>CADEHL010001498.1:3637484-4189771 GCA_902827135.1 Harpagifer antarcticus | reverse complement strand
ATTAGAACACCACACAATCAGAACACACACACATCAGTAACACACACATCAGTAACACACACATCAGAACACACACATCAGAACACACACATCAGTAACACACACATCAGAACACACACACATCAGTAACACACACACATCAGGAACACACACATCAGTAACACACACATCAGGAACACACACACATCAGTAACACACACATCAGAGCACACACCAGAGCACACACACTAGACACACACATCATAGCACACACACATAAGAGCACCACATCAGACACACCCTTAGAACACCCACGATCGAACCACACACTATAGACACACACCTCATAACCCCCACATTCAGAGCACACACTAGAACACACACATCATAACACACACATCAGAACACACATCAGAGCACACACTAGAACACACACATCATAACACACACATCAGAACACACACATTAGAACACACACATCATAGAACACACATCAGAACACACACATCAGAACACACACACACTCAGAGCACACACATCAGAGCACACACATCAGAGCACACACATCAGAACACACACATTAGAACAAACACACATCAGAACACACATCAGAACACACACATCAGAACACACACACATCAGAACACACACATTAGAACACACACACATCAGAACACACACACATCAGAACACACACACATCAGAACACACACACATTAGAACACACACACATCAGAACACACACACATCAGAACACACACATCAGAACACACACATCAGAACACACACACACTAGAAACACACACATCAGAACACACACATTAGAACACACACATCAGAACACACACATCAGAACACACACATCAGAACACACACACATCAGAACACACACACATTAGAACACACACACATTAGAACACACACATTAGAACACACACATCAGAACACACATCAGAACACACACATCAGAACACACACACACTAGAACACACACATCAGAACACACACATTAGAACACACACACATCAGAACACACACACATCAGAACACACACACATCAGAACACACACATTAGAACACACACACATTAGAACACACACACATTAGAACACACACATCAGAACACACACATCAGAACACACACATTAGAACACACACATTAGAACACACACATTAGAACACACACATCAGAACACACACATCAGAGCACACACATCAGAGCACACATCAGAACACACACACACTAGAACACACACATCAGAGCACACACACACTAGAACACACACATCAGAACACACACATTAGAACACACACATCAGAGCACACACTAGAACACACACATCATAACACACACATCAGAGCACACACACTAGAACACACACATCAGAACACACACATTAGAACACACACATCAGAACACACACACACACTAGAACACACACATCAGAGCACACACACTAGAACACACACACACTAGAACACACACACATCAGAGCACACACACTAGAACACACACATCAGAACACACACACACTAGAACACACACATCAGAACACACACACACTAGAACACACACATCAGAACACACACATTAGAACACACACATCAGAACACACACATCAGAACACACACATCAGAACACACACACATCAGAACACACACACATTAGAACACACACATTAGAACACACACATTAGAACACACACATCAGAACACACACATCAGAACACACACATCAGAACACACACACACTAGAAACACACACATCAGAAACACACACATTAGAACACACACACATCAGAACACACACACATCAGAACACACACACACATCAGAACACACACATTAGAACACACACATTAGAACACACACATTAGAACACACACATCAGAACACACACATCAGAACACACACATTAGAACACACACATTAGAACACAACATTAGAACACACACATCAGAACACACACATCAGAGCACACACATCAGAGCACACACATCAGAACACACACACACTAGAACACACACATCAGAGCACACACACTAGAACACACACATCAGAACACACACATTAGAACACACACATCAGAGCACACACTAGAACACACATCATAAACACACACATCAGAACACACATCAGAGCACACACTAGAACACACATCAGAACACACACACATTAGAACACACACATCAGAAAACACAACCACACACTAGAACACACACACATCAGAGCACACACACTAGAACACACACACACTAGAACACACACATCAGAGCACACATACTAGAACACACACATCAGAACACACACACACTAGAACACACACACATCAGAACACACATCAGAACACACACATCAGAACACACACACTAGAACACACACATCAGAACACACACATCAGAACACACACATCAGAACACACACATTAGAACACACACATTAGAACACACATCAGAACACACATCAGAACACACACACATCAGAACACACACACATCAGAACACACACATCAGAACACACACATTAGAACACACACATTAGAACACACACACATCAGAACACACACATTAGAACACACACCTCAGAACACACACATCAGAACACACATCAGAACACACACACTAGCACTCACACATCAGAACACACACATCAGAACACACACATCAGAACACACACACTAGAACACACACACATCAGAGCACACACATCAGAACACACACACATCAGAACACACACACATCAGAACACACACATCAGAACACACACATCAGAACACACACACATCAGAACACACACATCAGAACACACACACACACATCAAAGCACACATCAGAGCACACACATCAGAACACACACACAATAGAACACACACACATCAGAACACACACACTAGAACATACGTTAGAACACACACATCAGAGCACACACGGAGCGGTGGAGCGGAGTGGTGTGGGAACATTTTGGAAGGTTGAAGACCAGACGAGCCGCTACATTCTGGATGAGCTGCAGAGGTCGGATGGCACATGCAGGTAGACCAGCCAGGAGGGAGTTGCAGTAGTCTAGGCGTGAGATGACGAGAGCCTGGACCAGAACCTGCGTGGCTTTCTGGGTCAGCTGGGGACGAATCTTCCTGATGTTGTAAAGCGAATATCTGCATCAACGGGTTGTAGCAGCGATGTTTGCAGTGAAGGACAGGTTGTTATCTAGGATCACGCCCAGATTCCTTGCAGTCTGAGTCGGGGAAACAACAGAGGTGCCGATGTTGATTGTCAGGTCAAGAGTGGGACAATCTTTTCCTGGAAGGAAAAGCAGTTCAGTCTTGTCAAGGTTGAGCTTGAGGTGATGAGCAGACATCCACTGAGAGATGTCAGCTAGACAAGCAGAGATGCGTGCGACGACCTGGATCTCTGAGCGGGGAAAGGACAGAATGAATTGGGTGTCGTCAGCGTAGCAGTGGTATGAAAAACCATGCGGGCTAATGACTGATCCGAGCGAGTTTGTGTACAGGGAGAAGAGGAGGGGACCAAGAACAGAGCCCTGAGGGACCCCTGTAGTTAATTGACAAGGGTCGGACTCGGACCCTCTCCAAGTTACCCTGTAGGTACGGTCTTTGAGGTATGAGGTGAGGAGGGAAAGTGCAGAGCCTGAAACTCCAAATTCTTGGAGAGTGCGAAGGAGGATCTGATGGTTCACCGTGTCGAATGCAGCTGACAGGTCCAACATGATGATGACAGAGGAGAGGGATGCTGCTTTGGTAGTGTGCAGTTCCTCAGTGACAGCAATGAGAGCAGTTTCTGTGGAGTGACCTGCCTTGAAACCAGACTGGTGCGGATCCAGAAGGTTGTTCTGATGGAGAAAACAGGAGAGTTGTTTAAAGACAGCACGTTCAAGTGTTTTAGACAGGAACGGGAGGAGAGAGACAAGCCTGTAGTTTATAACATCAGACGAGTCGAGAGTGGGTTTCTTTAGGAGAGGGTTTACTCTTGCTTCCTTAAGACTATTTGGAAAGTGACCAGAAGTTAGAGAAGTGTTGATGAAATGGGTGAGAAACGGTAGAATATCAGGAGCGATAGTCTGAAGGAGGTTTGAAGGGATAGGGTCCAGAGGACAGGTGGTAGGGCGGGCAGAGGTAATGAGGGTAAGAACCTCACTTGGAGAGAGAGGGGAAAAGGAGGTTAGTGTGTGGGTGAAAGGAGAGTCTGGTGACTCTCCTTTCACCCCACACACTAACCTCCTTTTGACCCAGCGGTGAGTAAAGGTGTGTCAGAAAAAGGTGTGTCAGAAAAAGAAGAGCGAATATCATCAACCTTTTTTTCAAAATGGTTAACAAAGTCGCTTGACAGAAGTGAGGAGGGGGGAGGGGCTTTGGGAGGGTCCAAGAGGGTGGAGAAGATGGAAAATTGTTTTTTGGGATTGGAATAGGAAGATTGGATCTTATCTTGAAAGAAAGTGCTTTTTGCCTGAGAGATCGAAGCAGAGAAAGAGGAGAGGAGAGCCTGATAGGTTAAGAGGTCGTCATAGTGTTTGGATTTCCACCGTTTCCGCTCTGCTGCCTTAAGGGCGGTTCTATTAGCACGCAGTCATTTAGCCAGGGAGCAGGAGGGGACTGACGAGCTTGCCGAGATGTGAGAGGACAGAGAGAGTCCAGAGAGGATGAGAGAATAGAGAGGAGAGTTTCTGCAGCAGAGTTTGGAGGCAGGAGTTGGAACGAGTCAGAGGAAGGGAGGGCTGAGAGCACCGATGAGGCAAAGGTAGAGGGGGAGAGGGAACGAAGGTTACGGTGGACAGGTGCAGGATAAGAAGAGATTAGTTTGTTATGTTTGGAAAGGGGTAGAGAGAATGAAATGAAGAAGTGATCGGATGTGTGGAGCGGGTTTACAGAGAGGTTAGAAGTAGTGCAGTTCCTTGAGAATATGAGATCAAGGACATTGCCAGCTTTATGAGTTGGTGGGGATGGAGACAGTGAGAAAGCAAAGGCGGTTAACAGAGATGTTAGTTCGTCTATCTTCCCTGTTTGGACGTTGAAGTCTCCGAGAAGTACAGCGGGAGTGCCAGTTTCAGGGATGTGTGAGAGGAGATGATCTAATTCCTCCAAGAAGTCCCCCAATGCGCCTGGTGGACGGTAGAGAACAACAATGGTTAATTGTATAGCAGTGACCACCAACTGGCGGCCCGCGGGCCACATCCGGCCCGCCAGACATTCTCATCCGGCCCGCAGACGGGGGTGACTGTGGCGTTGGCGGAGTGGTTACTGCGTTCGCCCCCCACCCATTTTTTTTTTTACAACGTCTCGTGAGTAAGGTGCAGTACCGGAGTCCAACAGAGAGGCAGCAGCTGCGGGACTGTAGACTGCGTACTGCGAAACCTTCCCTTCCTTGAAGAAGAAAAAGTGAGCCTTCGTTGTGAAGAGTCTGCTTTGTGCGCTCCGCACCACAGCAGCAGCCCCGCTGCGACAGAGTCCAACAGAGAGGCAGGAGCTGCGGGACAGTAGCCTAGAAGCAGGGTTGGGTTGTAACGGAATATATGTAACGATGTTACGTAATCAGAATACAAAAATCAAGTAAGCTAACTGTATTCAGCTGGCGTTACATTTGAAAAACGAGTAATCTGATTACAGTTACTTTCGTAAACCTGAAGTGAATACATTTTGGAATACTTATTGGAATTATTGGTAGAAAAGTTTCCTCACAAAATGTAATATTCATTACCGGCAGAACTGTGTGCACACTGCACAGCCCTGCAGCTTGTCTGTGAGAGAGAGAGATGCAGCGTGTCTGTGAGGCCCGCCCCCGCACGCAGATGAGAGAGAGAGATCTCTTTTAAAATATATTGAAAGTTAGAAACGGAGATGGTTAGATAAAATGTGTAAGATAACGTTGATGTAGCATTTCTTTATTGTCGAAATTATGACATTTATAACGGGATAAAATCAAAGTGAATGGCCTGCTGCTGCTGAATGCATGGGGCAAGTGACTGGAAAATGTTTTAAAAGTTATTACATCGTTTCAGATAATAATAATAATAATAATAATAAATAATAATGATAATTCATTCTATTTAGGGGCGCCTTTCAAAGCACCCAAGGACACCTTACAATTCATAACATATTCTAAGGAAAGGTTTACAGTAGGACAATGCAGTCCGGGTGATGTTATGTGGGGTGCCAATGAGAGGGAGCTGTCCAGAATGACACCAAGATGTTGTGTTTGAGTTCTTGATAAGCCATTAAAACAGTAAAACAAGTGTCTCCTGTTTACCAAAACATACCCATCTGTTATGGAAAAAGAAAGTATTTCAAAAGTATTCTAAAAGTAACCTGAACACGTTACTGTAACTGTATTTTGATTACTTTCAGAGCATGTATTCATGCCCCCCCTAGGAATGGAGAAATATATAAATAAATAAATATATATATGTATATTGCCTGTGTTGTATATGTATACACACAAATGAACAACCTTGTGTTTTTTCAAAAGTTTTACAAGTTGTATTGTAGTGTTTATTTTAGTGTTGTTTTATTCTTATCCACATTTTGGTTTCAGAGCACAGGACAGGAGAATGCTGGGCACAACATCACGCTCAACAGTGAAGCTGGCAATACTGAACAAAACAAGTTATAATATTTATTCTGCTGAAAAAGTGAAAGCTTTACGAAAATGTAATTAAAAATACATAAGCATTTCAGGTAGAAATTAGCATTTTATATAGAAATTCACAAATATAAGAAATGAAACCTAAAAGAGATGTTAACAAATGTATACCTCTGATGGCTGGCATAGTAGAACTAGGTGAACAAAATAGTGACGAAAAATGTTAATACAATTTATATAGATTAAAAGGTAATATAATATTGATTACAATTATTCTATTAAAAAATCGAAAAAAAAAAATATTTTTATATTAAAGCGACTTCCATTCATTATTACATGGCAACAGCTGCATCAGCTGTCGAGTGTTTTGTCATAGCCCTGTATTTTATAATCTCTGTTACATCAGCTGACCATTGTTCCCCCACATATTTACTTTGAATTAAAGGGGAAAGGAAACACCATTACAGCTATAATATTCCGGTAGTTTATTCATTTTACAATGAATATTGATCGTAATATTTATTGTATATGATATTACTCGCCAAAAGAAAATTAATTATCCGCCGGCCGGGTGGGGAATTCCGGGACCAGGCCGCTGCCATTAGGGGAGTCCCAAATGGTGATGTCACTGTGTGGGTCCTCGCTCCGGGTATCCATACCGGAAGTCAACACAACGTGTCAGATATGGCAGCGATGGAGGAATTTTGCAATGAGATCGACGTTTTGAACGATGCTACAGGCTCCGTAGCGTCCAGCTAGCTTAGCAATAAATACACACAGCGTTGTATTCTCCTCCCCCTGTCGGCCCTAAAAGCTTCAGAGGGCGGATACCTGAGCTCCATAGCGTCCCGCTAATGTGAAACACACACACACAGCGTTAGCGGGACATTCTCCTCCCCCTTACGGCCCTAAAAGCTTCAGAGGGCGGATAGCTGGGCTCCGTACCGTCCAGCTAGCTTAGCCGCTAGCTTAGCGATAAATACACACAGCGTTGTATTCTCCTCCCCCTGTCGACCCTAAAAGCTTCAGAGGGAGGATACCTGAGCTCCATAGAGTCCCGCTAATGTGAAACACACACACACAGCGTTAGCGGGACATTCTCCTCCCCCTTACGGCCCTAAAAGCTTCAGAGGGCAGATAGCTGGGCTCCGTAGCGTCCTACTAGCTTAGCCGCTAGCTAAAGGTAAACATAGATGGGTACATAGAATATGAATAAATCGTCACCGATGTAGAGGATATCTTTTTGTATTCACTTTGAACTCGGCCAAATGGAGTTTAATGCTTTGGGATTTAAGTTAGGCCACATAGTACGTGCATAGTTAGTGCTAACCCATGCTTTGAGCAGCTTCTCATCCTTTAGTGACAGCCTATGGAAATATACTTCTTCCTTCTTTGTATAAAAACCATTTGTGCAGCCTGGGGCAATACAATACGCACCTGACGACGACCGTTTTCTTTTGTTGGAAACCACTGGTGCATTGCACGCCATGTTGTTTGCAGCTGTATTGAGCTTTGGCCCAGGAAGCCGTACCCACACAGTGACGCCACTGGGAAAGTCCCGAATCGATGGAAGCGCCCAAGGTCATTAGGCGCGTATTTCAAAAAATAAATGTGCGTATCTCGATCGTTTACATTGGAAATAGACTAGATAAATACATTTCCTAATGGGAATATTGTCGCATGGAATGCAGTTTGAAAAGTGTTTCCATTTCCCTTTAATTGAGAGTGCGGTATAATGAGACAATAACAGGCTACAGATGCGGACACACACACACAAATATATTTATATAAATATATACAATTTAAAGTATGAGAGCACTCTCATAATAACGTAACACAATCAGAGACTGGATATATCCCCCCCTCTCTCTGGTCGCTGACATGGGGAATTGAAATTACGGGCCAAAAGTTGTATTTACAAGTATTAAAAGTAAGCAGAGGACACCAAACCAACTGAGACCCGTCTGCCTGCTGCATCTACACTGTACAACACACACCTACATACTGTACCACACACACACACACTGCCTACCACACACACTTACAGCTCCTAAAGCAAAATCAGGCTACAGCCATAATATTTTATTATGTGAAGCACTAAATGGTCTTAGAAAAATATCGCCTCTTTGTTTGTAGATATACTAAACTACAGCAAATAAAGAGAGTAATGTAGGCCTGTTATACTGAGTGATATATATTGTACACTGCTCTGCTTTCTGCACGGACCTCACAGCTGTTCTCACTGTAAACATCGCGACGCGAGGAAAGCAGTTTCTAAAATAATATCCAGAGGATGCATGCAGAGCTGTCATTGGCTGAGATAAGTTCGGCCGTGCGTCACGCCTCCACCGTTCCCGGAAATGCGTCCGCGGAGGAGCCGTGGAGGAACCATCAGTGTATCCTCGGTTAGAGCTCCTCCAGAGAGCCTCCTCGACGCTCGATGCTCGGTCCTCGGTGTGCATTTAGAGAAATGAGATGTCCTTCAAAATGGCACGCTGAAATTCATTGCCGGGTCACTACCGGAGGACCGAGGAGTCGAGGAGGGGAAATTTGAGTATTGAGAAGCCTCTTAAGTCTCGAGGATATCAGTCGAGGAGGTGAAAATAGATCAAGGGGAAATGTTCCATAGAGGAGAATACATTTGAAAATAAACTGGAAACTATCAACAAAAACCCATAACCATGACAAAGAGTCGTATGGGTGTGATTTTATTTGTATTTGTTTGTTTCTTGTGGAACTTTAGCCCTTGAATAAGTCAAAATACAGTAACTCATGTGCTTAAGGACACACATGTAACCATTAAAACTAAAACCCCTTTTTTCTTTTCAGACACTGCATACAAAATACAAATGAAAAATCTCTCACTGTTAACTATTCACATATTCCAGACTGTACTACATTCCCCTTATCATTTCCTAGCTAGCAGTATACAAACAATTAAATGGCTGTGGGTTATTTTTTCATACAGCTTTATAATGAAAACAAACTGGCATTTAAAGGGTTCAAATTCAAAATACAAATTAAACTATTAAAAGATATTTGGTAGATATGATCAGGCCTGCTGCTTGTAAAAAGAGTTTTAAGTTAAACTGATAAAAAAAAGCCTTTATTTCTTCATAAGGACTTAAGAGACATATGTTAAAGGAATACAAGACTTAAATAAAATAGAACAATACAAATAGCTTACATCAGATTAAACAAATCAAACTAAAAAACAGAAGAATACAAATGTCCAGGGCAAGGGAAGAAGTAAAAGAGAAACAGACATGTCCTCGACTGAGAGGTCAGAATGCTTCCTAACACGGCAGCAGATCAGAAATATAACACGGCGTCATGCTGTGAAGCCAACGTGGCGTCAGCTTTTCACACAAAGAGGATCTGAGAACAGCAGGGCCTTGTAAACCAAACTCAGCGTCTTCAGCCATCGCAGAATAATACACTTTACGTACTGCTCAGCTACAAGTCTATTCTTGTCCAGTTCAGATGTATCATACTTTGTGTTTGAATGAGGGCCCTCATTAAGGCAATAGTATGAAGCTGCAGCCTCGCAGACCGCAGTTTGTGGCCTGCGAGGCTGCAGCCTCCTACTACTCCATTAAGGGGCTAGGTTTTCTGCACATTTTAAAGTCATGGAAATCATATTTGACCACATGTTTATTCCAAAATAATACAAAAGGATTTATCACACCAACATAGCAACGATGCCTTGTAAACTAAATCTGAGGAACCTTGTTAAACAATGATATATTGCAGTGTTTAAAGACAGTTTTGGAAGTTGTACCAAAGCTTCAGGTCCTCTTTTTGTCATGGAAAAGGCTCGCCTGTAGCCGGCAGTATTTTTTTTCATGTGGATTGAATCAGAAAGGATTCTCCCAGCAGGAGAGTATGCTGAGATCCGCACTGTAACACATAACCTGCTACAACTGGGTTAGCCATTGCAGTTGAAATAAGCAGCAATTTAATCCCAGGTTGGTTTTAACCAAGTCTTTGGAAAAGGCTGCTTGAGGAATGAATCTCACTTGTTGGCCTTTTCGACAGATACAAATGTATCTTCAGTGTGAGTATATGGTTGCTTTTTAAAAGCGTTCCCATATACTACACTGGCTTTACATTTTGGTAGCCTATAAAGGTATTAATGTCATGTTTCTGCTCACACCTCGAAAAGCCTTGACCTGTTGGCCTGTATCTTGCGCCAGTCTTTCTTTGCTCATGTCTGAAGAATAGTCCAATTTATTCTGTTCTAAAGGGTTTTACATGAGCATGAAATAACTATTGGTACTTTGTTAAGCCCTGACCTCTTCAACAAATGAGTGTCAAATGTATGTCTTTCTAATGGAAATCAGCAGGGTAACTTCTACAACAGCTTATGAAACACTTTTGCATCGTTTATATAATAACTATATTAATCATCATTTGCCATAGTTTGTTCCTCTTCCCGGGACAAAAGATTCAACGTGTACTTAGCGGGCATGTTAAGCTTTGTCATTGGTCATTCATTATCAAATCAAATCAAGTTTGATTTATATAACACATTTAAAAGCGATTTTTGGTCGAGCCAAAGTGCTGTACATGTAATAAAAACACTTTACTACAATCACAATAAAAGACAATCATTCACAACAGAAATATAAAAAACAAACACAGGGAATAGTCAGGAGTCGTGCTCCGCTCTGACTAGAAGGCCAGAGAGAAGACGTGTGTTTTAAGAGTAGATTTAAAAACCCCTAGGGTCTGGGCCGATCTCATATGGAGGGGCAGAGTGTTCCAGAGCCTGGGGCCAGCTGCTGCGAAGGCTCTGTGTTGAGCCTGGTCTTAGGCACTATCAACAGCAGCTGGTCAGCAGACCTTAAGGCTCTGCCTGGGGTGTAGCGCTGGAGGAGTTCAGCTATATAGGCCGGAGCCAGCCCATTTAGGGCTTTAAAAACAAATAAAAGGATTTTAAGATCAATTTGGAACCGAACTGGAAGCCAGTGCAGTGAGGCCAGAATTGGGGTGATGTGGTGACACTTTTTGTGGCCAGTCAGAACACGTGCAGCTGCGTTTTGGACTAGCTGCAGGCGTCTAATCAACAAAGAACTCTGCTAGCAACATAATGAAATTACAAAAGTGTAATGCAAATAAAAAATTAGGAAAATAATTGACCTGGACACTCCACCCTGACTGTTGAGGTCTGTTATTAATGATCTAATGTTAATATAGAATGTTCTTTTTGTCTGCGCTTGGAAATGAAAAGTAATTTGAGACTTTTGAAATGTTTGACTCTGCAATGGTTTCGGAAAAGTTTTTTAAAAAGCATAGTTGTTCCCTGGGGTGAAAGTATAAAAATTATATTCCCACATTTGGTTGCAATAAAATGAAATAAATGCATAGAAATGTCACACCTTATGCCTGGTATAGAACATAAAGCCTGAGAACAGGAGGAATCAGGAATGCAATCTTTTTTCTCTATAAAAACAACAACAATGACAACAGAAAGTGAAAAACTGTGAAGCACATTATAGTTCTGTCTGTGGTGCCAAGACATTTTCCAAAGTGGAGGAAAACTGTATGCAGCCATCAGCATCAAAGAAAAGGAAGAGATCAAAAGGGATTGAAATAGAGAAATCCCCGGCAGCGGCAGACAGGATCATTAGAGAGTTAAAGAGAGAAAGTCTTCCTCAGCACTGTCACTTCATGCACTGAATCCTCCAATTATACTGTTGTCATTTATTTAAAGGAAACAACGATCTTAAGGAATCTGAGGGTGAAATAACGGCCTGAATGAGACTGGACCACAACGCACTTCTCACTTCAGGTCCAGAGAAGGTCCTCTGTGTGTGTTCTCGTGTTGACGTGTTGTGATAGTCAGCAGTCGGTCTCCACATACGGCTGTATCGGAGATGTGCAATGTAGCACCCAGTTGTGGTTTACAAATGTTTTGGTACGACAGTTCAAAGTCCACACTCAGAGGAGGATCTCAGTGTTGTGGTGGGGTTTAGAGTAAATACAGGATATGAACAAAAGATGTCTGAGGGGGGAGACTGAGAGTGATGACTAAGGCTAAGCTGTCTTCACCGTTGGACAACATGTCCCCCCCCCCCCCCCCTCCAGGACCCTGTCTGCAGTGTGTAGCTCCTTCAGTGACAGGCTGCTGCCTGATGTTTCATAAACCGCATGTCCTTCCTTCATTCAGCGGTCAGACCTCTCAATACATAATACAGAGTGTAAAATCACTGATGAGCAATAATACTGACTGTAAATGTAAAACTGTTGAGCAATGTAGAATGATCGAGGGTCGAGCATCTTTTATGACTCAGGTTTATTCAGCAGTAAATTAAG
Source organism: Harpagifer antarcticus (assembly GCA_902827135.1). Taxonomy (NCBI): domain Eukaryota; kingdom Metazoa; phylum Chordata; class Actinopteri; order Perciformes; family Harpagiferidae; genus Harpagifer; species Harpagifer antarcticus. Next base: position 4,176,884 of record CADEHL010001498.1, on the reverse strand, counting down.
AGATTACAGTAGGCAGAAACATGACTGTCACTACCCGATCTGGAGTGCGCATGTGCGAGATGGGCCGCCATATTGGACAACTTCGTACGGCAACTCAAGTAGGACACTTGACACAGTGGCTTTTGGCAAATCACAAAAATAAAACTCGAGAGAGATGAGTTATTGTTATTACAACGTGACTTCACTATTATTTAACAACTCTTTTTATTGGGTTCTTTTATTTGGGGTTAAGTACATTGTTAGAATAAGTGAGAAAATTATTTAACTTCTGTTAGACAGCTATATGCCATACATTTTTGCACATATTCACAGTAAATATTTAGTCAGTATGATCGCTGTCTAACAGAATTTAAATTGGCGGACTTACTCTGTAGTAAAGCAGTACTTGCAAATGCCGTAAAGCATGCTACAATACTGTCGTAACAGTCTTAACTCTGTATGCATTGCATGCATATGTGACAAGTAATATCTCTATATTTTTACAACTTATTTACAATTTGATAATGTTAGAATTATCTTTATTTGTGTATGTTCACTAAATAAATAAAATATACTGCTACTTAATTTTAAACCATGGTGCAATGTATCTTATGACATACAATGATTTACACAATGCCCAACTTTTGAACCTGTACGGATACAATTCTTCCCAAAACTCAAACATAATCATCCTCAATTATTTAAAAATGAAAAACTAAAAATACTTCTCGGGGAATATAAAGAGAGCTGCATTGTGGCAGGACAGTTTGTCTCTGCCTGCAACAGTCTGAGGGAACCGGAATGAGCAGATACACCAGGTCTCACATCTTATGTATATATATCATATTCTATTTTGTATTCATGTATTATATGAATGAAATGAATCTGTATTCCTTGTAAAAAAAAAACAACAACAAAAAAAACATGTTCTTAGCAGTTTGTTTATAACTGTTAATTTGTTTATTTGTACGTATTTTTGTATAGATGTTACAACTATACATAGCTTTGGCAATACTGTATGAAAATATGGTCACGCTAATAAAGCTTTTGAATTGAATTGATTTATTTTAAATCAATGGGAAATTAGAAATAAAGCAAACATTTCAAAAATAAAGAAAGATAAATAAAGAATAGAAGAAACATACTATAACATATGCTAGAGCTACTACTAGTGCTGTTTTTTTTATTGTTGTACATTTAATTACAATGTGCCTGTGGTATTGAGTATAAGCTATAAGTGAGTCTTTTTATTTGAATGTTGTTGGTGGTGTTTTGTTCTTGTTTCTTCCACATGAGGGCAGCAACGCCTCTGACGGGCTGCTAATCTACCGCCTCGATCCACAGCGAAGAAGAAGTTCCCGATGCAACAGCTCGGCATCAATATGCCTGCTGCTGTGATTATGGAGGAAAATTATGATAAAGTATTGGAGCAGTGTGAAGCTCAGGAGCTGGAGGTAAGCACTGCATCCCAAAATAAATTATTTCTCGCGACAACAATAAATGTTGCCTTACAGGTTAGCTTGAAGGCATGACAGTAGTGTTTCTGACAGCCAGCCCTGCACCAGATGTAGCTAACGTTATGGCTAATAAGCTAGCTTGTTTTCACTTCTCTAACCCTGATTTTGCTCTCAGTCAAAGTCAAAGTAAATGATTCTATGAGTTCTACGACATAAACGAATCAGTGATATACTCACAATGCCAGCAAAACAAACAGTACGTTTAGCTTTACTATCTACTGAAACAAGCTAGCTAGTTAGCTTACATTTGATAGCCAGGCGTTGTTTGTGAAGAGAAGCAAAATCTAGTGTATTTATTTATCTCCATAACGTAAAAGATAGTTGCTTGGTTCACTGTAACCTTGTGACTGACTCATTACTTTGAGTGCAACATTGTAAGGTAACGCTATGGAGGCAATGCAATACTGTTAGCCAAAACTAAAGAACACACTAACATGATTTAACAGACTGAACGGTATGTCCCAGCTACACTACCACACGCAACGGAGCTTAGTCTATCAGTGAATTACATTATGGATTGATGTGGGAAATACTCTTTTGGTTTGTTGCTAATATGTAGCTTCACTATTTAATTTCTCACCTGCATTTGTGTTCCCCAGGCTCCAGGGGGCATTGCAACACCTCAAGTGTACGCTCAGCTGCTGTCGCTCTATTTACTGCACAATGACATGTAAGTACCATTATGTCTGAGGGTTTCCTCTTTATTCACACATTACATATTATGGGTAGGGAGGGCATTATCTCATTTGATTCTAACACTTTTGCATTATGTTTTGCCTTTTCCAGAGGTGGAACAACTACTCAAATGTTGTACTTAAGTAAAAGTAGAAGTTCCAAAGAGCAGGTATACTCTTTTACAAAGTAAAAGTCCTGCATTCAAAGTCTTTCTTAAGTAACAGTGCACAAGTATTATCATCAAAATCTAGTGAAAGTAGCGACAGTAAAAGTAGTCATTGTGCAGATTGGTCCATTTCAGAATAATATACATGATATGTTTTATAATGATTGATCATGAAAGTGTTCTCAAAGCTGGTGAAGGTGCAGCTAGTCTGAATGACTTTGTATACTGCAGGGTAGCTGGTGGATTTACTCCAGGTGGAACTAAAGTCTGATTCAACACTTGGTTATATTTCACATCATTCATCCACATCTGTAAAGTAACTAAAGGTATTAAATACATGTAGTGGAGGAAAAGTACACCATTTACTTCTGAATTGTAGTGGGGTAGAAGTACAATGTAGCATCATATTGAAATATTCAAGTAAAGTACAGGTCCCTCACAATTGTGCTTAAGTACGGCACTGTGCTATGACATAGTACATGGCTAGCTTAACAACTAATACATTTGGTTTGGGAGTGGATGTGTGTGTTGCCACAGTAGGTACTGTATCTGAAGTCTGTTCAGGAATAACACTGCTGCCTACTGCTGCCCAAACCTGCACATTTCAAAGTGTATTTTCTGACCTGTTCCGGTTGGTTCCAACAGGAATAATGGCAGGTATCTCTGGAAACGGATTCCCCAAGCAATCAAATCGGTAAGCATTAAAAGACACAAGGAGACATTGCTAAAGATACACGTGTTTGTCCTAATTGTGCTGCTTCATATGGTAGTTATTAAATGTACCAATCTCCAACTTGAAGATGCCGTTCGTTCACACGTATATCCTATGGTATTGAACTTCTCTTCAGAGGCTCAGCTCTGAAGGACGTTGCTCTCTACATCAGCACTAATATGATTTGGTGTTTTAACGCTGTGAACCCATATTACTCTCGATTGCTTTCCTAGACACTATAATCATAGTGACCTCATGTTTAACTGAAATAGTCATTTACACCTGCACCACTATTGGATAATAACAGCCATGCTTTAAAGCAGTAAGAGCTCAAAAATAAATGTTGTTCAGTATCCCACCGTAATAATTCCTTAACTCATAAGAAGTCAAAAATACGCAAGTTGGATTTCTTTGATAATTTAAACTTATTTTAAATCAACTGGAAATAAATAGATTCAGCTGACTGGGTAACTGCATGTTTCAAAGTGCCCACAACTGTTGACAATATTAGGGGGCTTCAAATACTAGACATATTGAAATATATATATTTTTACAACCTCTTCTCTGTAAACGGACTACAGTCGAGGTTTCACTGAATGTTTGTAACGTGACTGAGTCATTCAGGGTCATGCTGAGGACTGCATAATTGATTGTCTCTGTCATGATCTGTATGGTACAATATGTTTTCAAATACATTAACTGAAAAGTGTAAAAAACGTTTAAATGTGCCGGCTGTTTTATATTTAATGGACAGGTCACTTGAAATGTTGAAGTAGTGTGATTTAATATCCTAGCATTTGGGCGGGACTGCATACTAAATGCTTTTAAAATGCCTTTCCACTCACTGTTTACAGGCAAACCCTGAATTAACATCTATTTGGGCTGTTGGCCAACGCATTTGGCAACGGGACTTTCCAGGGGTCTACACAACAATCGCAGCCTTCCAGTGGACAGAGAACATCCTTCCAGTCATGGAGGCACTTCGAGGTAAAAATAAGGTCTTCAGTGAAGATTCACTCTGATTCCTTTGTGTCCTTCAAGCTCCTAAGACTTTTCAACACTTGATAAACATGATATTCACACATTTGGCTGTGACGAAAATGTAGCAAAATTCCATGTTGGGAAATTGATATAAATAGGATATTTGATTTCCTACACTTAAAACAGCTTAAAGGTGGGGTATGTAATTTATTTCAGAAACACTTGTTATATTCCATGGAATGCTCTTAACATCCCGATAGCAATGAATATATTAAATGCTTTAACAATATACATAAAAAACGTCATCTGTGGAAGTCGTGTTACTGTAAAAAGCACGACCAATCATCTGAGCCGGCCCGGCTAAAGTAACTGGATGGCCTACCTGCCTGTCAGCCTTCCATCTGTGCACAAACTTATCTCCTGCCCTCATTGGTCATGTGCGCGTTCGTGTGTGTTGGAGGAGGGGCTCTGTGAGGAAGTGGCAGATTCTTTACGGCTGTGTATTTTCACCTTTAAGCTATCATTTAACCCAGGAGAAAATAACGTGTTGGAATTTAGGAATACATGAGACTCTTAATAACACCTTTTCATTATCTGTAGCAGGGTTTCCGTTAGCCGGTATTTACCGGTTTTTAGCTGATCAAATTGAATAAAAACCGGTAAATTCAAAATCTGCCGGTCAAAATGTCCGATGCTCCGATCGATTGGCCGCCGATCATTATCGGCCGATATTCACTCTTAATAGCTTGATCGGCGCTCTCTATAGGCCGATCAGGAGAGCTGGGTCTGATCGATATGGACATAAACGCGAGTGAAGTGTAACCGGACGCGAGAGAGAGATCAGATCAGCTGCTGAGTCTGACCTGAAGCCCCGCCCACTGTTTAGCGCTCAGAGCGCGCTGCATGAGAAACTGACGTGCTGTCAGGAGAGAGGAAAAGAGAGGATCCGTTTCTCCCGTGTTATTATCCTAAGTTAATGTAAACTTTTGAATAATGTACTTCATCTACTACAAATAGTTTCTTTGAATGTAATAATGATGTTGTTTCTTGTTTGTGGAATCATTTATTGAAAAATGAATCTGAATTTTTCGATCTGTTACGATTTATAAACTAAAGCAATATAAAAATGAGCCATGAACTGAGTTTTAAACATCAGCATATCCGGTCCTAGTCCGGTAATTACCTGCTAACGGAAACTCTGCCACACAATTCTTATTATTATTATTGGAACATGACCGGTAAGTTTCAAATGTGTCCGGTAAAATAAATTCTGTTCGGACATTTGACCGGCGAGAAAAACTACTAGCGGAACCCCTGGTCTGTAGCGGGGCATAGATGTTGAAGGCCAGTTCAGATGGAAACATATGGTTGCAGTTGTTTGGGTTCCTGCATCATGTGATGCTTAACTTGTGCAAGAGTTTAAGAATAGCTTCTCCCTCTTGTTTACGGTTCTACTTGTTGATGTGCCATGAATGGTGACGTACAGTAGCCCATCATTTGCTTCCTGGTGGGTGTGGGAAGTTAAGAGTGTTTGAATGTAAATGCACACATTCTACTCTTTTGCAAATATTTTGATAAAGCCGTTTTAAAAAAGGCATAAAGAACTGATATTCATAATGAAGGTCTTGTTAACAAGTACATTTGTATTTACAAGTATGCCATGTTGTAACCTCTCTCAATTTGTCCTCAACATACTTCTGGAAAGATAACCTACATAATTGAAAAACATTTACCTACGAATAGTTTTTTTTTTCATTTAACCTACACATAATTTATGATTTAATAATGATGTTACTTTGGTTGATATACATTTATTACTGTCGGAAGTATAGAAAATGACAAAGTTACTACATGTTTGTTGTGAAATAAATGATATTAATGGCAAACTAATATGCAACAAATGAAAGAAGTTAAAACAGTGAAAACAACACAGCAGTCACAGGATGTTGACATTGACTTGTTTACCAATAAGATTGAGCTCCCTCTCTGCTGAGCCAGTCACATGGACCCGTGTTGTCTCGCTCCGTCCACCACTGATAAGAGGAGACGCTGGGACAAGTGACACATGCAGCAATTAGTAGGAGGGGGCCATTTCTGTGAAAAGATCCCGAGGCAGCAAGCAGGCAGGAATGTGTGCTCTCGTTGGTGGAAGGTATCAGATGTCACCAGCTGTGAGGGGCTGGTATAAAGGACAGAGCTGCCACCTCCCAGAATAGATATCAGCTTTTCACAAGCAGCAGCACACGCCAAGGAGAAGCTCCAGGAGTCTGACCTTGTTTTTGGTAACTTTTTAAAACCAACAAAGGGCACAACTTGTATTTTTCTCTCCTAAAATAAGAAAACCTACTGGTCTAACGCTAGGCAGTGACATTATTATGGACGTTCAGAGGACAGGGTCTATTGTTCGGGCCCCAAGCCCAATGGATAGCCTGGAGAAGCAGCTGAGCTGCCCCATCTGCCTGGAAATGTTCACCAAACCTGTGGTGATCCTGCCCTGCCAGCACAACCTGTGCCGTGGCTGTGCCAGCGACCTCTACGACTCACGCAACCCCTACCGCTTCTCCGGGGGCGTCTTCCGCTGTCCTACCTGCCGCTTCGAGGTTGTGCTAGACCGTCATGGTGTGCATGGGCTCCAGCGTAACCTGTTGGTTGAAAATATTATCGACCTCTATAAACAGCAGCAAGAAGGGAGCAACAGCGGGAGCACAGAACCCACCCTGAAGCCTAAAGAATCCAAAGAGCCCATGTGCCAAGAACACGAGGACGAGAAGATCAACATCTATTGCACTACCTGCCAGACACCCACCTGCTCCATGTGCAAAGTGTTTGGCCAGCATAAGGACTGTGAGGTGGCACCTTTAGCAAGTGTTTACCAGACCCAGAAGAGTGAACTGAGTAATGCTATCGATACCCTGGTAGCTAGCAATGGCCGCCTGCAAGCCCTGCTCAACCAGATGGAAGATGCCTGCCGTGCTGTGCAGGAAAACGCTCAGTGTGCTAAGCAAGGTTTAGCGGAACGCTTTGACCTGCTATACGCTGTCCTGGAGGAGCGCAAGACCATTCTACTAGAGCAGATTGGAAAAGAGCAAGACGAAAAGGTGGCAGCACTGCGGGCTCTGTCTCAGCGCTACAGTGAGCGACTGCAGACCAGTTCAGAGCTGACGGACACTGCTGTGAGGGCGCTGGAGCAGGGGGGGGCTGCGGAGTTCCTGCTGGCCTCCAAGAGCCTCATCACGCAGACCAAGGATGCAGCTAAAAGCTCGCTGGGGGAAGACCGGCCAGAGCCAGGCTTCGAGAAGATGGACCACTTCACCTTGTCGACAGAGCATGTTGAGGCAGTGCTAGCAAAAATGGACTTTGGAGTGGTTGATGATGATGAGTTTGAGGATGCAGAGGAGGAGGAATAATGAAAATCTAACTTGTAGAAAAAACTACAACATGTGCCTTTGAAGGTTTTTCACACAATTGTTTATGGCAGGGACTGCATTTGATGTTGAAAGAAATCCAAGGTTATGGTGGAGGTGGGCGCCTTGCCCATACGTTCAGTGCAATATTTTAATGACATATTCATTGTTTTTCTTAACTTTTTTTATACTTTTGTACTTCTGAGCCAGTTACATGGAGAAATTGGTCTAGATAATTGTTAAAATAACATGTCTGAAGATTGATTACACATTGTTTTCCTTACCTGTTTCCTTTGATATTAGTTATTTGTGTTTTTCTCACTTTGTCCAAGTTTGTGTTGAACTGGTGATCAGCTGATCTGGAATCACCAAATGTGTCTTCAATGGAATGTGGAATAAAGCTGCATGATGTTAAGCTCCTATTTGCTTTATTTGCCAAACTTAAACATTACGTTTAAGGTTAGGAACATATAAAGGAAGGAAACTTAAAAAGACCCAGTATTATTTTAGGCGTTTGGAGTGCTTCCAACTAAATAGTTCCCAGTCTGTGCTGCTCTTACTTGGCAATAGTCTGAATTTAAAAATAAAAGCCCTTGCCATGTGTGCTTTGCCTTTGCTGGTTAAAAGTGGGGGCTATTTTTAAGAGGTGAGAGGGTGAGATGATAGCAGCCCTGGAATAGACTCGGGGAAGGACAGGCCAGGTCCTGTTTCTCCTCCATAAAGCTCTGTCCTCCCACTCATGGACGTCTTGCTCAGCAGCTCTGGAGTGCCAGAGGGCCACGTTAAGAAAGGCCGCTCCATTTGCCACACGAGTCATCTCCCAACGGTCAAAAGGCCATGGTAAAAATACATGTCTGCCTGAGGACTGGGTTACAGAAAAGCCCCCGGAGATGACATGCATGGCTGTGTTGGGAGCATTTGCTCAGAGTCCACATTTTGTTTCTAGTTCACAACCAGGTGCGAAGAAGTTATTCCAACACAACAGGGAGTAGGGGTTATGCAGTTTGATAGGTGCTGCACTAACATGGGAGTTTTATACTAACTAGAGCAAAGGGAAAGCAACTCTTTCAGTCCTCTGTCAGACACAACAATGACCAGACAATACTGTTGTATCCACAATATTCTGGAACCAGACCTTTAAATAGTCTGCTTTAATCAGCATAATGGCTAAATGCCAACTTTGATTAAATCCATAACAAAATGATTCATAAATATTTTCAGAATGAGAAACACGTTTTTTTAAAGGTCCCATGTCATGGCCATTTCTGCTGATCATAATTCCATTGTTGAGGTCTACTAGAATAGATTTACATTGTTCAATGTTCCAAACTCACATTGGTTTCTCATCAGCATCTCTGTATCGTCTGTGTATTCACTCTCTGTCCTACACGGCTTGTTGAACCCCCCCCTCGCTATGAGCCCAGTGGCCGTCTGTGAGACAGCGAGACACCACGGAACTCAGCCTGGGCACACACACACCCGCAGCCTGGCTGGGAGTTTGTGTGTGTGCCCAGGCTGAGTTCCGCGGTGTCTCGCCGACCCCACCAGTGCGTGTGTGCGTCTGTCCGTCCGTCCGCGTGTCCGCGGATTGGTCCAAACGTAACGGCGTGACTCTGCAGACCGTTCTGGGTATTAACCAGAAAACCATGACACATATGATGAGTTTGCCTTGGTGTATATGGTGCACACATAAACAGTCAAAGAAGATAACTTGTAAGAAAAAGACCCCAAAAATAATATTTATTTATAATATATCTACTGGCGAACTGGAAGCTTCTTGGACAGCAAAGTGCTCTTGACAAATCTCCGGCCTTCCCCATCACAGCTGTCTTTTCTCATCCCACTTGTTATTGTTACTGCTGCAACAGACTGACTGTTGGTACACACACTCCGTTGCTAGGCTATAAAACACCAAAGGCCACAACCCTGAGGCTTTTACGTGATGGCTGCAGGAGCAGCAGCAAATACGTGCCGGTGTGTGAGCTTTGTTGGGCCTGCCACTCTCAAAAGCGATCTCCACAAGCTACTGCACCATGTCAAAGTCAGGCAAGATAAAGGTGCCAGCTTTGACATTTTAGAAGTCTGAGCCAGAAGCTGTTGATAAAGACTTCAGTGGTGTGTAGTGTAAGCGCTGCTCAGCATACAACATTCCATGCCTCATCTTTAGAATGCTTCAATTAACATGATCTATTTTTAAACGTTCATGATTGTGGAAAGTTGTATGTGCTTATTTGTTTTAGCTCATAAGTTCATCATAATCAGATCACAGTTTATTTAACAACAAATGCACCATTTGATTGCAATCAAACCCAGATGTGAGAAGCAGACAATCCAGTTCATGCTCTGAATAGCTCTTTATTTCAATCTCAAACACACTCCTGTCACTTCTGAAATGGTTTGACTGTTTTTGGGGAGAGCAGCAGAAACAGGAGGGGAAGCCTCTCCTTATAACTCAAACACACATTACCTATATTTTCAAGAACAGGAAAATAGAAAGTAATCAAGACTGTTTCTATCTGTAAATAAAAGCCAATGATACGTGTTTATTATTATTTTTATAACATTGGATTTAGCTGACGCTTTTATCCAAAGCGACTTACAATAAGTACATACGACCAGGAAGACACAACCCTGAAGAAAACAGAGTCATATAAGTACATCAGGTTTCATAGAGCCAAACATTTCAAGTGCTACTCAGCTGGCTATAGGTAAGCCAGTCCTTTCTTAGTATATAAGTGTTTTGTTAGTAATTCTATCGCTCGAAGTGGAGTCGAAAGAGATGAGTTTTCAGTCTGCGCCGGAAGGTGTGTAAGCTTTCTGCTGTCCTGATGTCAATGGGGAGCTCATTCCACCATTTTGGAGCCAGGATAGCAAACCCACGTGTTTCTGCTGATGGGAACTTGGGTCCCCCTCGCAGCGAGGGTGCAGCGAGTCGTTTGGCTGATGCAGAGCGGAGTGCACGTGCTGGGGTGTACAGTTTAACCATGTCCTGGATGTAGGAAGGGCCAGATCCATTCGCAGCATGGTACGCAAGTACCAGTGTCTTGAAGTGGATTCTAGCAGTTACCGGGAGCCAGTGAAGGGAGCGGAGAGCGGCGTGGTGTGGGAGACATGTTAGGAAGGTTGAAGACCAGACGAGCCGCTGCATTCTGGATGAGCTGCAGAGGTCGGATGGCACATGCAGCTAGACCAGCCAGGAGGGAGTTGCAATAGTCTAGGCGTGAGGTGACGAGAGCCTGGACCAGAACCTGCGTGGCTTTCTGGGTCAGCTGGGGACGAATCTTCCTGATGTTGTACAGCGTGTATCTGCAGCAACGGGTTGTAGCAGCGATGTTTGCAGTGAAGGACAGGTTGTTATCTTGTTTATGCTCCGTGATTGGAATTTGGTTTGTGCTTTGGACCTTGCTACACCCTTACACCACCTTTTATGAATATCAGGCGAGAGTCTTTATCATAACCACTTTGAAAAACGTACACACAATCCTAGTTCCTTCGTAAAAGCGCTCACCTAACATTATACCACCCTTAGTCTGCTAATGACCAAAGCATAGAACTTTTATTCAGTGTTTGTTTTTTCTTCAAACAGCCCCAGGCTTCAAAACCTTGACGTGTCCCTTGTTATTGATTGTTTCTCACAGTGTAGAACCTTGTGCTAATTAGCAACACAAGAAACATGACTCTGAAATAACATGTAAGTTGCTGTTGCCCCAGTACTGTATGCTCTTTAAATAGAGCGCAGTCTCAGCATGTGTGCATGTTAGAGTGTGATCTGAATGTCCCTTTGTTGATGCGTCCTTCAGAGAGCACGCGGCAGAGGGCCTACAGTCTGGTGGCTCAGGCCTACACCTCCTTGGCGGCAGACGACTTCGCTGCCTTCGTGGGATACTCTGTGGAAGAGGCAGTAAAGGGTACGTTTACATCCACACAGGAAATGTCATCTTATCACTGTTATTGTGTAAAAAATACATTACATTCAGATCTACAGGTTTAACGGCACTATAGAACCATCTGGACCGAGGTAAGATAGTTTGTTATGCTAACTCCACGGCGGCTAATTGTGCTTTATTAATCTACTGGTATAGTTATGTATTGTGACAGTTGATGTGTTTAAATCATTCCTTGGGTAGTGGTTTGTTACTGCGGTTCAGCATTTCTTTCTGACACTTGGAGCAAACAGTCAGCAGATGGCTGACATCAAACACATCGCACGTCTTGATGTCAACCTCTCCCTCGTTAACTTTCCATTTTTTAAAAGAACAAAATGTAATCTCCAAATCATTTGTTTCCTTTATGTATTGGTCATGGGATGACTGTTCCAATCAGTTACACAATAGTGCCTTCTGACCATGTTTAAAAGGTTTAGAGTGAAATAGTTACACTAGTTCCCTCTACCAGTCAACAGGTTGCATTTTCCAGTATCCTCTAAAGATGTCTGACTTCCTGTTAATGACGTCACATTCCCAACCGCAATGTGTACGGTGATGAATTTATTCTTATTGCCATTAAACACACATTTCTCCATTCGCTGATGAGGCTTGTGTTCTTCTCCTGTCTTCAGGGGTGGTGAGTCAGGGCTGGCAGGCCGACCCTGCTACCAGGATGGTGATGCCCAAAAAGCCCGGTAGGTGGCAGTATTGCTCTCTTCATCTGTTCTGTTGCCTAAACTGTCTTCTCTTCAGGATGAATGCCGAGCCCACCTTCTCCTATATACAATCAGACACACTGACACTGTTGGAGCAGGGATTAAAGAACAATCAATTATATTTTATTTTCCTGGAATCTCTTGAAATATGTGATTTGCTAAATCTGCTCTTGTTTAAGATCCATATTTCCCTCATCCATTGCCTTCCTTTTATTCTACTGTGTTTCTTTCTACCACATCATCACATGTCCTCACCAGTTATTGATCGCTCTGTCCCCCAAGAGAACACTTCAGACTTAAGCTCAGTGTCCTCTAACAGAGAGGAGGAGGAGGAGGAGGAGGTATGTCCTGCTGTCTGTAAGCATCCAACATATTTGCTCAAGCATCTGCTGCGCACATGTCCGACTCAACAGGCTAACCCACTCAACATTAATCCTCATGCCCCCCACCCCCCCCCAAACCATCCCTCCACAGCACCAGAGGTTCTAAATAGTGTTTAGGAATGTAGGTTGTTGATCTCACACAGGAAACCATTATGATGATTCTGATGATATGCAAAGAGTAATGATCTCCAAGCACATGTAGGTAGTGTTGTTAAACAGGTCCGGGGGGGGCAGTGAGCTCATATGTCACCGTGCGGTTAACTTAACCTGCTGAGTCAGTCTGAGTTAAAACACGTGCTGCTGAGCCACCAACTTAAATCGGGGAGAAGAAGATCAATGGTGCTTGGCACAAAGAGAATCCCCCTCCTCTGACTCAGCCTCTCCTCTCCCCGCAGATCCTCCCCCCGTCTCATTGGTTCCAAATGAGCAGCAGTTGGCCAGACTCACTGACTACGTGGCTTTCCTCGAGAACTGATAACCCACCAACACCACTGCCACCCTTTTTCGCTCTCCCGGTACAGAGGGGGATATATGTGTGTAAAGACTCTTCTTTCAGCGATGTACCAAAACACACACCACCATCTCGCATGAGCGCTGCAAGCTCCAACAGGCCTATGTGTGTCACTCACTAGCTTCCCCTGATAACGTTACAATCTTTCAGATGTTGTATTATATTCTTCTTTCTTTGGCTCTGTGAAACTCAGCTGATGTATACATGAATATAAAAGAGAAACATGTTTGTCATCACTGTCAGTATGTTTTATTGCTAAGACAACACACAATAGAAACCGTACTGTACAGGTGGTCTTAAAGAATCCCCCTTACACGTGTTGCCAGGTGACAGAAGGCTCTGCACACGCACATCAGAGTGAGGATTTCAGTCCTCAGACCTCATATTTTGAACTTCATGTTTTGACTGGTGAATAAATATTATTTAGTTTCTATTTAAGTATTCTTGTATTGCTTTAAGAACGAAGGATGGTTCATTTAAAGGTGTCCAACATTAAAATACATTTGGCCTACCTACAAAAGAGTATTAGGCATAAGGGAAAATATGCTTTTCAAAAATGTATTCCAAATATCAAGAATAATCGTTAAACTTTTGAGAATCAATCAAACTTGGAACGTATGCATACACTTTAACCATTACATGGGCATTCAATATGTTGGTAAAGTAATTGATTGCTATTTTCTACATTACACCCATATAACAGTGGTAATATACCCATAAGACACATTATTAAACCACTGTTTGTTTGTAGCCTTTATTGAACCAGGTGAAGCCCCTTGAGATCAAAAGGGTGACCTGCAGGACATTAGTTACACATGTAACATAACAACAACAGAACAACAATAAGGATGACATACAACACAATGTACAGGGTCCAGTTTACAAACTCTATTTACAGTGACAGGTACCATGAGTATCAAACAGCATGTCACCCAGCCGAGTTTTAAAATGATGCAGGGGAACCAAAGTGCTCAGTTTTAAACATGTTTGCAGACTGTTCCAAGTGAGTGGAGCTGCACAACTAAAAGCTTTCTTCCCTAAGACAGTCCTAGCACTTGGCACATTTAATAAAACAACATCATGAGATCTCAGGCAATACCTACTTTCAATTCGTCGAGAGATCAGAGAGCAGATATAAAAAGGTAGTTTACCCAACATGGCTTTATAAATGAACATGTACTGAGCCTCCGTACAGTTAGTGAAGGCAGACCTCCCTTGGCATACAGGGTACAGTGATGAGTAAGTGCATTACAGTTAGTAACACATCTCAGGGCACTGTGATAGGCGGCATCTAACTTTTCCAGGCAATGGGCAGGTGCCTTCATATAGATCAAATCACCATAGTCCAGCACAGGTCAAAAGGTCACAGTGACTAGCCTTTGTTACACTGTTACACCAATATTACTTTTATCACACTTATGTTGTTACACTGTTAGTAGAACCATATAACACCCATGTAAAAGCAATATGACACCTATATTACACTAATTACACCCATGTTACACTTTTGTTACACTTATTAGAACCATGTTGCACTGTAATTACACTGTTATCACACCCATTTTACACATGGACACATCCTGTCAAAATGTATCCCAAAGGATACAGAAACCATTCAAGGGTTAAGGCCAACGTTATTTGCAACATTTAGTCTTTAATCTCGAAATGCTAAATGAAGAAAATGTTAGTTTGTCATTTACCTGCATCAACAGTCACATAATGTGTGAGGATGCATATTCCAGCTACCCAGCAGTAACTTCATATCTATGGTGGCTGGTCTATATGTATACCTTCAGCTTCAGTCCACAAGCATGTCTGAGCACGAGTACAGCTAGTTTCAAGAGGATAAAACATGCGGAAAATACACAACTTTCAAAGTTAACGATAACCATTACAATCAAAGCTCTGTGTCTGTAATTAACTTGAAGGAACATCATGGAGAGGTGAAGGACATTTCATTTTGCAAAGGCATATCTGGCTGCCATCTGTTCCTCATTTCCAGGATAGATGGCTGGTGGTAAGAAAACTCCCCACTTCTTATTTACTTGATTTGATCTGCATATAGCTTGAAGTGGCAGACAGATGTGATTTAGTGTGGCATCAGAGCCATTCCTTGTCTGTGGTGAAGCAGAACTCATTTATTGGATGACATGGTTTACTTTGTTTTCAAATTGTCTCATTAGTGACCACTGCACACACAGAAATTGCCATTGTGTTGACCTTAACTGTGAAGGTTCTTAATTTGTAACTTAAAACCAAGACTGTACCTTTATTCCTTTATTATTCAGTATTCATTTGTTTCAGTAATACAGTCAATGCATCAGATTGCTTTCACCTATTGATAGAAATGTTTGTGTTGCCTCAGTCAGTCAGCATGTGTGAGCGTGAGAAGGTAACTGACCCCGATCACTCCTCTGTGTCCGTCACATCCAGACTAAATGTGTTCACAGACACCCCCCCACTATGTTAGCCTGATGAAATGCTTCACTGAAGTTGCACAGCCGGAGAGAGGTATGTATATCAGAGCAGAAATAAAAGTGACATGTACCTCAATGTGGACATGTATGCAAGTAAAACTCAAATCTAAATATCCAATGAGATGATCGGCTGTCCTTTGTGTGAGGCGTGTACAACTCATATTCCACTGCTAATAATGCAAAGGTCACAGGTTCAATCCCCGTATGGTCCAAATGTGTTTGATGACCATAAAAAGGGTGAAAATAATTAAGCCATAGGCCTCTTTAATTATGGTGATAAATAAATGTTGATTTTTAATACATATATTTGTTTTTCTATATTTCTACAGTTCTGTCTGGATTTCTAGTTGGCATCACTTTTCACTGTTATTAAGGTAGCATATCATTTCAAGAATAGCATAAAGTACTTTATGTTTAAAACCCGATTCTCTGTCTGCAGTCATTTGAAATATTAAACTCATAATGATGGTTATAAAATGTAATACATCAATAATAACTGTTCTTGATGATAGAACCTAGATAATGAAAACACTTATTAAAAGTAGTATGGTTTATACAAAGCTAAATGCAGACATAAGTATATGCTGTTATTTGTTCCCCGCATGCATTTCTTCTGCTAGAAAAAACCTTTGTCAGCACTTCTAATGCACTTCACATGCTGTGAATAAAATGTGTTTTTAATGATATTAACACTGACAGGTCGATGAGTCACAAACACAGGACATCTGGGAGGCTCATAATAAGCTCATTTGAAAACCCTGAGTGAGCGTCCTGTAAACTAAATGAGATGATTCTATGCTCTTTAAAAGCCTTTCAGAGCAGTAACACTGAGTGACTCTATGCGTGCAGATAAAAAACACAGTTTTACTAGTTCATATAATATATAGAATATGTCAAGGAGTGTTGTGAAGCAGCTGGGAGAATGCTTTGAAGCAAAGGTCCTTTTTTTCAGAATGGGCTCTTAGTGTATATTATTTACTGCTGTGGGTCCAACAGCGTGTCAGACAGTCACATGTTGCTTCAGAGAAGGCCAGGGAGTTTAGATGGCTCTTCAGTCCCATGCATGCATAGTCTAAGCCCTGCAAGGCAAGTGAGAAACATGAAGTCTGATGATCCTTTTGTTCGGTCTGATCTTAATCCCCTGTGTTTATGAGCAGGTGAAAAAAGGTTTTACCAGGATCATATGTGATATTTTCCAAATCTGTGAAACAGTTAGAACAACAAAGTGTAGCCATGAGATAAATACATTTTGCGATCTTCTATTTTCTTCAGATTTTCCATTTGCTGTATTAACTCTCTTGGCCACATGAGGCTGAATTACATCACCACTCCTTGTTCTAAATACTGAAGGTCACATGTTTTGTAGCCAAAGGAAAAACATAAAAGAAATGTAGCATAACTTGCTAACACTCAGTATTTGCACATTATGTTTAGAGTGTACAAACAAACATATCTGGGAGATTCCAGTCCTATTAGTCTGTTAACGTTATTTCACCTGTTTTCATAAATGCAAGGTTAGAATATGGATTACTAGAAATCATTTTTTATATCAGACTAGCATCTCACGGCTTCCATACCAACCTCATTTTCAGCTTGAAAGGTTCCTCACAGAGGCAAACCTCAGAAAGCAAAGGTTCATTCATACAGTCTTTAACACTTATAAGCTTCATTACTCCTTTTAGCAAAAGCTGGGTTTACCATGGGAAACCAAGACTAGGATGTTCTGTTTTAAACAAGTGTTCTGTAATGACCTGCAGCTGCTGTTACATAAGTAACTGTCATCACTTAGAATCCCTGTTTGCAGACTTTCTCTCAGCTCCACACATGTGGCCTGCGCATTTCCGCCCAGACCTTCTTTTGAAGAGGCTGACTTCACCGCTCTTTATTATTAGTGCAATCCTCCTTTTTGTTAAAGGGGAACACAGAAGAAAACAGACAAGCTAATTATTAAAGTGTTGACCTTGTCATGTTTTATACATCTATTTATTTCCTTTTTAATATTGGAATGTTTTAATGAAACAAAGAAACCCCTGGGGATCTTTTCCAGAGACATGCCTCTTCTGCAGATTTGAACAGGCTTTGGTGAGGTCATTTTTCTAGGAAGGACAAAGGTCCCTCCTGCCTCTACATCATGTATGCCTGACACAAGGTTACAGGGCTGGGGGGGTGCTGCGGAGGGCTTCTCAGAGGTCGACACTTTAGGATCCCCCTTGTGCAACTGCACAACCTAATGGGAGGCCATCCACTGAAGATGTGGGTGGATCTATGATGGAGAGAACGCAAAGAGCAGGAAGTGGGAAGAACTGGAGGGTCACATCGTGGAGGAGGGTTGCAACAATATGAATGGTTCAGGCTGGCTGATATATTATCCTCTTTTCCAGGGTCATATCAGCATGTAGTGTCTCTACTTTAAAGAGTCCTCTCCTGCTGATGTTCAGGTGTATATCAGTATGTAGTGTCTCTACTTTAAAGAGTCCTCTCCTGCTGATGTTTAGGTGTATATCAGTATGTAGTGTCTCTACTTTAAAGAGTCCTCTCCTGCTGATGTTCAGGGTCATATCAGCATGTAGTGTCTCTACTTTAAAGAGTCCTCTCCTGCTGATGTTCAGGGTCATATCAGCATGTAGTGTCTCTACTTTAAAGAGTCCTCTTCTGCTGATGTTCAGGTGTATATCAGTATGTAGTGTCTCTACTTTAAAGAGTC
Organism: Harpagifer antarcticus; assembly: GCA_902827135.1. Taxonomy (NCBI): domain Eukaryota; kingdom Metazoa; phylum Chordata; class Actinopteri; order Perciformes; family Harpagiferidae; genus Harpagifer; species Harpagifer antarcticus. Next base: position 4,158,733 of record CADEHL010001498.1, on the reverse strand, counting down.
CTGACTGCTGATGTTCAGGTGTATATCAGTATGTAGTGTCTTTACTTTAAATAGTCCTCTCCTGCTGATGTTCAGGTGTACATCAGTATGTAGTGTCTCTACTTTAAAGAGTCCTCTCCTGCTGATGTTCAGGTGTATATCAGTATGTAGTGTAACAACCGGTGTTTATGTGACCGGTAGTCACTCACGGTAACGCCCACCCAGCCAGTGATTCGCTGCTGGTTGGCGCCTCCATTTCCTTTTCCCCCTATTTAGTTAGACGGAGCCGGAAGGGAAAGGTGTGTGTGCAGCAAGAGGGATCGGCGGAGCCACACGCTCATCTGTTTAGCAACCAGCAGTTAGGTCGTTTAAAGTCTGTGTTACCGTTTGTCTGATCCATCGTCCACCGTCATCATACCCTTCTGTCGCTTCACGTTCCCGGATTATTGTTTACAAAACTGAAAGGAGCCGGTCATCTCCCAACCACCTTAAAAACCAGGACTGGATTTTCAAAACCGACTGGATTGCTAAAACTGACTGATATTCTCCCGTGGTAATTGACTGTTTTATTTATTTTGAAGAAAACCCGAAGTGGAACGTTTTGGATTTAACATTGAACTGTGGGAAGACGAATTGTTTGGGGGGGGGTATTCAAAAATACACTTGCTATTTGTGATTATGATTTTGAGTTGTGTTCTTTCTTATATTTTATAATGTCATTCAATGTTGGGTGTTTACAGTGAGATGTATACACCTTTGTGCAGACTTACTAAAACTGACTGACTAGCCAAATCTGAAACGTCAGGAGAGAGACCTGACTGGTACCCCAAATAACCTAAATAAGTAAACTGTCACATAAAAAATGGCACCCCAGATGGGACCAAAGATGAAATATCGTTGAATGACAAAGATAAAAGAAAAAAAAAAAATAAAGAAACCCACCCCTGTGGCTAGTAGACCTATTCTATATTTTTGGGAAAAAGAGAACAAAGGACAACAAAATGGCTGCTTATTCAGAATCCTTGTTTGGGAAATGGATGGAGAATTAGTGGTGTCCCCTACATCAAATACAGTACCTTCTCACGAGTCTCCTCCCACAACATATTCACTGTTGGACATGGACCTCACTAGATTCTCAGAGTTGGCTAATCCCTTAACTCCTCAAACTGCTGTAAAAGACGACATCAATGGAAATGGAGGACCTCAACCTGTAACTTCTGCCTTAGAGGAAAATAATTCTCGCTCTAGGATTCAACAGCAGCTTCAGAAAATGATTGAGGACCAACATCATCATCGCCAGGAGCTAAAGGATAACATGGAACAAATGACAAACAAAATCACAACTCATAATGAACAAGTAAACAAAGCCCTGACAGGCCTATTTCATGAAAAACAACAAGAAGTTGTCAAACATATGGATAAGCAGTTTGAATATCTGCAAACACAGCTCAATGCATCCATTAGCTGGCGGTTAAATCACTATCATACTGACCTGCTCAAGGATTTTTGTTCTGCTCTCACCCCAATGTCTGTTACCATAACTAACCTACATGAGGAGCTTTCCAAATGCAAGACAACTATAGATACATTGTCAGAAGAAATGACGGCAGCCAAAGTTAGCACCACCTTTGGCCATGTGAGTGTTCAAACCCACCCTGTGGTTTTACAGGAAGATAAGCCCCTGCCCATTCCAAACCGCCCCAGATTACAATCCACCGTACAGCCTGGACTGTCAGAGAACAATTTTGGGTCACCTGGGGGGTCTACCATTCATGAGGAAGTAAAGAGCAGGTTCATGGGAAAGAGTCCTGTTAAACTTCAATTTCCATCATTTGGGAAATTGAATGATACACCTGACCCTCTCCAACATCTGGAAAGGTGTGATGATTTCCTGGCTCTAAATCCGCTCACGGATGAGGAGTTTATTGCCACCCTGCGTAATGTGCTTCACAGGACTGCAAGAGATTGGTGGGATGTTGGCCGCCATAAAATTCACACTTGGAGAGAATTCCATGACCAGTTCCGTGCTGCCTTCCTGTCAGAGGACTATGAGGATGAACTGGCAGAGAGGGTGCGCAATAGAGTTCAGGAAGAGGGTGAAAGTGTCAGAGACTTTGCCTACATGTACCAGTCATTATGCAAGTGCTGGAAACCCAATATTGATGAAGAGGAGATCATAAAGTTGATTTTGAAAAACATCAACCCCCAACTGGCCAGTCAGCTGAGAAGTAGCAGAGTCACCTCTGTCGATGGACTTGTCCGCCTTGGTCAGCAACTGGAGAAAGACCGGGAGAACCAGATGCAATATGAACAAAGAAAGAATTTGCTAATTAAAACACCTCAGCATGTTGCCTCTAAATCTGCTACTATGCCTCCTAACAGAGAAAACCCTGTCCGACCAAGCCAACCTAATCACAACCGACCCCCCCAAGTGTTCTGTTGGCGCTGTAAGGAAAGTCATGCCCCAGATTCCTGCCGCAGTGGAACTCTAACCGGGCTACTTCTCAGAAAACCCCATATCAACAACCAAAAACTCCCCATGATGGCCGTGCTACACTTGGTTTCCTAGGACCAACTACTCCTGCCAACTCTTCTTCAATACCACTAGGGGGCACTCTTCCATGTCAGTTGATGGTTCCATTGCACATTGGTCCATGGATGGGAACTGCAATTCTTGACACCGGTTCATCTTACACCCTGGTAAACGAAAAAATATGGAAAGGAATTAAAGGACAGCTAGATGTGCTCAAACCCTGGACAAGGGGACCCTCGTACTTGGCAGATGGCGAAGCGAGACAGCCTTTAGGATGGAGCAATATGGACCTCACATTAAAGACACAAACAGTTACATTACCTTGTGTCATCCTGCCTGCTTCCAGTCTTGCTTTCCCTGCAGTAGTCGGGCTTGACTTCATTTTCTTTTCCGGCTTGCAGTTTGATGTATCAGAGAACAGTTACTGGTTTAAGTGCAATAAGAAGCGCCAGTATCAGTTCTTAAAAGAAAGTCAGAGTACAGGGTTTTCATCACAACTCGCCTTCTTCTCTGCTGTGCCTCCTAGTAGCGTGGTTGATCTACCACCATGCCCTGACCTCCTACAGGCTGCAACCCTCACTTCTCACCTAGACGATTTCGGAAAAAAACAACTGTTACGTCGACTACAAGCAAACTCTGATGTTTGTACAGAAAAACTTGGAAACACAAATATGCTGACACACAAAATGTTCCTCACCCACAATATGCCCATCAAACAGAAGGCCTATCGTGTGTCCCCATCCAAACTTCAGGTCATAAAAGACCATGTAGAAGAAATGTTAGAAAAATACATTATTGAGCCATCTTCCTCTCCATATGCTGCTCCCGTTGTCCTGGTGCCTAAAAAACAGGATAGCAAACCAAGGTTTTGTGTGGATTACAGAAAGATGAATACAGCTACCCACACTGACGCCTATCCCTTACCAAACATCCAGGAAATACTAGAGTCATTGGCTGGATCTGTAGTATTCACTTCCTTGGACCTCAACAGTGGCTACTGGCAAGTTCAAATGGATAAGGATAGCCGAGAAAAAACTGCCTTCATATGCCCTTTTGGCCTGTATCAGTTCAAAGTAATGCCATTTGGACTTAAGAACGCCCCAGCTACTTTCCAACGGCTGATGGAGATAGTACTTCGGGACCTACAGGGAAAGACATGCTTTGTATATTTAGATGACATCATCATCTATTCTGACACCTTAGAAATACACACATCTGATATACAAGCGGTGCTAGACAAACTACGTGAGGCTAATCTTACAGTCAACATGAAAAAGAGTTTTTTCGAACCTCTCTGAAGTTTCTGGGCCATGTTCTTTCCTCTGTTGGTGTTGAAGTTGACCCTGAAAAGACAAAGGCAGTACAGAACTTCCCTGTTCCCCAGAACATCAAGGAACTCCAAAGGGTTCTTGGGATGGCTGGATGGTATCATCGCTTTGTGCCTGGATTCTCACAGTTAACCGAACCACTCAACGCCCTTAAACGGAAAGGAGCCAAGTTCCTCTGGACTTCTCAATATCAGACTGCTTTTGAGGTTCTAAAAAAAAAACATCTGGTTTCACCGCCAATCCTGGGTCATCCTGGGTCATCCTGACTTTAAACTCCCCTTTATCGTCTATACTGACGCCAGTGATGTCGGTTTGGGGGCAGTCTTGGCTCAACAGACTGGTCTCGGTACAGAGCAGGTCCTGGCTTTTGCCAGCCGAACTTTAAACCAGGCAGAGCGGAACTACTCGACCACAGAGCAAGAATGCCTCGCTGTTGTATGGGCCCTAGAGAAGTGGAGGTACTACTTGGAAGGCAGACACTTTACAGTAGTGACCGATCATTCCTCACTTGTCTGGGTTTTCAAAACGCAAAAAATCAGCACTCGACTTATTCGTTGGGCTCTCCGTCTCCAGGAGTTTTCCTTCACTGAGGAGTACCGTAAAGGAAAATACAACACAGTTCCAGATGCGCTGTCAAGAGCTCCTGTGTATGATGCCCAGACACAACCTGCCACCTGTGCTGCTGTGCGGCTCTCCAAGAGGGATACCTATAGAAACCTCCAAATTACTGATGAGGATTACAGGAGGAGGATTCTGTCATCCAGACTCTGTACGAAGCAATCATGGAAAAAGGAGAAGTCGTTGAAAACGCAACTACCAAGTTTACTGTTTTGGAGGACAAGGTATACAGAGTGGTGCACTTACCTCACAACACGTTATACCAGGTGTATATTCCATCTTCACTACGCCAACAACTACTCCACCATTATCATAATGATCCTGTGTCCAGCCATTTCGGAAGATATAAAACGTATAAAAGACTACAAGCCCTTGTGTATTGGCCTAAAATGAGCATTGATGTGAGAGAGTATGTACGTTGTTGTCAGGTTTGCCAGCTCTACAAACCTCAGACCCGAAAACCTCCAGGGAAACTTCAGCAGACTGTGGTACATGGACCTTGGGAGATGTAAGGAGTTGATCTCATGGGACCCTTCCCAAGAAGCTCTAGTGGTAACCTCTATCTCATTGTCTTTGTGGACTACTACACCAGATGGGTTGAGATGTTTCCACTTCGTAAAGCAACAGCAGAGGCAGTATCCCAGATATTAACAAAGGAGATTCTGACTCGCTGGGGTGTACCGACCTTCATCCTCTCGGACCAAGGTCCCCAGTTTGTGCTGTTTTTGGAGAAACATGCAAGCGGTGGAACCTTCAGCAGAAACGGACCTCACCGTACCACCCTCAAACCAATCTGACTGAGAGAGTTAACCGGAATGTGAAAGCTATGATAGCTTCCTATGTGGAAGAAAAACACAAAGCTTGGGACAAATACTTACCAGAATTCCGCTTTGCACTGAATTCAGCGGTGCATGAGTCCACAGGAGTCACCCCTGCAGAGCTAAATCTTTGTCGTCCTTTGAAAGGCCCATTGGATGTCGAGCTAAAGCCCCATCTCTGTGATCCTGACACCTCTGCATACACTACAGTTAAACAGATAGCCGAGTTTCAGAAAATGGTAAACGGCAACATGGAAAAAGCCAGGCAGAGACAAAACATAAACAATGACAAAGGAAGAAGAGATGTGGATTTCTCAGAGAAGGATCGTGTGTGGATAAAAGCACATCCTTACTCAAGGGCTGATAAAGCCTATATGGCCAAATTGGCACCTAGGTGGAAAGGTCCCTATCGTGTCATCAGGCAAGTCGGACCTCTAAACTTTGAGGTGGTCCTAGAAGAGACTGGAGAGAACATTCGTGTTGTTAATGTGGCTCAAATCAAACCATGCTTTCCCACTGCTGAAGAGATGGACAGAAAGCAACATCAGCAGATCCTCAAGATTTTTGAAGAGGAAAGCGATGAAGAGGATTTTGTGGGTTTTCCAGCTTAAAGTTGGAACTACAATATCGGAAATAAAATAAGGAGGGATAAGGAAAATGAAAAAGCCTTCCTATGTCAGACTTCTCTCATGGGGGAAGGAGTGTAACAACCGGTGTTTATGTGACAGGTAGTCACTCAAGGTAACGCCCACCCAGCCAGTGATTCCCTGTTGGTTGGCGCCTCCATTTCGTTTTCCCCCTATTTAGTTAGACGGAGCCGGAAGGGAAAGGTGTGTGTGCAGCAAGAGGGATCGGCGGAGCCACACGCTCATCTGTTTAGCAACCAGCAGTTAGGTCGTTTAAAGTCTGTGTTACCGTTTGTCTGATCCACCGTCCACCGTCATCATACCCTTCTGTTGCCTCACGTTCCCGGATTATTGTTTACAAAACTGAAAGGAGCCGGTCATCTCCCAACCACCTTAAAAACCAGGACTGGATTTTCAAAACCGACTGGATTGCTAAAACTGACTGACATTCTCCCGTGGTAATTGACTGTTTTATTTATTTTGAAGAAAACCCGAAGTGGAACGTTTTGGATTTAACATTGAACTGTGGGAAGACGAATTGTTTGGGGGGGGGGGGAGTATTCAAAAATCCACTTGCTATTTGTGATTATGATTTTGAGTTGTGTCCTTTCTTACAGTGGGGCAAAAAAGTATTTAGTCAGCCACCAATTGTGCAAGTTCTCCCACTTAAAAATATGAGAGGCCTGTAATTTTCATCCTGGTATACCTCAACTATGAGAGACAGAATGAGAGAACATTTTTAAAGAATTTATTTGCAAATTGTGGTGGAAAATAATTATTTGGTCAAAAGGTTCATCTCAATACTTTGTTATATACCCTTTGTTGGCAATGACAGAGGTCAAACGTTTTCTGTAAGTCTTCACAAGGTTTTCACACACTGTTGCTGGTATTTTGGCCCATTCCTCCATGCAGATCTCCTCTAGAGCAGTGATGTTTTGGGGCTGTCGCTGGGCAACACGGACTTTCAACTCCCTCCAAAGATTTTCTATGGGGTTGAGATCTGGAGACTGGCTAGGCCACTCCAGGACCTTGAAATGCTTCTTACGAAGCCACTCCTTCGTTGCCCGGGCGGTGTGTTTGGGATCATTGTCATGCTGAAAGACCCAGCCACGTTTCATCTTCAATGCCCTTGCTGAGGGAAGGAGGTTGTCACTCAAAATCTCACGATACATGGCCACATTCATTCTTTCCTTTACACAGATCAGTCGTCCTGGTCCCTTTGCAGAAAAACAGCCCCAAAGCATGATGTTTCCACCCCCATGTTTCACAGTAGGTATGGTGTTCTTTGGATGCAACTCAGCATTCTTTCTCCTCCAAACACGTCTAGTTGAGTTTTTACCAAAAAGTTCTATTTTGGTTTCATCTGACCATATGACATTCTCCCAATCCTCTTCTGGATCATCTAAATGCTCTCTAGCAAACTTCAGATGTTCCTGGACATGTACTGGCTTAAGCAGGGGGACACGTCTGGCACTGCAGGATTTGAGTCCCTGGCAGCGTAGTGTGTTACGGATGATAGCCTTTGTTACTTTGGTCCCAGCTCTCTGCAGGTCATTGACTAGGTCCCCCCGTGTGGTTCTGGGATTTGTGCTCACCGTTCTTGTGATCATTTTGACCCCACGGGTTGAGATCTTGTGTGGAGCCCCAGATCGAGGGAGATTATCAGTGGTTTTGTATGTCTTCCATTTTCTAATAATTGCTCCCACAGTTGATTTCTTCACACCAAGCTGCTTACCTATTGCAGATTCAGTCTTCCCAGCCTGGTGCAGGTCTACAATTTTGTTTCTGGTGTACTTTGACAGCTCTTTGGTCTTGGCCATAGTGGAGTTTGGAGTGTGACTGTTTGAGGTTGTGGACAGGTGTCTTTTATACTGATAACGAGTTCAAACAGGTGCCATTAATACAGTTAACAAGTGGAGGACAGAGGAGGCTCTTAAAGAAGAAGTTACAGGTCTGTGAGAGCCAGAAATCTTGTTTGTTTGTAGGTGACCAAATACTTATTTTACCGAGGAATTTACCAATTAATTCATTAAAAATCCTACAATGTGATTTCCTGGATTCTTTCCCCTCATTCTGTCTCTCATAGTTGAAGTGTACCTAGGATGAACATTACAGGCCTCTCTCATCTTTTTAAGTGGGAGAACTTGCACAATTGGTGGCTGACTAAATACTTTTTTGCCCCACTGTATATTTTATAATGTCATTCAATGTTGGGTGTTTACAGTGAGATGTATACACCTTTGTGCAGACTTACTAAAATTGACTGACTAGCCACATCTGAAATGTCAGGAGAGAGACCTGACTGGCACCCCAAATAACCTAAATAAGTAAACTGTCACAGTAGTATCTCTACTTTAAAGAGTCCTCTCCTGCTGATGTTCAGGTGTATATCAGTATGTCTCTACTTGAAAGAGTCCTCTCTTGCTGATGTTCAGGTGTATATCAGTATGTAGTGTCTCTACTTTAAAGAGTCATCTCCTGCTGATGTTCAGGTGTATATCAGTATGTAGTGTCTCTACTTTAAAGAGTCCTCTCCTGCTGATGTCTCCTGCAGCACCTCTTTTCACCCTCTGTCTGAAACCAGATCCCAGTCTGCTCTGATTGGTTAGCTGGCCGGCTCTGTTGTGATTGGTCAACCACTTAGAGATGGCTCGCCCCTTAGCCTATCACATACAATTTGTTGGATCGCTAGCCAATGGAAGCACAAGTGTTACATTATTGTTCCCCCACAGGTAGTTCTTTGTTTCAACAACAAAAAAATCCATAAGAAATAACGCTTTCTTACAGGTTGCGGCCATGAATCACCAACTTAGTGGGAACTGACCCTGTTGCGATTATCCAACTGTGAACTGTGCGTGGTTCGGGTAGCAGTCCTGATGAATAGTGGTGAAATAAGCCACTTGTTCTTAAACTCCTTTTAGTCCATACACAAGTCCCAATAATTTCATGTGGAGTGTGGACTGGTACTTGGAGAGGTCCCAGTTCACCTCCTGGGCCCTGCCGTGGTGCCCTTGAGCAAGGCACCAGACAACCCCCTTCACCCCCCCACTCCCCATAGCTCTCCGGGCGCTGTACACTAGCTGCCCACTGCTCCTGGTACTAGGATAGGTTAAATGCAGAGGTCACTGTGTGTACAGTGCTCTGCATGTGTGAACATTAAAGAGGGTTTCATCCTCCAATTCTATTCTAGTATGTTCCCGCAGCAGAAAAGAGAGTGTTCTGGACACGGTGTCGTCGCAGGGACACAAGCTCAGCCTCGGGGTCCGACTGACAGCAGCCTACGCTTGGGTCTGGCTCTGCCGAAGATATGTGTGTGAGAAGAACTTCATCTGGAGAGAACATTGGGATGTAGCCTTTGCAGACCTACATGCACAAAAACATAATGGGACCTCTTTAAGATTTAAAAGCGAAACAATCTTCCTGCATGAACTTCTGCTGAGCATCATTGTGTTGTTTGCAATGTACCCGAGGACTATACGGAGCACATTACAGCACATTAGTTTATTTGTTTGAAAGGTTCCTTGACAGATTTGTGGTATGTCTGTGATGTGTGTCTGAGTTATGACCAGTGGTGGATGAAGTACTCAGACGTTTGCAATCTTTACTTTAAGTACCAAACACATCTTGAAGTAATGATTATGCAGAATGGCCCTTTTCAGGTTAATATATGAATTTCTGGGAATATAATTATTGATAAACATGACTCAAATGTTACAGCTGATAAAGGGGGAGACCTTCATTTTTAATTTAGTAAGAAGTATATATATATACAAAAGTGGAAAGTACAACAACTAACTCAAATGGATACATAAATAGAGTTGTTTTTAGTTAAATGTAATGGAAGAGAAGAGATCAAAATACCAGTAGAGAGCGGTGTTCAGTTGCAGTTGGCATTATTTAAGGGACTGACATGACACTATAATCAGATACTAAAAGGCTTTATAGACAAGTTTATTCATCTTTTGTCATAAGAATCAATATTTGGATAAGAGGAGAAAAAGCACATTTTTCTTTTCCCCCACATGTCCCTTTGCTCCTCCTCGGAGTGGGGTGCTGTTTAAAAGTTTCAGGAGTAAAAGCTCCCTCACATCCACAGAGAAATGTTTCCATGTGTGGGACGATGAGTCATGAGCAAGAGACCAGAGAAGAGTCCAAGAGGATGTGGGAGAGTGAAGAGAGTGATGAGACGGGGGGGGGGGGGGGTAGAGAGGAGAAGGAGAGAGATGGTGGGAGGAAGAGTGTGGAGGAAGAGTGAAGGAAACATTTGAAAAAAGAATTTCTGTTGAGTGCCAGGTGGACACATATCTGAGACAAACAGTGGACATTACTTACAGCTGGAGTAAATGTACATTCTCCAGCATTACATTGTTGAGGCTATAGGATTGTTACAGATCGCAGCATGGCTACATTCAAATGGTATGTGTGTCGAGTTGTGTAAACAAAGTGAATGTGTGTCATTACCAGCCACACCCTGATTCTGCTGCCTCAGGGATCCATCAATCACTAATGTTTACCTGGACCTAGCATGAAACATAACATTTTCTAGAGGGAAGAATGTGCTGTTAACTATAGACAAATCATTAATTAAGGACTCTCCAAACCCATGCAGTACCAGGTCCTGCATCTCGGACAAGATCATGAGAACCAACAGACACTCGTCTCACGAAGGGAGAATTCGATTTCTCCCTGCAGCTGTTTTCCAAGTGACCTCAGTAAGAGTTCTCAGATAATGGCCACAGGCCAACGCATCTTTCTTTCAGGGAGATTTCCTAATCCTCTGGTGAAAGTCAACACATCCAGCAGGCCTTGCTTTGGCTCAATTGTTGCAAAGTCAATACAAAGTGAACCCAAATGGACCCAAATGGACCATTTACTACACTTTGTTTCTTGGAAACGAGAGTGCCTAGCTGTTTTACAAAAAGGCTGAACCATGATAGCTGTGTGGCTATAAGGATGTTGCTCTTTTATTTAAAACTGAAATACATTAGTTATGGGATGGATGAAATGTCCTATTTGTGTTCAGGCTGTATTTAAATCATCACGTTTTTCTTCTGTGTGTTTTCAGTGCCAATGAGTTAAGGTTAGCATGCTTGTATGTAACACAAATGTTGGATATGGTCAACACAAAGTCTACAAATGCTGACATTCTGGCACATCTTTTTCAAGTGAATTAGGAATATATAAAGTATGACACGTATTCCCACTAATAATACTTTGTGCAAAAGGCCCATACTACAGCCAACTCCTGAACAATATTATAAACATAGTGAAAAACTAACATCCTGTTACTGGCTGCTTCTCGCTGTCATGTAATGTGGAGTGGATCAAAGGCAGGCAGTCAAATTCTGGCAAAACGATTCAAAGAAAGTCCAACCGAGAACAACAGGGTTCTCTGTTTCTGTAGAAAGAGTCATTTAAAAAAGTCGGATTGTTCGGAATGTAACATCGCTACTAAGTACGGCCTTACAGAAGAAAATCAACAACAGCAATAAAGAATTGGACCAGCCGTATTCTACATCTACCCACAGAGCTGTATAACACTGTGTCTATGCAGGGTTTCACCCACCATCCAGCACTGTGAGCTTGTGAGCAGACAATCAATGCAAGCGTCTCATGTGGGTTGCAGAGAGCCAATAATCCATGTCCTGTGTTATTATTTTTCACTTTCTCTGAATCTTTGAAGCTATGAGTCACTCAACATCGCAGACCCAATTTACACGCTGGATTGTTCTCACAGTGAGATATCTTTGAGGGTAAGGGTTATCTTTAAAGACACAATCAGGTTGTTCTGCTTTTCCAAACCACCACAGGATCCACCATGAGGTGCACAAATCCAACATCCCCCTGCAGGAAATTGACTTCAGTGCTATCATCTTAATCTGTGTGCAGTTACAGATCAAATTGAATAGATAGAGGATTTGTTTGACATGGGTCCTATTTTATTAAAGAGAAAATATAATTGCAAACATACCTCTTTTCAGTACTTGTCAAATGCATTTCAGTATCTGAAGGGGCCGGCCAACCCACACTATTATGAGAAATAAGAAAACCAGTCAGTTATTTGTGGGCCGTTCAGTCAGAAAACATCTGATTCAACAATATATTCAAATGTGGCTCATAATAAGTTACCTGCAGGCTCTAGGGGTTGAAAGTAACTAAGTACATTTACATAAATGTATCCAAGTGTTTATGACACGGTAATGCATCATTAAATATACTGCAGTGATCAAATATAAATGATTCAGGAAATGGCCACTTTGGATAATAAGTACATAACTTGGTAATAAAGTATATTTTGCTGCTAATGCTTTTGTAGTCCTGCTGTATTTATACACTGCGATATTATGAGTTTTACTTAAGAATAGGATCTGAGTACTTCGTCCACTGGCAGGCTCATTAGAATGTACCAGCATCCATCTGAGTATATTTCAAACTTGAAAACCTTAAAAACTGGTCAACCATATTTTTTTGGAAAGCCAATCAGAGCAGACTGAAGACCGGTACTGAAGACAGGTACTGAAACAGAACATTACAGAGGGTCTTACGTTCAGACCATGGTTCAGACAGACAGCATGATTTGATTCATATGTCCTTTGAACATGTAAGCATTTTTTTTGTATCAGTTCAAATAGTACAAAGACCCTAAATATATAATGTATGTATTTTCCCAGGGATCCCAGATGCTTGTCGATAAGTCGATCCTTTAAAATGACTTAAAATAAATAAATAAATAATAATGACGATAAAATATTGTATATGCCAGTGGCTGGTTATGCTATATAATCTGCATTCTAAACGGTGGTTATTAGAACCTGAATACACGCAGTATGTGTCCGATTCCTAGAACTGTCTGAGTTCCCATGTCTGAAGAACAGCTGCACCAAATTAAAATGTGTGTGGTGACATTTTAAAGCTGAGAAAATGTGCTTTGAGGCTTAGATGTGTTTGCAGCACATCTACATGTGAGACATCTATATGTCTGCCGTAGCAAATGTAAGGAATATCCCAGGCTATGACAAAATGAGCTGTGGGAAGACTCTGCTGCATGTGTGCACACGCTCACGTGACAGCAAGAAGACTGGTTCACTCCCACACACAATGCCTCTCCATTCAGAGGAACAGTCTACTTTAAAGGGCAAAGCTGCATTCAAAATAAGACACAGCAAATCAACAAAACGACATGCACAGGGTCTATAGGCATGTGACTTTGCACTGGTTGGCAATCTGGGATTAATATTGTCAAACAAACAAAAACAGTTTTCTTTTGAGCAGCTCCATCTGTCAGTTGTTGTACTTGGTACTTTCTGTGCCAATACCCTTATTTGTTACATGACTGTTTCCATTAGTGACAAATACAAAAGAGGGTAAGTAAGGCAACTTGTCATTGCAAGCTTATTTGTTAAATCAATTGCTGCACCACAAGCATAATAGCAGACAGGGACAATATTCCTGATGGCAATGATATCACTTGTTATCAGTTCTCCATCCTGATTTCCTTTTCTGAACAAAGAAATAACAACATCTCATAATATTTGAATCAGATGTTTCTGTAATGAACGATGGACTTTTCCCACGGCTGACTCAAGATGGAAAGAATGTTGTCCTCTAAGACTAGACCTAAGGAGTGGGTTGAACTCAAGTTTTACAACTGTCAGATTTAACTGCCACAGCATAAAATGAAGAAAGAAAGAATTAAGACATAAAGGTGTCTTTAAATGCTTTTTCAATTCACTCTTTGTATTATGGACCAAATTAGACAGACAAAATCCTCCATTCGTTTTTTGCAATCCTTTTTACACAACCCTGTCTCCTAAAAATTACGTTCCCACAGAACTAAACTGCATTCTCAATTACTTTTAGCTAGAAACGTATTTTCTCCCCCGTTACGTTTCTTATGAACGTATCTTAAATACGTTTATTTTCTACATATCTTCTAGAAACATAATTTTCTCCCACGTTACGTTTGTTATGAACGTATCTTAAATACGTTTATTTTCTACATATCTTTTCCGTTTATTGTCTTGCTTATAATAATGATAATAGTCACTTATAAATATCATTTTAGAGCACACATTTGAAATCGAGAATCGGGCTCGATATATGGTTAAATTCAAATCAGTAGGCGAGGCTGTCATTTCGCCAGCTGTTACTCTCATGAGCGAGGCAGAAAATAATAGTTTTTGTTAAGTATTATTTGTAATAGCACCCTTACTCCATGTTTAATAGTACGTCCCATTGTGACGTCATAAGCAAGCGCGGAGCGCTATATGTCTCTTTGTTTGATTACGCAGCACTGCCATGCTGGTTCATGACCCTGAATAAATGGATGAGAGAAGAACAATGACTGCGCTTACTTTATCAGTTTAACAGGTTATGGGCCCAGGCAAAGTTGGACTCATGTTAGTTTTCCGGAAGAAGTTTAACGCGAAGTATTACACAGGACTTCTACAAACTATGTGGACCAATAAGTAAAGAAGTGGCGGGAGATATTACACGCAACGTATTACGTGAGAACCCAATGCTAACAAGCTAGTTTAGCAAGCTAATCGCTGTGCCAACAAGATGGCAAGCAGAGCAACGGGAGTTTTCGCGCCACAGCTTTTGTTCGATGGAACCGACGATAAGTATGACCTTTGGGAAACAAGATTCTTAGGCTGCCTACATATCCTGAAATTAAAAGAAACTATTCTCCATGAACCCACTGGAAATAGTCCTGAACAGCTAGCAGAAGACAGGAGAAAGAATGCTGATTGCTATGCTGAGCTAAGAAGACTGATAGATGATAAAAGCCTATCACTGATAAGACGCAATGCCGCTGATGATGGCAGGAAGGCTCTAAGAATATTGAAAGAACATTATTCTGGAAAAAGTAAACCACGGATAATAAACCTCTACACGTCGTTGACCAAGCTACAAACAGCGAAAGTGTTACTGACTACCTTATACGGGCGGAGAACATTATCACGGCTTTGAGGGAAACAGGTGAGACCATGAGCGACGGACTCATAATCGCCATGATAATAGGAGGACTACCAGACACCTTTAAGCCACTGGCTGTTCATGTAACGCAGAATGAAGATAACGTTACATTCATAGACTTTAAAAGGAGACTGTGTGTATACGAAGAGGCAGAACAATTTAAGATAAAAGAAACCACAGATAATGTGATGAAAACTAATGTTAAACAAGGCAGAGGCCCCAGCAGGATGTCTGCTAACAATAGAAAAGAAGAAGATGCTAACGTTATTTGCTACAAATGTGGAATAAGAGGGCATAAGTCAAGAACATGTTACAGAAAGGTGTGGTGTGGTTACTGCAAAAATAACACACGAAGAATCCCTGTGCAAGAAAAAAGGGGGACAAGATGGTGTCAGAAAGGTGAAAGAGGAGGAAAACAGCGAACAAGACCAATTCTTCAAGGCAAAGCACACGAAGAGCGGGAGACCTCCAGACAACGTAGAGATGAGAGGCATCATGGAGGACGCTGGAGCAACATCCCACATCGTGAACGATATTGAAAAGTTTGACAGCTTTGATGACTTTCCGGGAGTTAGCTGTTAGCTGACGAGACCAAATGCAGCGGAATAGCACAACGCAGAGGAACAGCGATAGTGATCTGCTAGACACTGGACGACAGCACAGAGCACAGCTACGGGATGCACTGCTACGGGATGCACTGTACATACCTTCATACCCACATGACATCTTCTCTGTGGCAAGAGCTGCAAATGGAGGAGCGACAATCACCTTCAAGAAAGGAGAAAGCCACATGGTTACCAAGGACAGTAGCAGGTTTGACCTCCACGAGAGTGGACATTTTTATTACTTGCCAACTGTTAAAGAAAATGTTGAAAAATGTAAAGGGAAGCTAGACTCTAGATGTGAGAAAGGGCTTTTCATTGGATATGATAAAAACAGCCCAGCTTATCTGGTGTATTACCCAGAAACAGAGAGGGTGCAAGAGCACAGGTTGGTGAAATTCACAACCAAAAGCGCAAAAGAAAACACAAACATCTGAATCACACATAGAATGTGGTCATGAGGATGCACACTCCAGAGCCGTAGGCAATGATATAAATGTGGAAAATGTATCAAGTCATGGTATTCAGATTTGTGTGCCTGAGACTTTACTTGAAGAGACTGAATGTACACAGCCGAGTAAAGCCACAGAGACTGTAACCAAAAGCTATCCACAGAGAAACAAAAGGAGACCAACTCATCTACGGGATTTTGAGACTGAGGATGCAGAGGACAAAGCACACACATGCATGGACTTTTGCCTCAGAGCAGTCTGTGATATCCCTCAAACCTACATTGATGCCATAGTGTCAGCAAAGTCAAGGCAGTGGAAGAATGCCATGGACGAGGAGATGCGATCTCTGGAGGAAAAAGAGACCTTCCACCTCTCCCAGTTGTCACCAGGTAAAAAGGCAGTGGGGGGAAGATGGGTCTATGCACTCAGAAGTGACATTGATGGATCAGATAAATACAAGGCAAGATTTGTAGCAAAAGGCTACAGTCAAAAACCAGGAACAGACTACAAAGAGACATTTTCTCCCACAGCTGATATGACCAGTGTAAGAGTAATCATGCAGAAAGCAGCACAAGAGGGACTCATTGTACACCAGATGGACGTTAAGACAGCCTATTTGCATGCACCCATTGATCTCTATGGCCTTAAGCAATCAGGTAGAAACTGGAATGCTATGTTACACACATGTCGGAGTGAGAACGGTTTCATACAGAATCCAGCTGATCATTGTGTGTATACAAGAGAGAAACATGATGAAAAGGTAATCATGATGGTATGGGTTGACGATCTGATCATAGCAGCAACAACACAAATGTACTTGAAGGTGTACAGATTATGCTTTCTGACAGGTTTAAAATGAAGGACCTGGGAACGTTGAAACATGTCCTGGGAAGTTTGTGTGATTCATTCCCATGCATCAAGGTTATTTTCATGTATGTAATTGTTTTTCCTGCACAGTGTAGAGTCTTGTTGTGATTAGAGGGATACAGGTATTTCATAAAAAAAACGTGCTCCCTGGAGAATAGCTACAGAATTTATATCACAATTTAATCGGAGCTGATCACAACCTGTCATGAGTGATCCAGTCATCTCTATGAGCGTTCGGGCTGTGAATAAACGACTTGTGTTTTACTGTTAGGCTGTCTGAAGGTATGGACAGCTATCAAAGCTACTATACATCACATTAAGAACGATGTACAAATGAAAGTCGGACACAAATATATAATTTAAATTATTTATTCAAGTTTGCAATATTTTGAACAGGCATCCACACAGTCACCTACTTTGTAATGTTCGATACCTCCCTGTAAACGTCACGATATCCACCTCTCACCCACAACCTCACATACGAGTACTGAATGTGCATCACAGTGATCTTAGGAAGGCAGATATGGGTCATTCCAGAATTGGAGGACAATTTAGACACCAACATTTCTGAAAAATGAACCTTTTATTTTATAATTTATTTTATATTTTATAATTTTTTTATGTATTTAGGAAAAACAGATAATAAACCATCAAAAAAAGTGCTTTGCCCAGCTAGGCATCAAATTAATATTTTCCAATGAAGAATTACCCCTGTTACTCTAATTATAGTAACAGGGTTGAAAATCAATGCTAATTTGAGCTTTAACCTCAGGAATGATTGCTAGATGTAGCATGTAATGCTACTTTCAAGGCAAGGACACACTTGGATATCTAATGCAAGAAAGATAACTTTGAAATGAATATGCTTTATTCTGATAATATCAGTAACAGGGTTGAGTGAGTCAGAGTGCCACACTCTTTTAAGACTGAAAAGATTGTAAAAATATGAAAAATAAAAGAGAGGACTTAGTTTTGGTCTACCCATGGGACTAGCACATGGCTTAATGATGTCACTTCCACTGTGTCATCTGACTTACAGTTTGTTCACTTCCTGTGCCAATCTAAAAAGGTTTGGGTAACAGGGTTGGACCTATGGGTTGAACGCATGTTGAGGGACACACCTTCTGTGCAAAATTACTGTTATCTAAAATATGCTTATGATTTAACAAATTGATTTTACAAGAGACATGTATCAATAAAATAATACCAAAAAGTAAATAAAATCCCTATTTTAAATGTTATATTTGACATGCAAGTTGGTCACCAAGAAGCGGGGACAAGAGAAAAATGCCATTTTAGGGGATGTTCGAGAGCTATTTGACATTTAAATAATATTTTGAAACCACTTTTTCTACAACTTTATATACATTTGGTCTCAATACAAGTATGTTTAACACAACAAGTGCATGTTTTAGCATTTTGGGCATGTATTATTAGATTTTTTATATGGGGGACATGAAATGTCCTCCAATTCTGGAATGACCCATATAGCAAAAGATGAACGTAAACGACAAACGAGGCGATCGACATGGTAAGTCAACAATGGGTCCTCAATGTACACGCCCCGGATTCCTATGACGAAAATAATAGAATGTCGCCAGTTGTCATGACTCAAGTTACACTGCAACATGGCCATTGGCCTGTCATCAGATTTTATTTGTTGTTGCTGCTGTAGCGGAAGTTCAGTACAATTATTTTTGAGTAAATTCTCCAAATCTCCACCCTCCATAATTGCACTTGCTTCAGTTGCTGGCTACTTTCTAACGGCGGTGAGAGTGATGCAGTGACGCTATCTATCTTCTATCGATTAGATTTATGATTCGAAAATTATAAAAGTAGGGTAGACATGTGGATATTATCCGACTGAACAAAACTTGCATTTATCTAACAGGTTTGTTTTCCACTGACCTTATTTCGAGCTATTTTCCAAAATCCTATGGAGAAATCCCATTGCTTTCTGTCGAGGGAACCCGAGCGCAGCTTACTTCCGGGTTTTACGACGCGTCACTGCACCACTAAGTTGATGCGATTTGATTGGATTGTGAGGCAAGGGAAGCCAGCCGCCTCTGACTTCCCTTGGCATGGCCCTGACTAATCACCGGTTGGCAGGGGCATGACGTGAGCCTTGTCTGATCGGTCAATCCCAGCGCCATATAGATAGAAGAGTTACGAAAACGGAAGTCCAAAAATAGTTATCGTCACGTGGTTCATGTAGACGAGGATCGTTCCCCGGAAGTTCATGGCGGGCAATGTGAATGCATTGATAACAGGAGATAGAACTACGATTTTTGGTAATTATTAGTGAATAAAGGTTTTGATTTGCAATATTTATACAACAATTCGATATGTGTATGTATTTACATCAATATGTTTTAAAAAATAAAATAGAATTTGCTAATATTAAGTGATAATATTAAGATTAGTGTGAACAACTAGTTTACATGTTAGGCTAACAGTGCCTTGGTTAAAGAGCCTGTTGCTGTTTATTTATAGCTTTGAATTCTTTAAAACCAATATTATCTTCTTAAACTTGTATGGTAGTCAGGAGCATCACTTTCTAATGTGTATTGATATATTTAGAGGGAGGGGATCTAAAGTAATGCTTTAAAATTCAGATTAGATTAATTTCCACCATTTTCTTAAATTCATGATAGTTTCAGTAATCCCATGGTGATTGAGGACACAAGTTATCTAAATGAAAATATGTGAGGTAATTATATACAAACACTGCATTTGCACTTTTTCACAAAACGAAAACCACACCATTGGGAAAGCTTAATGTTTTGTTTAATACAAAAAAACAGGGAAAGGCTTGAAAAACACTGAGAGTTGAGACTTACGGTACGTCCACACAGCAGCTTTAAACAAAACTTCCAACGCTTCTCTGCCCATTGACTTTGAATGGGGATGACGTCACTTTGCCTCGCTTTTCGCCGAACTGCATTGTGGGGGAGCGAAGCGAAGATTTCCAGGATTTCCAGGATTTCCAGGATTCAAAAGTTGAGCAATGTTCAACTTTTGAAGCTGAGCTGGAAGCGTCAGCCAATCAAATCCCGTTTATGCAAATCTGACAGTAGAAGCGCTAGCCAATCAAACCACGTGTAAGCAGGGAGAACCAGACCGCAGTTCATTTCCTCATATTCCAAACGAGAAATTACGGTAGCAAATCACCCGGTTCTTTACGACCAGACTATTTACCGGGATACAAACCGGAGGAACCAGGCATGGAGGGAGGTGGCAGAGACAGTGGGTGAAACTGGTAGGTTTTCGCCTGTTTGGGGAGTTTATATATATATATATTGCTCGCATAAAATCCCCGGGGTTTTTTGCTTTGTATGTCGGGGGCGGGAGATTCATGTGATTGGTTGTTGGTCGCGTTGCTTGCAAAAAATCCCCAAACTTTCAGACACGCCCAGCTCCAAGATTTTCAAGATTTTTTCAAAGCTGTTGTGTGGACGTACCGTCAGGCTGCAGGGTGAGGGTCTCAGTGCAGGTATTCAGGCTCCATTGAATCCCCCTCTGGTTCTTGTGCTGAAAGAGGGAGTAACAGACAGGAGAAAGGGTTATACACACCTATATAGCACAACTACATAGCACACCTACATAGCACACCTATATAGCACACCTACATAGCACACCTACATAGCACACCTATTGGATGGGAAATTGCCTTGGGGAGATAAGGTGTGGTCTTTGTTCCCAACTGAAGTTATGGAACTTTATTATTTGTGAGTTTAACAAAGTATGACAAATGGCATCAGTAACAGATGTGATATGCATTTCTATAACGTTGTCTCACATTCTTGGTCATATTTTATATACAGTATGTAATGAGTATAACATGTCCAGTAAGTATAAAGTGTTTCCTAATACTGTGTATTCAACCACTATGGAATATGTATGTGGGCAGACAAAACTGAGTTGTTCTGTGTGTGTAACCTCAAGTCACTCCGCAGGCACATTTTGATGCAGACCAGTTTGTCAAGACAAAAAAAGGCAAGACTGAGTGCAGAGGCTATACCCACCATCTTCGTGCACCGCCCTGTTGTCACAAAGAGAAGGGCCCCTGCACCACGATTCACCCCGGGACCTGTATCTACAAAGCCCATAGCTCATGATCACAGCTATAGTGTGAAAGGTGACACAGGTATAATAAGTATGAACTCTTAGTAACAAAAGTAATATTTCTTATTTTTAAGTGGTATAATATTTTAAATGTTCGAAAATGTACAGTGCCATGTCTTCTACTATTTAGGACCAAGACTGGTTCCTCCCTCATGCAGCTCCCCAATGCAGTGGGTGTCTTGGAGAAAGAAGCTCAGGCCCTCTCCAGCAGGCTTCCGTCATGCTGTGGAGTACAACAAAAACTCGTAAAAAGATTCATACGGCTGAGGCTGAGAATTGAGGCCAAACAAATCAGAAATGACAGAAAAAAATAATAATTAAAAGATGGCCATTTTGAAAGCAAGAGCCAATCCAAAAAGGTGAAAAGGAACAACAGCAGCCAAGCTACCACATCCAGCAACCCCCAAACAGATCCACAGCTGCAATCATTTCCATTAGTCATTACAGTGGAAATATTTTGACTAAACATAGCTCTTCCACCTGCCAGCACCCAGCTAACATCACTGCCCCTCCACCCGTAACATCACTGCCCCTCCACCCATAACATCACTGCCCCTCCCTGCCAACATCACTGCCCCTCCCTGCCAACATCACTGCCCTCCACCTGCCAGCACCCAGCCAGAGGAGCGCAAACAACAAAAACAAGCAATGTGTCCCGTCATGTACCTGGAAGTTTGGGTTGGCAAAATGGAGTAATGGCGCATTTCCACTGCAGCGGGTAGCTCGCTTTAAGCGTGCCGAGCCGTGCGGGGCCCGTTTTTGGTTGCGTTTCCACTTGGCCTAGTTTTGGCCCGGGGCTACTTTTTCACCTTTTTTCTGGCCCGACTAAATCGTGGTTCTAGGGCCAGGAACAACCAGGCTGAGTCGGGCTGAGTATGCTAAACTAGAGAGAGAATCGCTGGCAAGGGGGCTACAACTACAACAAGATGAACATATTTGACCGTGATTTAATTGTAATACACGTTTCTAAATGATGCCGAAGTAACAACATACTGATACCGGTTAGTAACAACCATGAATTAATGCTTTGACAAGTCTGCAGACAGACGGCAGGCGAAAAACCTTTTAAAATGCTTGTTTTCTAAATGGAGCTTGGCTAAGCTAACGTTATATATGCTCCGACCGTCCACAGTCACAACAACGGCCTACAGACATAAATAAACCAGCGACTGTATTCTCCATGACACAGGCAGTCTGTGGTTTGTACTTGTTTAACTTTTGTCTAGTTTCTGAACAGATATGAAGAGCTGTGAGCTCTGAGTGCTAAGAGCTAACGGCGGTGTTGTTTTTCTGGGGCTCTCATTGAAGATGACGTCACGGCTCCGCCTACACTGCGTTACTATAGTAACTACCCCAGTTCCTAAACTGTAATGGAAGCGCAGCATTAAAGTGAGCCGAGCCTAATAAGGCCTAACCAAACCGAGCAAGGCCGAGCGAGGCCTGCAGTGGAAACGTAGAGAGGGACTTGAAAAACCTTGATGGACTTGAAAAACCTTGATGGCTCTCTACTCATGTTGTTACAGTTGTCTTGGTTACAGCTCTCAAGTTTTTTTTTTGCCATTTCCACATCTTTAGAAAATATGAAATAAAAAATTGAAGTGAAATCAACCTCTTCTCTGGAGAACAAACTTTGATTTCTCTGTCTTGTGAGTTTGCAGTCTTGCAGTTTTGCTCCTCCACCTGTAACATCACTGCCCCTCCACCTGCCATACAGTAGGTTACTAACAAGAGTACTTATATAATACAGTGATAGAGTACATGTTTAGTATGCTTACTTATATAAAACAGTAGTATTAAACTTACCTTGTGTTTTCACTCTCACTTAAATCCCTCTCCCTTTGGAGAAGAAGAGGGAGAAGAGAATGAGGAGAGATGGACCGGCAGCAACACACAACAGAGAATTTCCGAAAATAAACAAAGTGTTTTTATTTATTTATTAAAATTATAACTACAATCCGAAAAAACAGGCCTCCAGGAGAAAACGCCACTGCTCAGACACAGGGATTGTCTCCATGGTTGAATTCTGGGGGGGCTTGTGTGGTGACCACTGTATTACAGAATTCAATCTAGGAACTACAGGCTGGGGGTATGGTTCCGCACGGACACATTTGTTGTTGACGGTACCTCCTGTGTATATACTAGAGCACATGTGTCAAACTCAAGGCCCGGGGGCCAAATCAGGCCCTTGGTTGATTTAATGTCGGCCCACAGGATAATTTTGAATTCCTATTAGATCTGGCCCGCCGGTATATTGCACGCACACCTTCACTCAATCCTGAGGGTCTCCTCAGCTCAGAGCCTGAGCCCAAACATTGATGAGCTTGCACCCAAGATGAGATGCCAAATATCTGCTTGAACTAGCATCACAGAGCAGCTCACTGAGTTTAATGGATGTTTCCTTCTGCACTTTTTCTCTCACGACAACAGGGCATGTTTGGCTTTTGAGGGAAATAGTTTTGGTGAAGCTGTTGTTGGCCTGAGGGAAAATGTAATCATAAGAAATGACTCGGGAAAAGCTGCAGATAGAGCCATAAGAAATGAATGCAACCGATTATTTAATGTTTAATGTTGTTTTTATAGGCAATAATTTAAGCTTTGTTATATATCTAACAAAAAGCTAACATCTAATTAAGCAATAGCTCACGTCAGGCCGTGGTATATGCTCATTATATCACAGCTAAGGGGCGTGGTTCGGCCTGACGCGAAGAGAAATTATACATTTCAAACACAGTATTTTCCCACATAGCCAATGATCTACTAACACATGATTTTAGGGCTTTGTGGAAAACGAAAGGATTCCTAACGTCCACGAGCTGGAAAACCGCACATATGCCATTTATTTCCACAGGAGGTGGAAATTCAAAAGTGTGGGGCTCTGTTTTCTTTTAGGACTGGATGAAGGAGAGAAACGCGCCTTCTCACTGAAGTGTTTATTGTGGAAATAATAATGATTTTTTTCCTGCACAGGACATACACATACTGTATGTTGATGTGTAAAAGGGGGGAGTAGCCAATAATGTCAACATGGCTGCTCATATAAGCTCATATAACTAACAATTTAGATTCTGTCAGTTCAAACAGACCATTGAATGATGGATTTGAAGTGAACGTGTTGACATTTTTTATAAATATTGATTGAATTATAACAGGTAAAGCAGATGCAGAAGCAGTGGCCGAGGTGTTACTGTGAGACATTTTAGGACAGTTTCAATTAGGAGAGACGGTTTTAAGTGATGCATATTTATTGCACAGATGAACAAATGGTTTAGGCCCCGTTGTGCAGGAAGTATCATTCGGGAGGTTAGAACCGATCCGATGAAACCCCCCTGGGGTCTAGACACTGGTGGTGGTGAATGGATAGTTGGGGTCGGTCTGAAGAGGAGTGGTTTAACTTGAACCTGGATTCAGAGGGACGGGAGGAGAAAAGGGGTAGAGGAAGGTTGTGTCGAGTCACCTGAAATGACAGCTGTCAGAGGGGGAAAGAGCAGATTAAAAAGGTTTGACAGAGCGCTACGATTGAAGTGATTGGTTAGACTGAAGAGTGACGCCCCCTGTCACTTATTAAGAGGAGTGAGAGTAATACTGTATACATGAATGAGAAAGACGGTCTTCCTGGTTGAACTTGCGCTGA
This sequence comes from Harpagifer antarcticus, assembly GCA_902827135.1. Lineage (NCBI taxonomy): Eukaryota > Metazoa > Chordata > Actinopteri > Perciformes > Harpagiferidae > Harpagifer > Harpagifer antarcticus. The sequence continues at coordinate 4,134,175 of CADEHL010001498.1, read as the reverse complement.
GCTTCATATGTTGGATTTCTGAATTCGTTTTTATGCTTGTTAAAGATCCAAGCACTGACAAGAGAGAGAGAGCAGTTGTGGTCTACTCCTCAAAGGCTGAATAATACTGATGTCCTTGTGAGATCGGAGTCACATTAGGGACCAACAGAAATTGATGACCCAATGTTCATAAGAGATATCACTGATACATCAAAAGGCAAGGACAAGCCTCAGAGATGTAAGAGGTTATGTGATTGGCAGAAACGGAAGGCCTGGGAAATTGACTCTGAGTCACAAGGTGAAAAGTGCCCTCCCTAAACCAGCGGAGGCGTTTCTACACAGCCTGAGACCAGGAGACTGGGTCCTGATAAAAGACATCCGGCGGAACCACTGAAAACAGAGACGATTCGCTGGCCCCTTCCAGGTGTTACTAACAGTGTTGGGACTAACGCGAAGTAACGCGTTACTGTAACGCCGTTATTTTTGGCAGTAACTAGTACTCTAACGCATTACTTTTTAAATTCAGTAACTCAGTTACCGTTACTACATGGTGCGTTACTCCATTACTGCGTTCGTTTTTTTATATAGTCAACAGCCAGGCGAACAGAGATGAGAACTGTACTTAAGTACAGTACTTGAGTAAATGTACTTAGATACTTCCTGCGTCACATGCGGAGACGCGCTGTGGGCGTGTTTGTGTTGTTTACTAACAAGACTAGCGAATGGCGGCGGCGGAGCTCAAGTCTAGTTTCTCCACCTGGAGATATTCTCACTATTTCACTTTTGTCGAGCACAAAGAAAATAAAGTTTCTGTTAAATGTAAGTTGTGTCCTGGCGGGTCAAAGAGCCTATCTACTGCCCAAACCAGTCATTCAGATCTCTTAAAACATCTGCAAAAACAACATGCTGGGACGAAGCTAGTAACTAAGACCACAGAGACTCAGCCGACGCCACTCCACCTCCACTGAAGCAACAGCGGCTGGATTTTAACCAAGGGACTGCTATCCAGGGAAAAGTCGATAAAGCCATTGCACGGTATGTTGTAGAACACATGCAGGCTATTGCTACAGTGGAGTCACCCGCTTTCAGGGAGCTAGTTAGCATGATACCATGTCCGGGCGGCTCACGGCATATGGGACGGAAAACCTTTTCCAACTACCTGAAGAAAGAATATACAAAAATGGAAATCCAGCTAATATCGATGCAATCCAGATTGCATATAATGCATGTCAAGTTGATCAACAGATTGTATTATTCTCCAATGCAATAACAGTACTGAAATGAAGGCTATAAGGGCATTAATGCGAGCCCTTTTTTTAACCTGTTAAACCCCGAGCCTGTTTTTCAGGTTTCAGGCTCGAAAATGACATTCCCAGAATAAATGACTATAACTTCACTTCTAAAAGGTTTATATGAATAATATTTGATATCAAAGCAAGGTTACATCTGTGAGTTGGATATAGAAGTGTCAGAATCAATATAGATTTTTCTGTGTCAGAGTAAATTCAGATGGAACATAGCAAAAAAATGTAAATTCCTGTCTCCGCCTAAAGAAAAACCCATTACATATAGTGAAGACCACCCTTGAATGATGGGTTAGTAGCCTAAAAGCTTTAGGAATCCAAAAGTATAACATATAATAAGTACCCTGTATCAAGATTGAGGCAAAACAAGTGACATTTGACCTTTTTAGAGAGGTTTATGAAAATAAAGTCCAGGCGGAATAAGCTTGGGCACATTTGGGCACATTTGGTTCCATCAGTGCCATTTGACCTTTTTCAGGTACCAGACTATAAAAATCATTGTATTACATTCAATCATCACTATAGGTATTCATTCCACCCAAAACAAAACAAAAAAATATTTAAAAAATAAATACATATTTTTTTTAAATATATATTTTTTTAAATATTTGTTTGTGTGGGAGTGTGTGTAGATGTGTGTGTAAGTGTAGGTGTGTGTGTGGGTATGTATGTGTAAGTGTAGGTGTGTGGGTGTGTGTAGGTGTGCAAGTGTAGCTGTGTGGGTATGTGTAAGTGTAGCTGTGTGTGTGTGTATGTAACTGTACCAACACACTATACAATAAAACTACACTGTAGGTCAGTGTGTGTAGGTGTACTTGCACAATAAAAAAAAACGGAAACATAGGTAACATTTGACTCCAACTGGGGCAGATTTATTTCAAACATTTTACCAACACTATAGGCATGTAAAAACAAACATTTTACCAACGTACTATACAATAAAATCACACTAGGTATATAACATTTTTTAAATAAACACTCGCAAACGTTATACCTACCTGAACTTTATACCTACCTGAATGTTCCAGTATTTAGGTCGTGCCACTCCCTGAAACAGTTCTTTTTGGTAGTGAAGCACAGAGGGACCTGGCACTTCCTGCAGTACACGGGTGTCTTCACCCTTTTGAGTCCAGCATCTAGGCACCTCCTGCAGTTCTTCCTGACCTTGGTGGCATCTTCCCCATAATACTCGGGCATGCATGTGAGTGGTGGTGGAGGAGGGGGTGGTGGTGCAGGCCCTTCAGCAAACTCCAACAATTCTGCAGCAAGCTGCTCCCTGAAAGTCTTCTGGGTGTGTGTCTTTGTCCTGCTGGGGTCACTCCTCATCTAACACATGTGGAAAAACAAAGAGATTAGATTAATTCACTGGCTTAAACTTATAGGATAATATTGGACTATAAATGAATAATATTACACCAAATAAATAAGTAAACACATGTATATTCATTCACTGGCCATTCATTTAGAAAATGTAACTCCAAAAAGACAAGTAACACTATTTAGCATTTTGCCTAATCATTTTTTGTAGCTTCTTGGCTAAGCTAACACTGTGATGCAGTTTTACCAAACACAAAAGTAATATATAAAAAGGATAATATTGGACTATAAATGAATAATATTACACCAAATAAATAAGTAAACCCATGTATATTCATTCACTGGCCATTCATTTAGAAAATGTAACTCCAAAAAGACAAGTAACACTATTTAGCATTTAGCATCATTTAGCATTTAGCATCATTCCTGTAGCTTCTTGGCTAAGCTAGCACTGTGACGCAGTTCCACCAAACACATAAGTAATATATAAAAACGGAGAGATTACATACCTTTCCCGTGGTGGAAGTTCAACATCCGAGTCACTACTGTCTGGATCCAGGTCTGGCTGGAGGAGATCTTCATCATCCGAAGAAGAGTCATCTGGTATGATCATAGCTCCACTATCGTCAGCTAGCATCTCTAGCACCAGCTCGGTGGTGAAGCTCTCCCTTCTGGCTGCCATTATTTGCTAAAATGGAAAGAGGATACACAAGAAAAATATCTAAAAGCAAAGAAATCAACGTCCTTGAAATGTGCTCTGTTACCTGTTACCTGCTATCGTCGCTGCGTGCTGTGGTGCTGTGGTGCTGTCCTGCTGCGTGTGCTCTGTTGTGGCTCCTGCTGCGGTGCAGTGCTCTGTGGAGCCTGCTGCGTAATGCGTAATGGAGGCGGAGCAGGCGTAGTTTATACTACGCAGGATCATATCTTTGGAACCCATTGGTCGATTTGGGTGATTGACACCTTTTCTGAACCGTTAGAGCCAATAGAATCGAGTGACAGTTAGTAAGTCCCGCTAAACACTTACGTCAAGTAGAGAGAGGTTTGCGTAAACAGCATGTGAGACAGCATTAGCTTGGGACTTGCGAAACTTTATACCTACTCTGCTGCCATGAATGTAATGATAGATTATCAGGAACAATTCTAAAGTGACTAAGAGACATTGGATTAACCTTGAGGAGCGTTTTTATTCCCTTGAACACGAGCTTTGATCACAAAACAGCAACGGTAAGACATAATTATTGTTATGTTTTTAAAAATTGTTGTTTTTTTTCTTCTCTGTTCTGGCTGCTAGCTCAGTGAGTTTGTGTCCTACAGGGATGATACTTATAACAAAATAATCTGTGGAGTATCAGCTTTCCAGATGATATGTAGTTTGTGCAGAAAATATTAAGTTTTAAAGATCGTTTTTGCTAGTTAGCACTGGAAGTAGCATCTGCCCGTTTTAGCTAAGGGCTAATGCTAACGCTTCTTGTGAGACTTGTGTTTTGTTTCAGTAAAAATGGTTCGTATCGTCAGTTAGCTGAGATTCTTCTCGTTAATCTGGTATAACACATTAATAGGATTTTAAATATTAAAATGCCCTGAGACACAGTGTCGTGAAAAAAAAAAACGGGGTCCCCGCCGGCGGGGACCTTGGGGCTTAACAGGTTAAGTAACTAAAACGTTACTTTTTACAGTAACGCATTACTTTTTGGTGTAAGTAATCAGTAAAGTAACTGAGTTACTTTTGAAATGAAGTAACTAGTAATGGTAACTAGTTACTGGTTTTCAGTAACTAGCACAACACTGGTTACTAACCACGCCGGCCACTGCATTGATCCTCGAACCATATGACAACGTCACCTGTGTGCATAACTCAAAGCTGGGACACGCAAAACGCGGGGCAGCTCAGCAAGTCATCCCATCTTAAGTGCACGCCGAACGCTGCTTTAAAGTGACCAACGCCAGAATGAGATAGGATTGATTGAAAATCCCCCCAGTAACCCCCTGACACTTCATTTACCTCTGTAAAAATGTTCCTGAGGACTTTATGACTCATCAAGACTTTATATTTCAAGTCTTCAGTACAGTGTATATTATTGTAAAACAGAACGTAGAAGGGTGTGATTAAGAGCGTGGCTACTTAGTGATTGACAAGTCACTCCGACTTTATTGTCCCCTCAGCGGCAAACTCCTGGGCATTATTGTTTTTTATTTAAGTTAAGCTGTATAGTTTCATCTTATAATAGAAAGTAACAGAGGAGCAACGTAGATCAACACTGCTGTGCTGGTTAGCATTATCTAGCTCTGGATCTTCTAGCTCAGCAGCCAGGCCTTCCTCTTTGCCCTTTTGTGGATTATGCTGGAGCAGGCGGGAGTTAGCCTCTGACAGAGGCGCGGAAGGTATTTTGAGTGGGGGTGCTGAGGTGCTGGACTCCAGTGAACACTATTACGGGCACTATAGAGCACGCACAAAAGCACTCCCCACACGCAAACACACAGTACACCCGCGACTGTTACAATGAAGGCTCGCTAATCAGCTCACGGCATATAGGCAGGGGTAAAACTGCGGTCAAGCCAGCCTCCACTCGGGAAAACTTGGTCAAGCCAGCCGGCACGTGATATTGCTGTGCGCGAATATCCTATGCATTACGGTAGAATCCTGGAAACACTGCCTCTGTGTTTAGATGAGAATAAAACAAAAACTGTCCAGTATCAAAGACTCATTTCACTTCAGGGTCATAGCAGGACATCTCATCTAGTCACTTAGAAAAAAATCAGGACATTCTGATGTCTCATCTAAAAACAGGCATGATAGCTCTTATATTTGACTTCAAAGGTATTTTATTTTGAAACTCTACATCAGAATGTCCTGATTTTTTCGAAGTGACTAGATGGGGTGTCCTGCCATCACCCTGGAGTGAGATGAGTCTTTGATACTGGACAGTTTTTGTTTTATTCTCATCTAAACACAGAGGCAGTGTTTCCAGGATTCTACCGTAATGCATAGGATATTCGCGCACCGCAATATCATGTGCGGGCTGGCTTGACCAAGTTTTCCCGAGTGGAGGCTGGCTTGACCGCATTGGGGTAAAGTGCTATTTTTTACGAGTGGGGAGCGGACCTCACCTCCTCCTCCGCGGCAGGCAGGGGAGCTCCGCACCCCCTGCCTGCCGCTAGGGGGTGCTGCAGCGCCCTCAGCACCCCCCTTCCCGCGCCCATGGCCTCTGACGTCACAGCCCAGATAGTGACGTCAAGGACACTACATACTATGCTATCCATGCTACTATCAGGCTAACCAAGCTAGCTAGCGATTCAGTGTGTTAGCTGCTAGCCTAGCGGGCCTCTTCCAATCACAATCTCTTATTTTTCAAAACCAGACACACTTATTGAGTACAGTCCTAAAAGGTGCTTTTTATCAAATGTTTGGAGAACCTGAGTGAACACCAACACAGCGATATGGTTTTGTTCTCATTATAAAGGTATTTCCGTCAATATGCTGTTATAACAGGTGTGTACACTTCATTTTTATAAAAAGAAGAGACTAAAATACAATTATTTATATAATTATCAATGATTGAAAACAATTTTTTATCCATCGTATTTATTAGATTTATTAAAAAAGAATTGGCACTGTATCGGAACTGTTGTGAACCAGGAAGTTGATCTGTGAATCATAATTGATGTTTTTTTTACGACCATTGCATTTCTCTTCCAAATAAGTTTGACAATGCTTTGTTTGTTTGTAAAATCGTCAGACTGCAGATTTCTCCACTGGACACTTTTGATCACACAAACTCCGCAGTAAAAGGCTAAATTGGCCGCTGAGTCTACTCATAAACAGCATGATGTGCTGTTTTGTTGCAATATTTCATTATTTCATAGCAAGCTCACATACCGTATCAAAGTAGAAACATCTGTCGCTCATGGGAGAATCCGGAGAATGCACTCAGAAAAGACTCCTCTTATCAGAATATGTTTTTAATCTGATCCTCTCACTCTGAAGCTCCAGCTGAATTCTTCCTGTAAAAATGCAGAAGGCTAAACTGGAGTTCAGGGGCCTTGAGGAGTTGAAGACACTGAGTGTTTGCACTTGGAGATGAGTTATGAGAGATTTTGAAATCATCAGTTTTTGTTATTTCATGTTCAGGCCAAATGTGTGTTTGGCCCATCAACTTATTCAAGAGCGGAGCAAAAACAAAACTGCCTATCGTCGGAAGTTCTGTTTTTTTGATGGGAACCTACAGTAAATAAAAACTTAAAACCCATGCAAATTATTTAGCCAAACTAACAGATCATACATTTATAATGCATTTCGAGAAAGAGAATATTACTTTATTGTTGGGAAAATCCTGAATGTCCTCTTCCAACATGAGTCACATGCTAACAAATCAAATCAAGTTTTATTTATATAGCACATTTATAAACGATTTTTGGTCGAGCCAAAGTGCTGTACACAAAGGTATCCCAACTGTAGCTGTGTTCATGACAGGATGTGTGATTACCTAGAAGAGCATCAGGACTGTTTGAGGCATATGATAGCTATGTGATTAACATGATGATTCAGCCTCTATGGAGAGAGACATATGACAAGCATGCTCATTTCTGACGTGGAGCTAATCTGAAGTAAACATTGAATACTGCTTTCTATTCCTCCATCTTGTGACTGTGTAACTCCCTCTCTTGGATATCAGCATGTGAAGGACACTGTTCAGGAACTAGTTGATGCTCTGTATGTGATGACTCCTTCCATTCTGGAGAGGATCACAGATACATGGATCCTGAGATTGAAGCTGAAGCCGGTGACGAGTGAGATTTTTCAAAAGTGTGAGGAAATTCATAAACACAATGCAGTTATGAATAATGCACATTATATGGGTGCATTATGCATATTATTATGATCATTTAAGTTTGATTGGACAGCATGACTTGAGAAATGTACATTTGAAAAATATCAGTATTCGTTGCATAATTTAGCAAGTTTAGCATGATACCATTTATTTGTGAATTACATCGCAAGCTCTTATTGTCCACAATAACCGCAATATGATTTCACCAAAGTGCAGCTCTACTGTACTGTAACTGAGCAGTCTGTAATGATGTTTTATCTCAAACATTCGTTCCAAGCTAGCTAGCTAACAGCGACGATCAGCACTGCCAAGGAGCACACGGCATCCGTGTGCGATTTGAGACAATACACGGTCGAAGTGTATAGGGAAGTATCCCAATTGAGACAGAAGGGAATGTTCTGAATATATGTTAATGGATATATTTTCTGTTCCAAAGCTAAGCCTACAACATGACAATAGAATAAAGTTAATTTTGGTTAAAAAAGAAAAAAACTTTCTTTGGGACAAATAATTCATACTCCCATGCATTGTCTATGGCGCAGCACCAGACTCTGTACTTACGTCACATCTGTTTTTTTCTGTTCTATGTACACTAAAGGCCTACTTCTCTGAGATATTGTTCAGAAATGTGTCTAAATCTGTGTAAGTGAGCACTTTGCTGAGATAATCCATCCACCTCACAGGTGTGTCATATCAAGAAGCTGATTAGACAGCACGATTGTTACACAGGTGTGCCTTAGGCTGCTCACAGTAAAAGGCCACTCTAAAATGTTCAGTTTTATCACACAGCACAATGCCACAGATGTCACAGGTTTAGAGGGAGCCCAGGACCTCCACATCCAGCATCTTCACCTGCAAGATCGTCTGAGACCAGCCACCCGTCAGCTGGTGCAACAACGCTACTAAGTTAAAACTGCTAATAGGCTGTATGGCTACCAACTTTACCTAAAACTGTGTATACATATGAAAATAGTTTTTAGTTCTCAACACAAAGAAACGTGTGCAATTATCAAGGGCTGTTTAAGGTTAAAAACCGTAATATTACGGCCGCTAACAACTTTAGCTTGGCTGTCTTGCTTTCGGCTTTCAGTTAGTTGAGTTGATAATAACTTTGGCACTGTTGTGCCTGAAAACATATTGCAAAACAAGGTAAAATAATTGATTTGTTGATTTGGATTTTGTAACAATTTAGAACCTACCCGTCCATCTTTTTATCGTGAATTGGAAAAACGACATCTGTCAGAATACTATCAGCATGAACCTCACAAGAGGATGTCCAATTAGGTGTGTGAATAATTTTTTTAATAATACCACTATTTTATCAAAAATACTTTCTTTGCCATCATAAAGCATATGTGCATTTACACAAGGGATAAATATTTATGTTATTATTTTTTATTTTATAGAAAAACAAGCTAATGCATGTATTTGTTTTCTTCTAAAGAATTCATGTGATTGGTAAATATGTTTACGACCATCTCCAGAACAAACTTCAAGGTCAATTTGGACTAGTATTAATCTTGAAGTTTAGGAGATAATAGTAATAGTCCCATGCTTAAGATAGAATACATTTGTATCTAGTTCATCAAAAGATTTTAAATGTCAACTGAAATATATACACATTTATAATCTCTTAGGTTTTGTTTCATGAGAACCATGGGGACCATGTTGACTCTGCTGTCCCCACAAAGTTATAGCACTTTGAGGAGAAATTAAAACAAACAACCCAGGAGTTTTGCCCCTTCTCTTCTCCCAGATATCTTTGCCAATTCGTGTTTACACGTATAACTTGGCAACATTCAGCAGTCCAGGGAGGTTTGCAGGCTGAATGCTGAGCATTCAGCCTGACCATGAAGGGGCAATAGCTGACCGCCACTGCCAAAAGAGACAATGGGAGAGGGAAGAGATGAGTCTGCTGGTGCTTTCTGCTGTGACTCAGGAGCTGCAAATAGTGGGAGTGCATTTACAGCTCTGCTGCTCAATGTGAAAGTCTTTACAGGCCCCTCACTTTTATGGCTCTTGTGGAAAGATGCAGAGCCAGCGGTGTGAGTCACCGATTGGATGACTGCACCTGTGCTGCTACAGCAGTAAAATATCTTTACTGCTTTTCCCACCGCTTGTTCTTTTGGCCACATACAGCATCAAGCCGCCAGGGACAGAAGAGCTCCCACGCTCACAGTCAAACCCCGCCAAGTTCATCCGCTTGGAAAGAAGTTGACCAAACGACAGCTATGATCTTTCACCAGGGGTACACATCAGCTTAAGGCCCCATTAAAGTATTTTTCCTTGGGTTTCCGAACATCAAAACACAGTTTGAACCCCTAGTAATTATTTCACTCATCTTCAAAAAAGTGCATGAAGTTGAAACCAATGTAGTACCTCAAAAATGCTCAGAAAAACCACAAATGTTTTCATGTCTTTGAACTGTTCGTGGCAAAGAAGCTCAGCACTTCTCCAACAATGTTTACTCTGGCACTCCCATGGTCGTTTATGAATCATCTTCCTGTGGAAATGCCAACACAACCACTGTTTTGGTAAGCCACCATGTGGTTGAATCATAGGAGCCTGTTCACTTAGATAACCCCTCTTATGGCCCCTGATAATATGCTGTCACACAGAGGAAAAGAAGATGTTGCATATGATGACATTAGGGCAGCGTATCTCAAAGTGTGGGGCAGAGATGTGATAGGTGTTTCATTCTCATTTTTATTACAAGAATGGACGGTTGAAGCACTTTTAGCTGCTTACACTTTATTAAACTTTTACATAGAACGTAGCATAACATTTACACCATGGCTTCATCCGCATGCCTGCTCCGGTGTGTGTTCCCCTCAACAGGGTCCGTGTGGAAACATATAACAACTATTGTAACATCCTTTTTCTTTTTAAGTGTAGGTACAAAATCACTTATTGATTTTTATTTTCTTAAATACAAATTTCAAAATACAATTTTCACTCAACATTTTTTCTTTTAAATCCCCCCCAAAGTCCTTGAGTCACATCACATCAATGACCCCATATCAGTGTGCATAGTCCTGCAAGTACTGTGGCCTAACAACTGGTCGGCCAGCTCTGGTAGTCACAGTCTGTTGTGTGTCACACATGACTCTGTCAGGGGTTGTAACCGTTTCTGGAGTCGTGTGAGTGTCAACAGTCACAGTACGGGCTGTCACACTCGGTACTGTGCCCTGGACCCGTCTCAGGTGACGTCGATTCCTCCTTAGAACACCTCCATTCTCCAGCTGCACCGTGTTGGACCTGTGGTCAACAGGCTCCACCACAGTAGCCGTCCTCCAGATCGTGTGTGGTTCGTAAGGCTGAACTCTAACCCGGTCTCCCTGTTTGAGCATGTCCATGTCCTTAACTGTCCTGCTGTAGTATGTGGCTTGCTTCTCCTGCCTGTCAATTCGCTCTTGTGTTGTCTGTTTCACCTCGGGTTGTAGGAGACTGTCCCGAGCAGGTAGTAGAGTTCTGGTCCTCCTGCTAAGCAGTCCCTGAGCCGGGCTTGTAGTCAGTCCTTGAGTAGGTGTGTTGCGGTGATCCAACATAGCCAGGTACGGGTCCTGTCCCGCCGCCTTAGCTTTCAGCATCAGTCGTTTTGCAGTTTTCTCAGCAGACTCAGCCTTCCCGTTGCTCTGTGGGTATCCAGGAGACGCCGTTTTGTGCTCGAACTTCGACAGCCGACTGAAACGCTGGAACTCTTGGGACGAATACTGGGGCGCATTGTCCGAAAAAAGAATAATCGGAATCCCCTGACGGGAAAAGTGAGCTTTCAGCTTCCTAATAACAGTACTTGACTTTGTATCAGGTAGGTAGTCAACTTCCCAAAAGTTGGAATAGTAGTCCACTGTAATGAGGTAGTTCTTATCGTTAAAGGTAAACAAATCTGTACCAACCTTGGCCCATGGTCTGCCTGATACCCCATGTGGATGTAGTGTCTCTTTTTGTTGTTTCGTGTCAACTGATCTGCAAATGTCACATTTCACTATGAACGTTTTTATCTGTTCATTCATTCCCGGCCAGTAGACACATTCTCTCGCACGCCTGAGGCATGCCTCCACACCCAGGTGAGAGGAGTGGATCTGGCGGATGATGTCCCTTTGTAGTGAATATGGGATGATAGCTCTCTCCCCTCTGAAGATGATGTCATCCTGTATACTCAGTTCCTCCTGGAATGAGTAGTAGTGCATAATATCTATCGGTGTGTCTTTCTTATGTTTAGGCCATCCCTTCTGAATGGTGTTGCTAAGTGTCTGTAGCGTTTTGTCTCCTTGTGTAGCAGAGCGGATTGTGCTCAGTCTCTCTTCAGAGATAGGCAAGTAGGCCACCATATTAACCGTCTCAATCTCAACTTCCAGTGTTCCTGCAGATGAGCTCTCTGGTAAGTATGCTCTACTCAATGTATCTGCAAGTAACATGTCACGACCTGGGACATAAATCACATCAAAATCATATCTCTGAAGTCTGAGCAACATAAGTTGGAGTCTCTTTGGTGCACTTAACAGTGGCTTCTTGACAATGTTCTCCAACGGCTTATGGTCACTCTGTACTGTCACTTTCCGGCCATACGTGTATTGATGGAACTTTTCCATGCCATAGACAATAGCTAAACATTCTTTTTCTATTTGGGCATAGCCCCTTTCGGTTGGTGTCAGTGCTCTGCTCCCGAATGCTACAGGTTTCCCTTTTTGAGTCAGTGCTGCTCCCAGCCCCGTTTCTGAAGCATCACACTGCAATGTCAGTTCCTCTTGTGGGTCATAGTACTTCAGTACTGGTATTTTGGCTATATTGTCCTTGAGCCTGCTGAATGCTTCTTCGTGCATTTCTGTCCATTCCCACATATTTTCCTTGTGTGTGAGCTGTCTCACAATCTCACAGTCATCTGACAGGTGTTTGTCGAATTTAGAGAGATAATTTACCATGCCCATCAGTCTCTGTACACCCTTCACGTCAGTTGGTCTTGGCATGTCTCTCACTGCCCTGATCTTCTCAGGGTCAATTTTCAGTCCATCTGCTGTCAGCAGGTGTCCAATATATGGCACCTCCTGCTGCCTCAACCTGCATTTCTCTGCATTCAGTTTGATACTCTTTTCTCTGCATCTGCTTAGAAACTGTCTCAATTTATCATCATGGTCTTTGAAGGCCATTTCTTGTGTGTCACCTTCTCCTGTGATCAATACGTCATCAGCTATGATGTAGATGCCTGGCAGACCCTCCAGTGCTTGATTCAGCATCCGCTGGAAAATCTCAGGTGCTGGGCTGATTCCCATAGGCATCTTGAGCCACCGAAATCTGCCAAACGGTGTAGCAAATGTTGTTAGATAGCTTGACTCCTCCTCCAATTTCACATGCCAAAAGCCATGTTTGACATCACAGACTGTGAACACCTTCGCTCTCGACAGGTCTGGAAGGATGTCATCAATGGTAGGAAGTGGGAAATGGCTCCGCTTTAGAGCCTTGTTCAGTGGTCTTGGATCAATACATATTCTTGGCTTGCCATTAGGTTTCTGCACTGTGACAAGACTACTTATCCAGTCTGTGCTTTTCCCCACAGGTGTGAAGATCTCTCTCCTTTGTAGACCCTGCAGCTCTAACTTCAGAGGAGTCATCATGGCAAACCGGGACTCGTCGTTTGGGGAGTTTCACCGGCTCCACTCTCTCGTCGATCTCGATCTTGTACTCTCCTTCCAGGCAGCCGTCACCTGTGAACACATCACTGTACTCCTTCTGTATTTGTTGCATGTGTAGACCACCGTGGGCTGATTCCACTTCAGTGACAATACTGTCAATAGCTAGTATGTTCTCATACTGTACTTTAATGAGTTTCATGGCTTCGCTTGCCTTCTTTCCCAACAGTGGTAGTCTACAGTCCTCATTCACCACCTCAAACTCCAGGCGGTACTGTTTTTGGTTCCTTGGGTTTCTCACCTTCACCTTGCATTTGCCTAGTGGATGCAGCCTGGTCTTGTTGTACATTACCAGCACTGTCTTAGTGCTCTCCAGCCGAGTTTCAGGGCTCAATAGATTCACAGGGATGACATTACAGCTAGCTCCACAGTCTATCTGAAACTTCACCAGCTCCTTGCCGATTAGCATCCCTGCGAAAAGCTGGCTGTTCTTGGCTTTGTCCTCCCCGGCCTCTTTACCAGTCACTGTCAGTATCTCTGTAGTGGTGACACTCAAGATGTCCTCATATTCCTCACTGTCCTGTTCAGTCACTTGGTGCACTTGTCTTCCTCTCTTTATCCTGTGTGGTTTTACATTTGACAGCAAAATTATTTTCTTTAACACATTTTTTGCAGCGCTTTCCAAAGGCTGGACACTTGTTCTTGTCCCTTTCATGTGTAATAACACAGAATTTGCATGAAACTGTGTTTGTGTTCTTATCCTGCCATGCTGTCTGTTTCATCATGTGCACCTCCTCCACTGTATGTCTTGCAAGGGTTGTACTATTTTCACGTGACAATTCTGTAGCCCTGCACAACTGTAGGCAGTTGTCCAATGTCAGGTTGTCCTCCCTGAGCAATCTTTGTTAGAACGGGGTACAAAAATACCGGACTCAATTGCGACGGCTCAGATTTTAATGAAAAAATAAAACAAAGTTTTAACAAAAAAATCACTCAAGCGAGGACAAAACAAAACTTCTCGATTTCAAACAAACAAAAACTCTTCTCTCTGGTTTTAACGCTGGGTCTCTGGACATGGAAGCACCCTGAAACAAGACGAACTGGCACAAGACAAAGGGAGACAAGGACTATTTATACATGAGGGAATAGGGACCAGGTTGAAAACAATCAGGGGCGGGGCAGACGCTGACGATGACGGAAAAACACCCAAAGTGAGGAATTAACAGGGCCTGAAAGGAAAGACAAGAGGTAAGTACAAAATAAAATGGGAAAACGAGACATGACATGAAATAGACAGACAAGACATGAAGTGACAGACATAAAACAAACACGACTAACACAATTGACGAGACACCACAGTACCCCCCCCTCTAGGGACTGCTCCGGAAGTCCCAGACCCTCCTGGATGATCCTGATAAAAATCAGTGATCAAACTCCGATCTACAATGAAGCTTGCAGGGACCCATTGTCTTTCTTCGGGACCGTAACCAACCCAGTCCACGAGGAATTGTTTCCCTCGACCACGGTTACGGACTCCAAGCAGTTTCTTAACAGTGTAGACAGGACCACCATCAACCATCCGGGGAGGCGGTGGGGGGCTTAGAGGCGGGCACCAGAGGACTCTCTCTTACAGGCTTGACCTTCCCCACATGAAACGTCGGATGGACCTTGAGCGCCCTGGGTAGACGTAAGCGCACAGACACTGGGTTAATCACCTTAGACACCTGGAAAGGACCCACGAACCTTGGGGCTAGCTTTCTGGACATGACATGAAGGGGTAAGTCTTTGGTAGCCAGCCAAACGCTTTGTCCAGGCCTATAGGATGGAGCAGGTCTGCGATGCCGATCCACCACCTTCTTCATCTGGCTGGCACTGCGCAGGAGAGCACGACGAGCACCTGCCCAGATCCGGCGGCACCGACGGACCATGGCATGTGCCGACGGGACCGTGACCTCACCTTCATTGGCAGGGAACAAGGGTGGCTGATAACCATAAACACACTGGAAAGGAGTAAGTCTAGTAGCTGCGGTGGGCAGTGTGTTGTGAGCATACTCGACCCACACCAGGTGTTTGCTCCACGATGCCTGGTTCTGGGAAACGAGACACCGCAAACAGGTCTCCAGCTCCTGGTTGATCCGCTCTGATTGGCCATTGGACTGCGGGTGGTAACCCGAAGACAAGCTGACGGTGGCACCCAGGAGATGGCAGAACTCCTTCCAAAAACCTGAGATGAACTGGGGGCCTCGGTCCGATACGATATCCCTGGGAAAACCATGAATGCGGAAAACTTCACGTAACATGACCTCTGCCATTTCTTTGGCAGAGGGGAGCTTGGGTAATGCAATGAAATCTGCCATCTTACTGAATCTGTCCACCACTGTCAGGACGGTGGTGTTTCCCTCGGAAACGGGTAATCCAGTGACGAAGTCCATGGAGAGGTGTGACCATGGACGATGTGGAACAGGAAGAGGCTGCAGCAGACCCATCTGAGCTTGTTTGGAGGTCTTGTTTCTGGCACAAACGGTGCAGGCTGCCACATACTCTGCCACCTGTTTCTCCATAGCCGGCCACCAGAAACGTTGCTTTATCATAAAGATTGTGCGTTTAACCCCCGGATGACAGGTGAGCAAAGACGTGTGAGCCCAGTGAATTACCTGTGAGCGAACTGAAACAGGTACAAACAACCTATTTTGCGGGCAACCACTAGGAGCCGGGCTCTCACCATGTGCTTGCTTCACCACAGATTCTATTTGCCATGAAACTGCCCCAACCACACAATGAAGTGGAAGGATGCTTTCAGGTTTTTTGGCAGCAGGTTCAGGCTCGTACATGCGTGACAAAGCATCTGGTTTCACATTTTGAGAGCCTGGTCTGTATGACAAGGTGAAGTTGAAGCGACTAAAAAACAATGACCATCTAGCCTGGCGTGGGTTTAGTCTTTTGGATTTTCTAATGAATTCCAGGTTCTTGTGATCAGTCCATACTATAAATGGTTGTTCCGCCCCCTCTAACCAATGACGCCAGTCTTCTAAGGCTATCTTTACTGCCAAAAGTTCCTTGTTCCCCACATCGTAATTCCTCTCTGCGTCTGTCAACTTCCGTGACAAGAAAGCACAAGGATGGAGCTTGTTGTCCTGAGCAGACCTTTGGGAGAGCACCGCTCCGACGCCTTCGTTCGAGGCATCCACCTCCACAATGAATTGTCTCTGCGGGTCAGGCACTGTGAGGATTGGAGCGGTTGTGAACAACGTCTTAAGTCTTTGAAAGGCTTTCTCCGCCTCAGTGTTCCACTTAAAAACAACATGAGAAGAGGTTAGTGCATGTAATGGTGCCGCAATAGTGCTAAAGTTTCTTATGAACCTTCTGCAGAAATTGGCAAAGCCTAAGAATTGTTGGATCTGTTTCCTGTTTGTGGGAGTTGGCCAATCTTCCACAGCACTAACCTTTACTGGATCCATCTGAACATGGTTAGCGGTGACGATATAACCCAGGAAGGAGACAGTCTTGACATGAAACTCACATTTCTCAGCTTTGCAGTACAGTTGATTCTCCAACAGTTTCTGGAGTACTTGGCGGACATGTTGAACGTGAGTTTCCTCATCCGGTGAGAAAATTAAGATGTCGTCAAGGTAGACGAAGACAAACTTGTTGAGAAAGTTCCTCAACACATCATTGATCATACCCTGAAAAACACCTGGAGCATTGCATAAACCAAAAGGCATAACAAGATATTCGTAGTGGCCACTCGGAGTGTTGAACCCTGTTTTCCACTCATCCCCCTCCCGAATTCTGACGAGATGATAGGCGTTTCTGAGGTCCAGTTTGGTGAATACTTGGGCATCCTGCAACAGTTCAAACGCTGTAGACATTAGTGGAAGGGGGTATTTATTCTTGACAGTTATTCCATTGAGTGGACTATAGTCTATGCATGGACGGAGGGAACCATCTTTCTTGCCCACAAAGAAAAAGCCTGCAGCCGCAGGTGATGACGATGGTCTAATGAGTCCAGACTTAAGGGAAGAGTCAATATACGTCTTCATGGCCCCTCTTTCTGGTGCAGAGATGGAGTAAAGACGACCTCTAGGGATCGGAGCTCCAGGCAAAAGGTCAATAGGGCAGTCATAAGGTCGATGAGGTGGTAGCGAAGTAGCCTTAGTCTTGTCAAAAACCTCTTTTAAGTCCAGATAACATGCAGGCACTCTGGACAGGTCAGCATACTCTGACTTTATGTCAGTGGTAACTCTATTGGGGATGTCCGTCTGATTAACAGACTGTCTGGAGTTCCCAGGGGACGCTAAGCAGGTTACTTTACAATCAGAGCCCCAGTTCATAATGTTTCCCGACCACCAGTCAATATTCGGATTGTGCCTGAGGAGCCATGGAAGTCCCAAAACTATAGGGTGAAGTGCAGAGTCAAATAAGTGGAATCTTAATGTTTCTGTGTGAATGTCATCTATGGTTACTTGAACGGGTTCAGTGATATGGGTTACTCTGAATAACAGCTTGCCATCTAAGGCACTGGCATCTACAGGAGAAGTCAAAGGAACAGTAGTAATGCCCAGTCTTTTAACAAGACCCCAGTCCATCAGACTTTCGTCCGCCCCTGAATCCACTAGTACCCCCTGAGTCATGGTGTGGTCACGTAACTGTAATTTTACCTTGGTCAATGAACGTGGAGGAAAGTCAGCTGCAGAAAATCGGCTCACCAGCGCCCTCCGTCGCACCGATGAGCCTGTCCTTTTAACGGGCAGGAAGATGCAGCATGGCCATGTTGTCCACAGTAGAAGCAGCATCCTTCACGGAAACGGCGCTGTCGCTCCTCTGCCGTGATCCTGGCTCCGCCCAGCTGCATTGGTTCCTCGGAGGATGTTGTCAGAGGTGTATTGTTTATCCATGGGCGTTGTGGGGCAGATGGGCGCACGCTGGTCCTTAACCTTTCACTGTTCCTTTCATTAAGTCTAATATCAATGCGGGTAGACATTGCAATGATAGAGTTAAGATCTGTTGGTAGCTCCAGGGGTGCCAATTGATCCTTAATAGAATCCTTTAATCCATTCATAAAGGCATCAATAAGGGCTGGGGTGTTCCACCCGCTATCTGCTGCTAAAGTGCGAAATTGTATCGCATAATCTGCCACTCTTCTGGGTCCCTGTTTAATCTGCATTAACACTCGGCTGGCCTCTCTGGCTGGTGAAGAGTGATCAAAAACATGCCTTAGAGTCTCTGAGAACATGTTCACTGACTGGCTCACTGGAGAATTAGAGGACCATTCGGCCGTAGCCCAGGCAGCAGCTCGCCCGGTTAAATGGGACAGCATAAAGGCTACTCTAGCTTGGTCTGAGATAAAGGCTGAGGGATTATGGGTGAAATGCAGTTCACACTGTACCAGAAAGGGGCGACAGTCCCCAGAGTCCCCGGAAAACTTTTCTGGAGATGCAAGGCGAAGCGACGTTCCAGAAGAGGGAATGTGGTCTGCAGCAGCACCAGCGGATGCAACGGATGGGCTTGGCATAGTAGGAGACCGTGTAGATGATCCAGCCTCGAGCTGGGCAAGAGCTCTGTGCACTTGAACCGCCAGGTGATTAACTTGATTCGTTAAACAGCAGAACCACAAGGTCTGCCCTAAGAGGGGACTGTGTAGTCCCTCTTAGGTCCAGTACCTTTGGCAAACACTGTTTCTCTGTGAGGGCACCAACACTCTGGAACACAATACCAATACAGATAAGGAATAACACCTCCTATCATACATTTAACCACAATCATAAGAACTGGCTTTTAAACAATCAAAAATGTGAACACTTTTAACTGTATCACGGTATGATGATATTTTATCTGTTTGCATGTTTGTTTGTTCCTCTCCATTGTTGTACTGCTGTTCCTATTTATTGTTTTACTGCTATTTATTTATGTTGTACTGATGCTGTCTGCTGTACTCTATTTAATTATGTTTTTATTTTCTAGTCTTGTTGTGGTCATTTAACATCTTGCCAAGGACAACAGTTGAAAATTAGCCTGCTGGCTAATACTGGCTCATTTACAGTAATGTCAATTAATGTGCACTGTCCTTTAAATAAATAAACAAACAAACAAACAAACAGCCTCCTGGAATTCTGCTTGGCGATCAGTGAGGTTACCAACTCCTCTGTTAATGGAGACCAGCTGTGCAGCATGGTGAGCAAGCTCTGCTCTTTGTTCTTCGACATCCACTTTAATTTTTTCTGAGTCGGCTGAGTCCATGTTGGCCAGTTCGTTCTGTTAGAACGGGGTACAAAAATACTGGACTCAATTCCGACGGCTCAGATTTTAATGAAAAAATAAAACAAAGTTTTAACAAAAAATCACTCAAGCGAGGACAAAACAAAACTTCTTGATTTCAAACAAACAAAAACTCTTCTCTCTGGTTTTAACGCTGGGTCTCTGGACATGGAAGCACACTGAAACAAGACGAACTGGCACAAGACAAAGGGAGACAAGGACTATTTATACATGAGGGAATAGGGACCAGGTGGAAACAATCAGGGGCGGGGCAGACGCTGACGATGACGGAAAAACACCCAAAGTGAGGAATTAACAGGGCCTGAAAGGAAAGACAAGAGGTAAGTACAAAATAAAACAGGAAATGGGAAAACGAGACATGACATGAAATAGACAGACAAGACATGAAGTGACAGACATAAAACAAACACGACTAACACAATTGACGAGACACCACAATCTCTCTCTCAGTCCTGAATCCATAATGCCACATACTATTCTATCACGAATGAGTGTGTCCCTTATTTGTCCAAAGTTGCATGTGCTGGCTAACATTCTTAGATCAGTGACATATGTATCAATGTTTTCATCCTGTCCTTGATTTCTCACGAAAAAACGATATCTCTCCACTGTTTCATTTACCTTGGGGTTGCAATGTCCATCGAATTTTTCAATGATGTTCTTCACTGGCTGTAGTCACATCACTCATCAGAGTTTCACAAAGTTCTCTACCAGTCTCCCCAATCAGGTAATAGAACAATTTCACCTTCATTGTTTCTTCTGCCTCTGGCAAAGAAAGCTCCAAGTAAAGTGTAAACTCCTCTTTCCATGATTTCCATGACTTTGCAAGATTGCCAGAGTCCAAACACAATGTTGATGGGGGTTTCAAACCTTCCATGGCTGACCGACGTGCGTCTTCCCCAGCCCACTACTTGTTATTAGCTACAGGCTAGCTGGTTAGCTGCACAGCAAACGTTTGTTTTATGTTAAACTCAGTGGCCCATCTGCAGGCAAGAGAGCATGGCGGGGGCCGGACACGGCAGTTTTGAGCCGGCGTGGAGACACCGGAGAGTGCTTTTACCACGCACGTTTCGGGACAATGGCTAAGAAATGCATCGCTCCGTGCAGCTACAAACCCCCGGGAAACGGAGGGGCTGGCACTCAGTAGTGGCCCTGAGCGTCGGCGGCACGTGCAGTCTCCTCTTCGTCAGCGACAGCGTTTCGGGGGGCCTGTTTCTGTGTGACACGGGCGCTCAACGGAGCGTAGTTCCCGCGTCGAGTGAAGACATCACCCGTGGTGGGCACGGACCGCGGTTGACGGCGGCTAATGGCAGTCCCATTCACAATTACGGCGTGAGGCCTATGTGTTTGTGCATCGGAGGACAGCATTTCAGCTGGGATTTTGTGACAGTGGACATTTCTTTTCCCCTCCTTGGAGCGGATTTTTTGTGTGCTCATGACTCTTAGTGGACGTTAAGAATAGGCGTTTGGTTGATGCCTTAACGTTTTCTTCCCTCGTGTGCACACTTGGCAGCGCAGCGTACGACGGGCTGTCGGGCTCGCTGTCGGGGGCAGACACGTTTCTCAGACTGTTGGCCGAGTTTCCAGACCTGTCGCTACCCACCTTCTCTGCGCTTACCACTAAGCATGGCGTGGAGCACCACGTCACTACCGAGGGGCCTCCTGTCTACAACAGGGCCCGGCGGTTGAACCCTTCTAAGCTGGCTGTGACGAGGGCGGAGTTCGCAACCATGCAGCGCCTGGGCATTGTCCGCCGCTCCGACAGTCCTAGGGCTTCCCCCCTGCACGTCGTCCCCAAACCGAACGGCGGGATCATCGACGCCACTACGCCTGACCGCTATCAAGTGCCGCACATTCAGGACTTTTAGGACTGGTGCATGGATACCACCAGGTGCCCATGCACCCCCTGGACATTCCCAAGACAACAGTGATAACACCTTTTGGACTTTTTGAGTTCCTGCGGATGCCTTTTGGACTCAAGAATGCCGCTCAGACGTTCCAGCGTCTGATGGATTCGGTGCTGCGGGACCTGCCGTTTGTGTTTGTCTACCTCGACGACATACTCGTCGCCGGTGCTTCAGTGCAGGAGCACCTGTCCCACCTCCGAGCCCTTTTCACGCGGCTCAACGAACACGGATTAATCATCAATCCTGCAAAGTGCCAGTTCGGGGTGTCTGACATTGATTTCCTGGGGCACCGCGTTACCAAGGGCGGTGCGACACCTCTGCCAGCGAAAGTGGAGGCTGTTGCGGCCTCGCCCGCTCACAGCCCGGTCGCTCCGTGAGTTTCTGGGGATGGTGACCTTCTACGACCGTTTCATCGCCCGGGCCGCACACATCATGCGGCCGCTGTATGAAGCGTTGAAAGGCAAGACCCCCGTCCAGGCGATCGACTGGACAGCAGAGGCGGACGTCGCTTTTGCTGAGGTCAAACTTTTGCTGAGGAAACTCTCTCATGTCCCTTGTCAACAAGACCACGCATCTTATTGCCAAGGAGGAGATGATCCACAACCTGCAGTGAAACAACAACAACGTAGTGCATTATTCTCTTTTGGTTCATATTTGTTTCATGAGAGAGTTTTCCTCCCAAATGCATCAGCTCCCTGGTCTGCCACGGCCCAGCGGGTTTTCCTACGAGACACAGCGGAGGCTTTTGCTCCGATTCCGACTTCGCAGCACTGTGCGCCAGGGTCCCAAGTTCCCGCGGAGCTACGCTCGGCTGGGCACGTCTTCATACGGCATGACGCACACAGAGGCCCCCTGCAGCCCCCTTACGATGAACCTTTCCAGGTCTTGGAGCACGGTGACAAGCACTTGGTGGTCGACATGGGCGGCGAGGCTGAGCACGTCTCGATTGACCGGGTGAAGGCTGCTCATTTGGATGTGGACCTGCGGCCGGTGGTGCTGGCTCGACCGCCGAGACGGGGACGCCCTCCAGCTTTGATTCCTGTCAGGGGGTGTGGACCTGTTGTTCCGATCCCTCCTCTGACGGGGGCCGCACAGGCGGAAGTCGCTGTGCTGGCTCCGGTGCGCAGGACTCGTGGGGGTAGGCCATGGATGTATAATAAGGGGTAGGCGTGTGTTTCCTCCCCGCCATACAGGTTTTGTTTACCTGTGAATTCTGGGGGGGCTTGTGTGGTGACACCATATTGTGGACCATAATTCACCTTGCTTGTTGTGTTGCTACACGGACCCTTTAGTGGGAACATCTGTAGCGTTAGCTATTCAGTCCTGCTAGCTTGTCATGCAGAGCAGACGTGTATTATCTTCTGGATGTTAACCTATAATAAAGAGTGGAACTCCATTCTAAACACACCGCCTCCGACTCCCTTTCCTCGGCAGCACAATATATAAAAAGAAAGAATGCTATAGGTAACATAAGATAAGAATAAACCAGTTTAAATGATTTGTTATTTGTTGTGATCATATTCTAAAGATGTTTGGATTATTGAAAAGTATACAGCTCCCTTTCATCTGAGTGTTGAGAGCTGTACTATCCATACATTCATGTTGTGCTCAAAGTGCACCAGATGTGGACTACCCCCAAGTGGCTTATTATGTAAAAACCCTAAATAGTGGGCCATTAATTTCACCCCTAGGCCTTCAGTAGACTCCTACCTGAATAAATCCACCTCTTATCATTATGACGTCACAGCTATAGAAAGCATTAATATTATACAGAAACGCAGAATAACAGGGCGTTGCATCACAGATAGGTATCTAATGTAGCGAGAATGAATGCCGTTACTAAAGCAGGAAACCCAGATAACACAATTCAACAAGTCTCCTTTCACTGCAGCTACTGCTGACAATATACATCATCCCATATACATCATCCCTAGCAGAAGCATCAATATTGCCTAATGAAATTACAATAAAATATCAAAAACGGTAAATAAAAGTCATTATTGCCAATACGTTTGATTGTTTGTACACCACAGTTCAATTACTTTGTTATCTGAGTTTTCAAAATAATAAGTCCTGTTCTATCACCATGGAGGATAATGCTGAAAGTCAAATCTGTCCAGTCGTATTTCTGGCAGAAACCATTGTGGAGCGCTGTTTCCCTGCGCACTTGTTCGTTAAGTTGTAGGTCCACTTAGGCTTCCCCAAAAGTTTTCAAAAGCACCGTTGCTTGTAAGTGTCCAGCCGTGCTTTGTGTCTCGCTGCTGCCTTGGTTAAGACAACTCAAGTTTGAAAACTTATATGGCTCCAAACACCGAGTTGATCAGTTGTGAATATCAGGCGTTCCCAGCAATACATTGGCAGTGCTCCTCGGAGGCTGTGAGGTACCACTACAGTTAGTGAGTTGGAAGTGGTGGACAAACCCTTTCCGGCTGCGACTGGCTTGCTAGCTTCACCAAATCAATGTCTCCTCCGCTGTCAGCCATTGTGGTTTGAAAAACAGCTTTAAAATCTAAACGGAAATATTTTACCTTACAGATGCTGTTTGCTAGCCGGTCGCTATCGATATGCTAGTGTTTGCTAGCACTGACAATCCAATCAAAGGACATGAAAATGCCTACATTATCGTAGGCCTGCTAGATGCCCTCTTAATCTGATTGGTCGAGGCAACAGATTAATTGCCATTTAGATATATAAAAAATATATTACAATGTTAGTATGTGATTCTGATAGTGCTTAGGCCAGCCTTGCTGGTCCTGACCACTGCTAAATACTAAGGACATGATCATCCAGAATCTTGATGCAGTGCATTCCTGTATCCACAGACTGTGCAGTATGTCGATAGAGAAAGATTTGAAAAAGGTAAAAACACCCAGAGAGACATTGAAATATTAAAGTTTCAAACGGGATGAAATCAGTGAGAGAGCGTGATTTGGTTGGAATAGAAAAGGGAGGTGAAAGGAGAAAAAGATTATGCCTTTTTCGCATGTTCGTTGTGATTTGCTCTGTTTAACGGTGTGGAGGTTATTTATTATAGTTCATATGAGGCTGGCTGGTTGCATGTTAGAAGGGGGTGGGAGGTTTTCTTTGGCATGTGCTGAAGGCCTCGGTACTGGACCACAGGGAGCTGCTGTTAGTCACTTACTGCTCATTGTGGAAACTCTGACACACAATTGCCAGTTGCTGAGGCCACTGTTTTTTTGTTGATCATGGAGGACTAGCTGGGTTTTTGTTTCTATAGTTATACCTCCTGCACCTCTGAAGTACAGCAGAGGCTCATATCAGACAGATTTAAGGAGACGAACAAATTAAAGCAAAATGGTAGGGTCCACTGAGCCACACAACTCTCATCATCTAGGACTGTTTAACAAAAAAAACTGTTAAAAAAAAGCACAGGTCTGATTTGAGGGTGGTGTGTTGTGAGAGGATAGAATAAGACCAAGGAAGTACTCAGATCCTTCAAAGTGCCAAATCAACCGAGTAAAAATACTTGCTTCTTGAAATGTGTGATTTTTGTATTGACCTGTAAAAGTGCATTGGTATTATCAAGCATCAATAATTAAAGTAATCGTCCTCTGTGAACGATACATTGTTTTATAACATTATTAGATGGATGGATAGGCTCTTAGGGGCAAGGGAGAAACACACTAATCATGATCTCTTCTCTAAGGCTGATCTATACAGTTTTCTCTCCTGTGGAGATACAAATACATTTTTGTCAGGATAATTTTTGTAAGTTTTCTCATTTGTTTCATATCTGAAAGTTTATTTGGGTGTGTTTGTTGCTGTAATACTCATTTTAAGCCTCAAGAGGTGCACCACTATCTCATGTTTTAAATAGTACTTTCTGTAGTATGCTGTACTTGAGTATATATACCTAGTTACTATCCAACACTTGGCCATTGCAGTCAATGTCGTGGCGTCGTTAAAATAATGACAATTTAGCATTTCTGAAAGAACTACTTCAACATTTTTGGAATAAAAGTTGTATTCATTTTCATTCTGAAAGTTAGTTGTGAGGCTCCTTTACATTAAAAACTCCACACAGAGATAAACGTCTGCTGAGACAAGTGTTTCCGATTAGCTCCAACAGGATACACTGCACCGTGCACCATGTCAGTGTATGTTCAGTTTATCATACTGAGCTTTACATGCGCTTACGATTGTAAATGATTATACTCATTAGCCGGCCCCATACAGCTGTTACACTCATCTGTCCAAAAGTACGAACTCCCACGCACACAGAGAGGCAGTACATCATGTCTCTCCACTAAGAGCAGTTGCTTTCAGAGAGGGTTTTAGATTTGAATATTCGTTCCAGTGAGATGTTGTAATTATGCTTACAACATTTAACTCTATGTGATGTGGGACATTCAAAAGACCCAATCAGAGTGTGAGGTTTTTCACTAATCATGCACAGTGATTGGAAATAGTTACTTTGTACATATAGAAACACATGATATGCTGATACGGTGTAATGCAGTACTGTTCAACTAATCTACACAGTATTTCTAGTATCTAAGTTTGTCCAACATTGACCAACTACAAATTCTTTCTTTCTACTAAAATGCTCTTAAAAAAACCAGGATCAAAGAATATCCAGTTCAATATAATACTGTGAACAGATCCATTATGCATTACGAGTACTACTTACTATACTATAAATCATATACTAAACAGAACTGTACTTTATAATTGTGTCAAGTTCTGTCAAGTCCTCATCACAACATGATTTATACCAGATGTTCACACTTTTCATTATACATATCCAAATGTGTTCCATGTCTGCAGAAGGTGGTAGAACGTGGTGTGAAATAAAGTCAACTACTGAACTGAATAATGTCAGAGTAAATCAGCTTGAGCTTTCTGACATCTGGACGTTGTGCTTGTGTTATCATTTCTGACTAAATATTTATTTTTCTCCTCTACAGACAATGACAGAGCCGCCTTCACTTCTTTGTTTGTTTCATTAGAAATGATTTAGGTCTGATCTCCCTCGGGACGTCTACATTTCCTGTTCAAAAACTCTAAATCTCGCAGTGTACAGTGTGACATGGTCATTTGTGTGGTGCCTACACACAGTGTACCATTATCAGAACGTTAAACTTTGCAACTTCTCAAAAACAAAGACCTCGGCACATGAACTGATCATCTCATGGGTATATTTTCATTTTATCTTTTTTTTAAAGGGTTGTAAGGAATACTGAGGTCATGTGAAAGAAAAGGTTACATTTGTGAACCTTTCCCACTGAATGCACAATGTATTCTGGTAATGGAGGTTAGCCAATCTTCACAAATACCAACAATCAAATCCCACAGGCACTCCCCCCCCCTTAACAGATGTTTTATTAGAAACTCACTTTGTCCATCCATCCATCTTCACCCGCTTGTCCGTGGTCGGGTCGCGGAGGTTGCAGTTCTCACTTTGTGTTTGGTCATTTTTACTGTTCAGTTATGAATTCTAAAATGTTTTCTCTGTGAAATGTTAAATGCTAATTCAAACAAGTCTCTTCATCATTCGGGAACATAATGTTGTTGAAGAAACAGAAAATGACATTCTGGAGTTAGGTCAAGTCTATTTATAAACCCCCAAATCACAACCAGAGTTATCTTTTCTCATTAATTTAGGGCAGGGCTCCCTTCACTTTTAAGTTAATTAACTTTCATCTAAAAGCAGTAACATTCAAACAGTAATTGTAGAACGAAATTACACAAATGGTTAGCGACCATGAGCACAAAGTGTCCTTACAAAAAAAGTGTGCTTGATTAGTTACTTAAAGGGGACCTATCATGCAAAATGTACTTTTTTACGTCTTGTATACATGAAGATGTGTCCCCGGTGTTCCAGGGAACTCACCAAGTGTCAGAAGATACAACCCTCTCTATTTTCCTCCATACCCAAATCTCTAAAAAAGGGACTGCAACGGATCTGATACAGACTGATCCAGATTTGAACACTGTCCTGACGTCAGTAAAGTGGCGCTACGGCTATTGGTCAACTCTCCACCTATCAGGGGAATGAGAGGTTGGGCCACGGCCGGCCATTGCTGCTCGAAAGCGCTGGAGACGCTGTAGTACATGCCAGGCCTGTAAGTGGCGCTGTAGTCTGCCGCAAAAGCAGCGAAGAAGACTTCCCTTGCATGGTTGCCATGGTTTCCCTTCTGTTTATTCTCCGCTGTGGCTCTTTTTCTCCCTCCCCGAGGCAAGCTTTTGCGCCTCCTGCTTTAAAACAAATGAATAATGACTCTATATAATCATATGTACGGGATAATGTGCAGCGACGCGGTCATTATGGGGAAAAGAACACCGACAGGCTGATCAGGAGCCCGACGCCAAGCGGAGGGATCTAGATCGGCATGAAGGCACATTGTGCAATGTGAACATTATCCCGCTTATTACACGGCCACATTCTCAACAAAGTAACAACATGACTCCCAATATTAATTGAAATGCTTTTATGGATTTAGAAAAT
Source organism: Harpagifer antarcticus (assembly GCA_902827135.1). Lineage (NCBI taxonomy): Eukaryota > Metazoa > Chordata > Actinopteri > Perciformes > Harpagiferidae > Harpagifer > Harpagifer antarcticus. The sequence continues at coordinate 4,106,467 of CADEHL010001498.1, read as the reverse complement.
GATTTTATTGATTTAAAAAATAGTTGTATGTATTGATTTAAATTGACATGCATCCGCTAAGAAAAATAGTCCGTTGTTACTGTTTGAACTAACGTAGCAACGGCAGGAACTGCTTCAATAGCGTTTTTGAGGATTTGAAAACATCGCTGCTTGCTTTAAAAGTAGCACAATTCATTATGTCAAACCTTGGAAAGTATCTAGATATCCCTGCCCTAATGCCAAATGAACGGCCAACTCTCCTACAGGGGGGCGTGGTCAGCTGCAGCTCACAGAATCAGCCCCCTGCAAAAACAGGGCTGGAAAGACCACTATTGCGGTAAGCATGTTGTAACTTCCGGTTGTTGTCATTGTCATCTCCGGGTATCCCGTGTGCCTGTTCTGCTGCTGATAGCTTATTATCTTAACTTAATCGATCGTTTTAAAACTCTTGATCACGGCAACTGCCTGACGTTGTAATCACACGTTACTACAGCTTAAGCACTCACAACTCTCCGTCTCTTAGCGACTGTAACTCCACAGTTGCCTACACTCTTTTCGGGTTTGCTAACGGTAGCTACTTTAGCTTGATAGCTAGCCATGGCTCTTTCCCCACCCTCTGGTGCTATTTCCTGCTCTTCCTGTCTCATGTTTGGTTACTCCCCTATCTCCTTTACTGGTACCGATACATGTGTTAAATGTAGTATAGCTGTTAGGTTGGAGGCGGGAATCATAGCCATATAAGCCCGGCTCCGCATCTTAGAAAGTAACTCAGCTACAGTAAAGCCCATGTTAGCCAGTGCGGACCGGCAAAAGGTAGCTCCTATTAGCCGTCCCCCGGCAACTCCCGAGCAGCAGGGAGACTGGGTGACTGTTCAGAAGGGGCATAACGCGAAACCCGCGGGTCCCCACCATCCCGTTCACGTGTCTAACAGATATTCCCCACTCAGCGAGACACCCGCTGAGAAGCCAACTCTGGTCATTGGTAGCTCTATTATGAGACACGTGAAGTTAGAGACCAAAGCCTCCACAGTCGAATGCATTCCGGGGGCCAGAGCGGGCGATGTTGAGGCGCATCTTAAACTGCTGGCTAAAAATAAACGTAAATATAGTAGGATTGTTATTCACGTCGGTGGTAATGATGTTCGTTTACGCCGATCAGAATGCACCAAACTTAATGTGGAGTCGGTGTGTAGTTATGCTAAAACAATGTCGGACACCGTAATCTTCTCTGGTCCCCTCCCCAATCTGATCAATGACGACATGTATAGCCGCATGTCATCATTTCAGCGCTGGTTGTCTTGGTGGTGCCCAGCAAACAATGTGGGCTTCGTAAATAATTGGACAGCCTTCTGGGGAAAACCTGGTCTGATTAAGAGAGACGGCATTCATCCTACTTTGGGAAGGTGCAAATCTCATTCGGCAAACATTTCAGGGCTTTGTGGACTTAATCCATGACAAACTGGAGTTGAGACCAGGAGGCGGAGTCGCAGTCTTACACGCTTCTCTGCGCTCTCTCCTAGGCAGTCATCCATAGGAATCCCGAACCCAATAAAATACCCAATATTAGCGGTGTGTGTGTCTGCCCAAGGACAATTTAAGGTAAAACCTAATAGAGGTGTCATACATAATAACCTAATAAAAGTAAATGTAACAACTACTACAGTGCAACAAAACAGGAATATTAATGTGGTCTCTTAAACATAAGATCTCTAGCATCTAAAGCAATATTGGTAAATGATTTAATATCAGATTATAATATTGATATATGCTGTCTCACTGAAACTTGGTTGAGACATGAAGAATATGTCAGCATAAATGAGGCCACTCCACCCAGCCATATCAATACTCATATTGCCAGAGGCGTGGGCCGAGGAGGTGGAGTTGCAGCAATCTTTGACTCAAGTTTACTTATCAATACTAAACCAAAATTAAACTATACCTCCTTTGAAAGTCTCGTTTTTAGTCTTACGCATCCGACCTGGAAAACTTTGCAGCCAATCTTATTTGTTACAGTGTACCGTGCACCAGGTCCTTATTCAGAATTCTTATCAGAATTCTCTGAGTTTTTATCAACTTTGGTTCTTAAAACAGATAAAGTAATTATCGTAGGTGACTTTAATATTCATGTTGACGATGATAAAAATAGCCTTACTGTTGCATTTAACTCTGTATTAGATTCTGTTGGTTTTTGTCAGAGTGTAAATAAACCACCCACTGCTATAATCACACTCTCGACCTTGTTCTGACTTATGGTATTGAAATTGAGCAACTATTAGTCGAACCGCATAATCCTGCTTTATCCGACCATTTCTTAGTAACTTTTGAAGTACTGTTACTAGACTACAAAGCATTAGTCAAAAGCTCCTGCAGCAGAAACCTATCTGTTAGTGCTATAGCCAAATGTAAGGAAGAGATTCCACCAATGCTTAACTCGATAGCAGGTCTGCATGTAGGGGAGGAAACTTATACAAAATGTCCACCACCCCAAATTGAGCATGCTGTTGATAGTGCTACAGATGCGCTGCGAATAAAATTAGACTCTGTTGCTCCTTTGAAAAAGAAGAAAATAAAACAACATAGATTAGCTCCATGGCATAATGCCGAAACCCGCAAAATAAAGCAAAAGTCGAGACAACTTGAAAGGATATGGCGTTCCACTAAACTTGAAGAATCTCGTTTAATTTGGCATATTACTCTCAATGAATATAAGAAAGCACTGCGTAAAGCGAGAGCAGCCTACTACTCTTCACTAATAGATGAGAATAAGAATAATGCAAGATTTCTTTTCAGCACTGTAGCCAGGCTGACAGAGAGCCATAGCTCGATTGAGCCTTCTATTCCCATAGCACTCAGTAGTAATGATTTTATGTGCTTTTTTAACGATAAAATTGTTACTCTTAGAAACAAAATTAATGACCTCTTGCCTTTGACCAGTATAGTGTTATCAACTCCCGGAAACGTAAGTTCTAATATTACACTAGATAGTAAACTAGAATGCTTCTCAGCCATAAACCCTGAACAATTAAATTCAATGATTCTCTCTTCTAAACCATCAACGTGTATATTAGACCCAATTCCAACTAAGCTGTTGAAGGAAGTTTTTTCCATTAATTAGCACTTCTTATTAAATATTATGAATATGTCTTTATTATCAGGCTATGTTCCACAATCATTCAAAGTAGCAGTGATAAAACCGCTTCTTAAAAAGCACAACCTCGATCCAGAGGTTTTAGCCAACTATAGACCTATTTATAATCTTCCGTTCCTCTCAAAGATTCTTGAGAAAGCAGTCGCAAAACAGCTGTGTGATTACTTAAAAAACAATGATTTATTTGAAGATTTTCAGTCTGGCTTTAGAACACATCATAGCACAGAGACAGCTCTGGTCAAAGTCCACAAATGACATCCTAATAGCCTCTGACAAAGACTTGTCTCTGTTCTTGTTTTGCTCGATCTCAGTGCTGCATTTGATACTATCGATCATGATATCTTATTGCAAAGACGAGAGCACTTAGTTGGCATACAGGGAACTGCCTTAGGCTGGTTTAGGTCCTATCTATCTGAACGCTCTCAGTTTGTACGTGTCAATGATGAATCTTCCACGCAAACCAAAGTTAGCCACGGAGTGCCACAGGGCTCAGTGCTCGGACCTATTTTGTTCACATTATATATGCTTCCGTTAGGCAATATTATAAGGAATCATTCTGTACATTTTCATTGTTATGCGGATGATACTGAACTATATTTATCAATCAAGCCTGATGAAATTAATCATCTAAATAAAATTCAAGACTGCCTCAAGGACTTAAAAACGTGGATGACCTTAAACTTTTTGATGTTAAACACGACCAAAACTGAAGTTATTGTACTTGGCCCGAAGAATCTACGAAACAAATTATCTAAAGATATACTAACTATGGATGGCATTAATTTGGCCTCCAGTGAGACTGTAAGGAATCTTGGTGTTATATTTGATCAGGATTTATCCTTTAACGCCCACATAAAATCAATTTCAAGGACCGCCTACTTCCATCTACGTAACATTGCAAAAATCAGGCATATCTTGCCTCAAAACGATGCAGAGAAACTAGTCCATGCATTTGTTACTTCAAGGCTGGATTATTGTAACTCTTTATTATCAGGGTGTACCAAGAAGTCAGTCAAGTCGCTTCAGCTAATTCAAAATGCTGCAGCTCGTGTCCTAACCAGAGTTAGGAAAAGGGACCACATTACTCCTGTTCTGGCTGCCTTACACTGGCTCCCTATAGAACACAGGATAGAATTTAAAATTCTTCTTCTCGCCTACAAAGCCCTTAATGGGCAGGCGTCATCTTACCTTAAAGAACTCATTATACCCTATTGTCCTACTAGGGCATTGCGTTCCAAGAATGCAGGGTTGTTGGTTGTTCCTAGAGTCTCTAAAAGTACAATGGGAGCCAGAGCCTTTTCTTATCAAGCTCCACATTTGTGGAATCAGCTTCCAGTTTGTGTTCGGGCGGCAGACACCCTATCCGTTTTTAAGAGTGCGCTTAAGACCTTCCTTTTTGATAAAGCTTATAGTTAGGGCTGATTAGATTCAGCCCCTAGTTTTGCTGATATAGGCTTAGTTTGTCGGGGGACATCTTACTTCTTCCTTCTCTCTGTCTATACCTGTGTACTCCCATGTTCCGATTAACCCAGCTTCCCCAAATTTCTTTCTTTTTGGTGTCTATATACGCTGGGATCCGGAGTCATGGATGATCCTGCGGTCCTGTGTCCTGCATCACGAGCCCTGGATCTTGAGTCGTGGCTGTGGTCCTGGATCATAGGCCCTGGATGGATATCCTCGTGGATCCATCTTCCTATTACACACACATGCATTTCCAAACATTTGGACTACCTATGTTGCAAATGTATTATCTTTTCAATTTACACACGGCATCTATTGCACGACTGTCCGTCCTGGGAGAGGGATCCCTCCTCTGTTGCTCTCCCTGAGGTTTCTCCCATTTTTCCCTTTAAACTGTGGGTTTTCTTCTGAAGTTTTTCCTTGTACGATGTGAGGGTCTAAGGACAGAGGGTGTCGTATTGTCATACTGATATTTTGTACAAACTGTGAAGTCCACTGAGACAAATGTAACATTTGTGATATTGGGCTATATAAATAAACATTGATTGATTGATTGATTGATTGATTAAAAGGGCAAATAGAGCGAAATGAGGCATGGCTAAAATGCAGGATCTGTTTGGTATTTAAAAAAACAAAACTATATTTATATACTTTATATAGGTATGGCCCTACAATATATGTTTCAAATATAGCATGATAGGTCCACTTTAAAGACCCTTTGAAAGTGTGTTGCTTCTCTCCTAACATCAGCCATCACAGCTCTTTCTGAAAGTGTAGCCGATTTCACAACAGCTTTTTACTAACAACAGGTGTGATCAATCAATCAATCAATCAATCAATAACACTATTAGTCGTAATGTCTGCAGCTCAACTCCTTTAGTCAGGGAGGAGGTGCAGTCTGGTGGTCAGAGGATCCAGCCTCAGTCATGGAGCTCGGAGTCACAGGGGGCGCTGCAAACTTCTTAGAACTCTATAAAACATTCTTAATCATGACAATAGATTTTGTTCAATGCAGAATGTTGTCTGCTTTCTTCTTTCAGTGGAATTCAAGCAGAGGTGGATGAAGTACTCAGTTCCAGATTGTAGGAATACTCTAATCATTCAAAATATTACTCAAGTAAAAGTAGAAAAGTATTATTATAAATATAGTGAAAGTAGCGACAGTAAAAGTAGTCGTTGTGCAGATTGGTCCATTTCAGAATAATATATATGATATGTTTTATAATGATTGATCATGAAAGTGTTCTCAAAGCTGGTAAAGGTGCAGCTAGTTTGAATGACTTTGTATACTGCAGGGTAGCTGGTGGATTTACTCCAGGTGGAACGAAAGTCTGATTTATCACTTGGTTATATTTCACATCATTCATCCACATCTGTGAAGTAACTAGAGGTATTAAATACATGTAGTGGAGGAAAAGTACACCATTTATTTCTGAAATGTAGTGAAGTAGAAGTACAAAGTAGCATCAAATGGAAATAGTAAAGTTGAAGTATCGTAACCCTCCTGTTGTGTTCGGATCAAATCTGACTGATTTACTTCTTTCATCAATCATAACTTTTTAGTTTTACATTCGATTGCATTAAGGCTTCATGATATCCTTCACAGGAGACATTTGAACATATACAATGGCTGATCACACTTTAATTGAATTTTGGATGATTTAGTCAACTTTGTAACACCCATGGTGTTCTCTGTCACACACACACACGCACACACACACACACACACACACACACAAAATATGTGTTCCCCCCCTTATGCGCCCCTCCCCCCACATGGATCACACCTGGCACACCAATACATGTTCAGTGTCTGTTCTTTGTATATTGACTGCAGTTGTTCATGTATACCAGTACTCTGATACAATATGTACAGTTTGAAAGGGTGTTCAATGAAATGTGGTGATGATGAATGGTTTTTGTGTTCATGTAATAGCAGTTAAAACAGGACCCGTCACATTTGACCGCGAACACCAAAGTAAGGGGGGGAAACGAACACAACAGGAGGGTTACAATTGCACTTAAGTACGGTACTTGAATAAATGTAGTTAGTTACTTCCTACCACTGAATTTTAACATATCACTGGAATGTAATTATAGATGGAAGAGTAAAAGGCAGTAGTGTAATATTCAATAATAACAAATATAACTGTTTTGGGATGTTAACAGCTTCTGGTTTTGTTGAACCTCCAGCTGCTGTTTGAGTTCCACAATGACATTAAGTGTAATGTGAACCATGTACCTTGTCATGTTTATTATTCAAAACAGGAAAGAAAATAATGAGTTGCTCATGTTTATTAGAAAGTCTATTTCGTGTTTATTTCCCCTATACCCAGATAAAACACACATTTCAGTTCAAATCAAATGAAACACAAATAAAAACAGCTTGATAAGTACTTTCCATTTCTCAATAGCTGGAACTTGTGTGTTTTGAGGCAGTGGATCCAGAAGTGCACTTAACATTTCATTATGTTTGGTCATTGTCATTTATATACACACATGAGACTAAACATTACTGTGGATTGTGAGGCTGTAAAATCGTGAAGCTATGATTCCACAGGGATCAAGTGAAGTTTAAAACATAAGAGTCAATAAAAGCCAATGTTGTGAATGTGGAATGTAAAAAACACATAAAAAGGATACTGCATTGAATAATGCCAGTCCTGCATACTCAGTTATAACTAATCTCTGTCCAAAAATGTCATAGTTTCTTTCTTAATTATCAAAGTGATAAAAAAAACTCTTATGATGCCATTGTTCCAAAATGCACTTAATGAATTGATAAAACAAACATACTACATAGCACCAGTAGGTTAAAACAAATCATGCAGCAAATCGTGTTGCTTCCTTCTTGTTGTTAAAAAAATACTTCAAGAATTTGGGTTAAAGTCATTTTTTGTGGAGTCCAGTGAAGTCACCCTTGCTTTGGCTTTGCATCCTTACAGTAAGGCCATTTTGGATGGTTTGGAGGAAGCTGTGTCCTATGTTCTCATCGCAGCGTGGACTCCTTGTTTGAGGGGTGCTGATAATGAATGAAAGGAGAAACATGGTTAGCCATTTAATGAATAAAATAACATGTATTTGTTTCTATGGGGACTTCCTATTGTTCTGAAAGCCCATTCATCCAAAACATCAGTAGTGCATCAAAATGATGCCATGGGAAAAAACAGGTGTGATCCCAACAAAACCCCCCCCATTATACTGAATGCACAACTCCCTGCAACAAACTGAAGCACATGTGTGATGACATCATCGGAACTTCACAATTTTCTTTTTTCCTAACTTGGTGACGGCAGAACTACCTTATGATTGGCTAGTAACCGATGAAGGCAGCGTTGGACCACCAACTCATGTGTACTGAGTACAATTACTGTTTTGCCAGTGGAGTTTAGTGGCATTTCAAGATGTTCTCTTCATGGGTCAGTAACATGATCACAGCTGATCGGGGATACTGGAAGATGATTATTATGAACAGAACATGTACCTGGTTTTCCACAAGCGTGCACACACTCCTGATGCGTGTCGAAGCGATTCTGGTTCCCACCACAGCCTCCATACCAGAAGCGCGTGCAGCTCTTACTGGTGGCATCGAAGTGCCACTTCAGGACAAACTTGGCACAAGTTCCTTCCTCTTTGGAAAGCTGGCAAATGTCCACAGCTGTAGAGCCCGCTGGGAGGGGAGTGACAAAGAAGATCATGGAGAGTATAAAAACACAACGCAACTACAACGACACATATCACTGGCAGGGCTGCATGCTTTAACTAACTGCTCACTAAATAAGTTAATAAACGTAATGTCTAGTGGAACATCACGTAGAGGATTGCCCAATGGAAATAAGCACAATGCTGCAATGTTGCAAGGAAAGCATGAAAGCACTTTAATCACTGCAGATTTTCATTATTCCATAATCAATTGAGATAGAGCCCATTGCGTTTAGACTAAGTCTTTCAGTCCAATTTACGGCAACGTCTAACCGTACTGACAAATTGAACTTGTCTTCTGGGAGGACTACTGCCAGAAAAACAATGAAGCAGTGAACAAGGCTTTCCATTCATTTTCTCTGTGGTCAGGACTTGGCTTGCTCCTGTGACAAAAGCATAACCTTCCCAGATTTCCAAGCTTGGCTTTGACTTGTTTCCGTCATATAGAGCAGCAGAGGAGCAGTGGAGGAGGTGGGTTAGTTTCTAGTTCAATACAAAGGAATTATTGTTTAGCAACGCTTTGTGGAAATTGAATTATACAGTGATGCATATCTTTTTGAGAAAAATGCATAACATTGGGGTTGGTCTGAAAATTCATATCAGGTTTTGAGGATGTGATTCGCTTGTTTTTATACTCTACCAGGAAGGAAGTGCTTTTTCGTCTTTATTGGCTCACTAGCATATACATGTGCAGCCACATTAAAGTCAGCTATGTCTTCAAAAATAAAGAGTTAGAGGGGAAGGAACAGTAACATAATACTGTGCAGAGAGATACTCAGTAGTGAATGTATATGAGATCTCACCAGGATCCAGGAGGACCTCCACCTGTTCAACCTGCTGCACGCGTGGCTCCAGCTCTGGCACTGTGGAAACATAACAGTTAGATGTGGTTTCAGCTGAAACAGACAGATGTTCACCAGCTGCTGGAAAACGATCAGGATGTGGTGATATACAGATATGAATTACCACAGACATTTACTATTCAATCATCATTGTCTGTAAGGCACATTAGCAGAATGCTTTTCGTGTACTGCTTTACCCTTCCAGTACACCTATCATGGGCTCATTGACATGTTAAAAGAGAATTCACAGGAATAACAGTAAACTTCAGCTTCTATAAATATCATGGAATAAATGAATGGTTTGCTAAGCCTTGCCCACTTAATTAGAGTGTCTACGCCCGTCAAGCTTCTAATTCTCGCACTGCCCGTGTGTGAGTTGGTTGGAAACGCTGCTTCCAGTCATTTTTGGACTAAGGCAAACAAAGCAAAGTGTCTTGAATATGCAAACTGTGAACGTCCACAAGCGAAATGAAGAGCAGGACAAAGCCTTGCAACCTGATATACCAGCAACTAGGCTCAAACCCAAAACACATTGTTCTTTATTCTGAAGGAACATATAGAGTAACATGACATATGCCTTGACTCTGGAGGTTACTGCTGTAGTTAACCACCTAGCAGGCCATGCTAGCATTCACAGCTTACATTTGAGCAGATAAAAAAACTGTTTCATCTATCCTTTACATTTGTTCATCTTTTCGCTCTAAAAGTGATGCTTAAAAAAAGCAAACACCCTTTAAATAACCAGTACCCTCCTTTTTTAGAGACTCATTTGCACACCATTGCATTTTGTGGGGACATCCATGGCCTGGTGTGCTCAGCTGTGACTGGACTACAGTAGTTCTGGAGCAAGGTTTAGCAAACCTTTGTTTGATACACAACCTGCAGGTCTTTACCCTGACAAACACGTACCTGACCTCAAGCAGTTTTTCAGGCAGAGGGCCTCAGTGTGGAACCTATTATCATTGCCTCCACAACCTCCATACCAGAACTGTGTACAGATCCCGTTCTTTCTGTCAAAGAACCACTTAGCCTGATAGTCTTTGCACGGCATTCCAGGATCATAGTCAAGTGAGCATTGGTCTGCAAATTCATTAACTAGAACATGCATAAAGAAAAAAGACAAGAGCAGTGCTGGACGACAGACAGACAGAGAAGATGAGTTTGTGTTCATATTTAATGAAGTATATATTAAACATACAGCTTGTACTGTGTGCTGTTAAAGAAGATGTTGGTTTGGATACAATCATATTAATAAGGGTGTTTAGCTCGAATGGGTCAAATGAATCTTATAATTGAGATGGTTCATTCTCCAGGGCAAAGGAAATAGAATACAACATGCCATAACATCTTTCAAGGGCTGCTGGCATTATTAGGAGTTTGGACATTTGAAAATAAGAAAGCATTCAGTAGAAAGAAAGAGGTTTAGGTGCAGGTTTATTGGTGAATCTCACAGTTACTACAGCTACTGTTTTGTTAGTTTAGTCATCCAAGATCTTTAGGCTGTGTGGTTCAGGTTACCAGCATGTGACCAATCCCAGTAGTCAAACCCATCAAATAAATATAAATTCTTCATCGCAGATAACTAGGAACATTCTCTGAAGTCTTGGCTGCATCGTCTGTTAATTCCTTTCTGGGACAGCATTGTGTAAACTTTGCTGGTAAAATCATGTTCTTGCTCACAGTCCTGATCATGGCTTTTGTGTTTCCTGTTTTATTTTGAAAAGTTTTCTCCCCGTGTTTTGTCTGTTTTTACTTCCTGTATTTGTGTTTTCCCACCTGTTGGGATTGTTTGCCCTGTCCTGTTTTTTCATGTCAGCTTGCCCTCATTTCTATTCAGTTCCTTCCTGACACACACTGGCTTATCAGAGTACAGCGATCACTGAATACAAATAATAAAGGCAGCATTGCTAAAGGAATGATTGCAGGGCAGGTAGAGAAGCTTATCTCCTCAGACTCTCCTGTTACAGTCACTTTAGATGTCCTCATGTCTTAGGAATGCCTTTAGTTTGGGCCTTCCAAGAAGCAGCAGCTGCAAAGCTTTACTCCTCGGACAAATATATGGGCTCTAAATATGTTTCCCTGCTTCTACTGTCTTACCAACAAGAAGTCCTGGTCGTATGTACTTATTGTAAGTCGCTTTGGACAAAAGCGTCTGCTAAATGCAATGTAATGTAATGTAATGTAAAGTTGATTTCTTACAACGCAACTTCAAGCAACCAAGACCAATAGTAGGTTTTCTACGTTTTCCTGAATGACCCACATTCTATTTTGGGACTTTACATTTTTTGTTACAAAATATTGCTGTCTACAGCATAGCATGTTATGTTCTTGAAATATCAGGTTTTATTTATAAGACTATCATACTGCCTAGGAAACATAGTGAAATACAAACAGACCATAAACATCCTTGCAGCAGTAAAATATATAGTAAATACTGAATGGAAGATCAAAGAGTGAATTTCTTCCAGCTTATTAACATTTCATGCAAGTTTAAAAAAACATAGTACAGGTAAAAGCAGAAAACATGGGCACATATGCATGTGTGTGCATGTGTGTGCATGTGCAGTCACTCACCAGTTTGTGGTCTGTCCAGCGGTGTAGTGTTCACAGGGCTGCTGCTCCGGCTGGATGGCTTATGCTCTGCTGCTTCTGTCAAAGGGAAGATGTATTCACTTTAATTTGGCTTGGCTTTAGTTTAAAACACGTTTAACATCTCCCCTCCCCAAACACGAAACAAAAAAAAGATCAAGGTGTTTAAAAAAAAAGACTGCAAAGTAAGGGCCAAAGTAGGGGTATTGCAATACATTCAGATAACATGGATCATTTTAAATAGGAATAATTGATATCATGTTTAAAATACAATTATATATTATTATAAAATCTTGTATATAATCCAGCACTACTTAAGTCATTGCTGTTTCTTGCTGTACTTTCTTTGTCTTCCCCACCCAGAAATGTTCATATCTGATGGAATTGATAAGGTTTCAATGTTGTGGGTGATAGGAAATATTCCTTCATGTTTTTTTAATAAGACATCATCTTGTGGGATAGAAATGTACGACTCATTTCTGTAGATGTGTTTAAGGACCTACTCGTAGTCATGACGCCTTTGCGGGTGGAGACGACCTGTCCCTCTGCAGTGTGGGCGGTGACCACAGCGTGGTATGTCTGAGCACTCTGCAGGTTGTCCACGGAGAGCTCTGTGCCCGACACGTTGGTCTTCAGCACCAGGGCGTGGTCGTGCAGCCGGGTCACCATCACCTCGAAGTACACAAAGAGCTTGGAGTCCGAGTTGGTCCAACGCAGCTTGAGGCTGCTGGAGGTCACGTTAGAGACGTGGAGCTCATCTGACTCTGAAGGGGGGAATACTCACTTCAGTATGGCTCTTGGCAATGGGGAAATGTATCCGCAGCTACTATTAGCTGTTAGCTATGCATTGCTTAAACGCAGGGGTGTCAAACTCAAGGCCCGTGGGCCAGATTGGGCCTTTGGCCGGATTTTTGGACCTCATTTTATGTGGCCTTGCAAGGAATATAATGTACACTACAATTGGCGTAATTGTTCAATATTTGCTTTCAATTATTTGCCCTAGACTTCTTCTTTCAGACGTAGTATTTATGGAGTTATTACCAGAACTGATAATAATCCAATGCAGAGCCAATAATGTAATATAATATATTATATTTATATATGTATATGTATATAGTCTTAAAGTTACAACCGGCCTTTTGAGTGCAACCATAATGCTAATGTGAACCCGCAATGAAATTGAGTTGGACCCCCCAGGCTTAAAGAATCAGAATTCAAAGTGAATAAAGCCGTATTTACCAGTCCATATCAAACAGTACTTTAAACTCACGTTATCTGCTGAAACAGTTCAGTTATTTTGTTGAATACAAACTTACCAGTGTGCTTTCTTTGATGAACTGTCTGTTGGTGTTCATGTTGTTTGTGATGTTCCCTGTGAATATACCAATACATTGTGAATAAAACCATCAAAGTCCCAAAACAGAAACAAGTTATAAATAAATACTACAATACTAACTCCTGTTGGTGTGATGAAGAAAATGGGTTTTTCAGGGCCTGGTCACTCTGGAACCACTTGCAGTTTTTGGAGACTTCAGGGGACATGTAGAAAGCATTTTCAACTAAAGAGAAGAATAAGGCAGAACATGGTGTGTCACTCACAGGGACTTGGATTAACCTATCAATTAATGGCATTTAGACAAAAAGAAACAAAAACATAAATCAAATAAACGGTCTTTGACTTACTGCTGATGTACTTTGGCAGCAGCTGGCCGAAGGTCTGCATGTGTTTGTCGTAAAATTGTGAGATGGTGTCCAGCCGCTTAAAGAAGACATCCGATGGCTCACTGGCCATGCGTGACAATACACGAGCGTCCCCAGCGCTCAGAGTCTCGCCCACACCCAGGATCACCAGGAAGTAGCCTCTGCACTTGATCTCAGTGGCAATACGCACCAGCTGCTCCTCTTCTCCTTCCACACTTCCTGTCACAAAGAGCAGCAGCACTTTCCTGGGACGTTGGAGAGGCGCCACTTCAAACACCTGCTCCACGGTCGATTCGATAGCCGCCGCCAGCGCCCGGCCACCCTCTAGCTGTGGCGTCTTCAGCAGGAATTTGACTATATCCTGAGCTGAGCTGTACTCGGTCAAACCGATGTCAACACGGATTGGAGAGCCAGTTTTGTTGTTGAGGAACTCGTAAGGGGCTTGCTGGATCACAGACACTCTGGGGTGGTGAGCGGATGTTGTGGGATTTGAAGACACTTGGAGCTGCTCAACGATGGACGCGATGTAGCGTTTCATTTCAGTAAAGACAGTTGGGTAAGTTGTCTCCGAGCTGTCCATGACGAAAGCCATGTCGATGTCCTCGTCAGTGGTGGAAGACCTCCTGTCTCGGCCAGCTGACGGGGGCACATAGTCACACATCTGGTCCGGAGAGCAGACGTCTAAAAAAAAGCAACCCCATAAAATGTATTGTTACTTTAGTCACTAAATGAAGGCGATGTATTTCGAATCCTCAAAAGTTGTATTGGAGGTACTCATTAAGCCAGTGTACTGTCCAGAGTTTCCGTTAGCCGGTAATTACCGGACTTTGACCGGTAAAATATGCTGAAGACCGGCAAATCTAAATCTCTCCGGTCAAAATGTCCGGTCAAAATCATTTGCCCTTAGCACAATACCGCATCAGTTGCGCAAAAATCACACTCTCAAACTACCTACACTAGTAATAGATATGTTTATTTTGACTGTCGGGTCACTCGTTACTGATCCGCAAGTTGCATGAGACGGATACTGACGGGCTGTCAGGAGAGGGAGAGCTCCGTTTATTATTCCCGTGTTTTTGTAAGTTACACTTTTGAATAATGTAGTTAATCTACTATAATTAGTTTGTTTAATATCGAATCATATCAATTTGTTTTAAAGCTCAATAAATAACAAAGAAGACCTTTGAACGGCACTTTTCTCATTTTGTCCGGAAGATTTCAACTTTAACGGACATGTCCGGCAAAAAAATAAATCAGTGTAAATGTGAAAAATATATTAAGATATAATATTAACAAAAACTAATCTGTGGTGACATTATTAATGTTCAAACATGGAGCTCTTACCGAAGCAGACATGGCAGTTCATCACCTTCTGGAGGACTGAATTGTACTGAGCACTTCCAGCGCCAGGCAGCACGAGGACCTGAGCCAGGGCTGTGCTGTTCACCTGGAGAACAAGAGGCACAGTACAGTTCACTGCATCAGTTCTCCTGTAGAGACACTGTCAATAGGCTTATGTATATGCCTGTACTGCAAAGTTCCCCTTTGACATATAACAATAATAATTATTAATATTTATACAGTAGGCCTACTTTTAAAAACAAAGTTACAAAGTGCTTTACATGGACAAGTCTCTCAGGCGGCAACAGAACATGAGGTCAACTAACTCCACCCCACCCCGCAAACTATACAATGTTAAGTACAATAATACAAATGTAAAAAGAAAGTAAAGTCGAATAAAACATGGATGTACAGTAAAACCGAGTAATGGCATCATTAGTAAAAGGCTTTAATAAGAGATTAGTTTTAAGAAGTGATTTAAAAGATGTCCCTGATTCTGCCAGCCTCAGATTCTCGGACAGGGAGTTCCAGAGCTGCGGAGCTCTGACGTAAAAGGCTCGGTCACCCTTAGTTTTTAGCGTGGTTTTGGGAACAGCCAGAAAGAAGAGCCCTACCCGAGGATCTGAGGCTGCCACAGGCTCATAAGGGCACACAAGTCAGGGACGTAATCAGGATCCAAACTGTTAGATCTTTAAAAGTAATCAGTCAAATCTAAAACCAATTCTAAAACAGACAGGTTACCAGTAAATACAGACTAAATTAGGGGTGTTGGGGTCTAGCCTTATTTGTAAAAGATCTTGCTGCTGCATTTTGAACAAGTTGAAGGAGGGATATTGCTTTTTGGCTTAATCTAGAACATAAGGAGTTACAGTAATCCAGACGTGATGAAATAAAAGTAGGCAAAAGTGCATGACTTAATTTTTGAAAAGATAGAAAACTGATCAAAACAGAAACTTCTGATTAAAAGAGAGGTTACTATCAATCATCACCCCGAGGTTTCTGGATGTGGGTTTTATATTTGAGGCAATATCTGTTGTGTTTCTGCTCTGTATTACCTGCAGTGCCCTGCCGAGAGCTCTGTCCTCACGGTTGACTAAGAACAGTGCGGAGATGCCAGCATCATGGAGGCGGAGAGCTGCATTAGTAATCTCCTGCGCCTTGCCGAAGGCCCCACCCACGAAGAAGACGGCCACCTTCCTCATGAGGAAGCCGCTGCGCACTCTCTTGAAGGTGTTCTGGGCCACAAAGCTCATGGCGGTTTCCAAGTTGCGCTGCTTTCGGGTCTTCTGGAGCTGCAGCCCCTCGATGAGCTGCAGCAGCGCACGTTTCTTCATTGCATCGGCAAAGCGGACATCAGTGGTCACCTCATCGTTGTACATGGTGACAGCCACACGAGCCCCTCTGGGACAGTTACTCTCAGAGATGGTGATGTCCCGGACCAGGCGCAGGACTGTGTCACGCATGTTGTCGAAGAATGGGCTGCCAACGTCCGCAGAGGTATCCAGGACAAAGGCCAGCTCAGTGGGGTAGAGTGGGCACTCCTGCTGACCTGTGGGTGTATATGTAGAAGATTTAGATTCTGTGTAACAGTGCATAAAGCACATATTTGAACTAATTCATACTATTTGTTTGACTTACCATAACAGCAAGCTGGTAGGAAATAGGGGACAAATATTGTTTTTAGTCCACAACACATGAGTATATTCATTTTATTTGTTACAGTTGTCATGTAATAACATTACTGTTGATTTCAGAATTGTACTCACGGCAGTTTTCTCTGATTTTCTTAACCAGGTCACATTGCTGAGAACAAAAGAGAAACACGTTGAGTGATCACCAGAGATGTGTTTTGCTATATATTAAATACAGTTTCCAAACTGTGTATAGAAGCACATACCACAACACCTGGTCCCCTCGGTCCTTTCTGACCCTATTCAAATCAAATAAAAACAGTTGTGTTAACAAGTGCACGTTACCCATGACAAAAAGCATTTTTTTGCGTTGCTTATAATAACAAATGTTGTAAAGAGCAACAATTTAGGTGAGCTCGAGTGATGTGAATCAAATGTTAAACATCACTTTTCAGAAAGTGTTCGTATACTAAAAATCATAACTCCAGAAATGTTGCTACGGTAGCACCATGTCATTCATACAGAGGTTCCTCAAAAGGAATCATGTCATGTTGCTTACATATGGCCCAGGATGTCCGACCTCTCCCTTCTGTCCGGATGTTCCTATATTCCCAGAGACACCCTGGAAAGAATGACAAGTGTAAAGAAAAAATAATGAAAGCTATTCGTTTTTAGTTTTAAAAATAGCTTGTTTTAATGTGCACGGTCATGCAGCTTATTCACAGCTAAGCCTGCATAAAGCTTTCTACTGTATCAGGCCACCGTGTCACCGTATTCTTCAAACATGTCCAGTGATGCTGGGGGCTTAGGCTAAGTGATACCATACAGTATATCTATATATACATATATACACATTTACAATGTTTTATCAAATGAATCAATCTAAGGATCTCCAAACGTACCCTCTGGCCAAGATTGCCAATGGGTCCAGGGCCGCCCTTTGTGCCGGGGTCACCAGCTGCTCCCTGAAATGATGGAAGTGAATGGAAATGAGAAACAGAGTTACCCTGTAATCTAAGCTCTGCTGAGATTCTACTCAGGACTCAGTGTTGTGTATTACCTTTCGTCCTGAGAATCCTGGGAAGCCCTCATCACCCTGTGGAGGGAAATGCATACTTTGAGAATTGTTTATTTATTTATTTGTATCCTTTTTTGTATATATCCTTTTTGTTTTTGTTTGTAAGGTATTCCCTTTGAGTTGTTTCATGTATTCTTCTTCCTTTAGTCGTGAGAGCGAGGTCTGCTGTATTAGCCTGAGGATTCTTAACCTCACATTGTCCTTTTCTAATCATTAGATATATGAGGCTAAATACAATTTTAACACTCATTTTATTGAAGATGACAAAACCATGTTTTTATTACCATACATTACTTCCGATTATTAGAGATAAAAGTGTACTTGCCTTTCTTCCTGTAAGCCCTGCAACGCCAAACCCGTCTTTGCCGTCTTCCCCCTTTGAAACAAAGGAGAAGAGAAAGGCTCAACCAACGTCCAATCAAAGTCAGAGTACTTATTAAAGACAGAACACATGGAATAAGATCCGTCCCAGCAAAAACACCAATTCTTTAACACAACAGAGCTGCTTTCAGATAGAGATCCTTACTTTAAAGCAAACACGGCAGTGAGGCAGTGGTAGTTATTCAAAAGATGATCTAATAACTGTCTGCTGTTTGGACATTTGTTTCCCTAAACTACATGATAAACTATGTTTATCTGATATCATGAAGAATGGTTCTTATCTGGCCAACTTTCACCATTTTACATTATGGAGCATGCAAGAAGATGTGTCTGCACTCTTACAGGCTCTCCACGGGGACCAAAAGGTCCAACAACACCCTTAGGTCCTGGTTCTCCTGGCTCCCCCTAAAAAGACACAGAGACAGGCAGATACAGACAATGAGACAGAGACAGCAATAATTACACAAGTGAATGTCAATGCTTCAAGTTAAGAGGGAAATGTATCTTTGAGCTGTCAGGATAGAGTTTCTAAGGATTTAATGAAGTTATATTTGCCGTAGATCTCAGGCAGAACCTTCATGTTTTCTAATAGTGCTTTCATGCCGGCTGAAATAGACTATTCATATGTGTCCGAGATTGTAAGAGAGCTGGGCTTAGGCCAGCGTGTCTATAAAGGAAACAAGCAGGTGATGGGAGAACATAAGCCATACAATTATCTTCCACTCCATACCTTGCGACCAAGAGCTGCTCTTCTGCCCTTTTCTCCAGCCGCACCTGGGATACCTCCGGGACCCTGAAAAATAAAACGTTAAAATACATACCATTTTCCTAAATAAAGGTATACTGTGCACCTTTTTTCAGTTAATTAAACCAAAACAAATTGTTAATAGTTGCAATGTGTGGTTAATTTGTCTCTGTTCTTTATCTGCATTTGATCATTTTAAACCATTTACATTTTTTTTTAAATGTGATCAATAAATATACATGTCCTTACTTCAATCAATATGATTGTAGTATGTTACAGACATAGCTAAACAAATATTGAATACAATTGTCCTCAGAGGTTCACTCACCCTGGGTCCAGGATTTCCATCTTCTCCTCTGGGTCCTGGTGCACCTATCGGTCCAGAGGGACCCTTAAAGAAGACAAACCAGACATTTATGATGCACCAGTCTCTTCAATTTTAGAGCTAGACTTCCAACACTCAAATAGAGAATGAAAAAACATATTCCGAGATGAATAAATACATCAGCCACAGTCCAGTAAAAAACATTTGTAATGACGCTATTGTGGCCGAGTAATGACAGCATTCTCTGTAATACATGTTTGGCAGGTGAATTTATGAATTGGATAATCTGCCAAATATTATGAAAAGAAGGACAAACTTACTCTAGATCCTCCAATACCAGGTTCTCCCTGAACACCCTCCTCTCCAGGCTTTCCGGGGATTCCCTTTAATGACATGCCAACAGCAAAATGTTATTGCAACTACAAAAGTTACTGCAATATGTATAAAACAATGTATGGTATCACTATAAAGGGACTTACAGCTTGTCCAGGTGGGCCTCTTCTGCCATTAGGTCCCTAGTAAAGTGGGAGTAGAACAAACTTTTGATTAAAAAAACAGTTGCATGTTAGTATTAAACAAAGTTAGTGAAGATATGGTCAAATGATTTACCCCTCTTCCAAGTTCACCGGGGCCACCCTTCTTTCCTTCCTCACCAGGCTCTCCCTGTCATTTCAGAGCACATGTCCGAATGAACCCAGCATGTAAACACAATCAAGCAGGATCTGTTTAAAATGGATTGGCAGGATATTTGTTTTCATTTTCAAAGCATTATAATGTGTTAAGAGGGATGTTACCGCTGGTCCTGCATCACCGGGGTCTCCTTTAGATCCTGCACGGGTGTTATCTTGTCCACTTGTACCCTATTAGCAAGTTCAACATTCAGAGGGTGTCGTATTGTCATACTGATATTTTGTACAAACTGTGAAGTCCACTGAGACAAATGTAACATTTGTGATGTTGGGCTATATAAATAAACATTGATTGATTGATTGAACATTCAGCTGGTATAGGACTTATTATTTTTTAACAGAACTGTTAACTTTGTCTAAAGTATCCATGTTTAACACAGTGAATGTAGATGTGTTATAGATCCTGGCAGTAAAAGGAAGTAAAACCAGCATCCATAGTACTCACGGGGTCTCCTCGGATTCCCTGATCTCCTATGCCTCCACTTTGTCCTTTGAGGCCTTTGGGACCCTAAGAACAATATGTGAACATTGATCAGCACTAGCAATATGATATGTGTAAAGAAGTATGGGTATATAAAATGCAAAAGGTAATGTATCCAGTCACTAACTCTCATGCCATGGTTTCCACTGTCTCCGGAGAGTCCAGCCACTCCACTTTTGCCCTGTAATATAGAGAAGATGCATATTAAAGCCCATAATCATACATAAAGCAAAGCACATCACATATTTTTCACACATCGACTCTTTGGTGGGAAGACAAGAAGCTCTCAAATCTGTATTCTGTATGATGTATTACATATAAAACACAAAGACTTAATGCCAAAATGTAATATAACACACACTTACCTCTTCTCCATTAATGCCATCAAGCCCGATTTCTCCAAATTCACCCTAAAACACATTTACAGTTGTCAGATGATCAGTCCAACATTCTTTGCTGACAGTAGAATCTAATAATGACGAGTTCTCCTAAGAGAACATACTTACCTTTTCTCCTGAGTAGCCACGAGAACCCTGAACAAAAGGAAAAACTGTTTTATCCCATTATATTAAATACAAAACAATAATGTTGAACATTTAAAGTAAGAAATTAGTTTAAATTGAATGTTAAATGTAATATCAAAGCCTTTACCTTGACACCCCTTTGTCCAGGACATCCCTGGAAACCCTGAGTTCCATTCACACCAGGAGGACCTCTCTCTCCCTGTCATTACAGAATAAAGAAAATAAATTACAGAGACAGAATAAAGCAAGAAAGTACATTTAAAAATAAAATAAAGTTGGTGAAAAACTATATATATATTGATTAACATTGTTTGAAAATGGTTTTATAATTATATATTAGGAAAGAAAGATGGAAACATCATCAGACTGTGACGAGGCATTCAAACTCACAGGTCCTCCCTCATCTCCAGGATGTCCTTGGCTTCCTGTTAATCCCGGACCACCCTAAAACAGAAAATACCAACACTTTAGCTTTTGAAAAACAATGATGTTAAGATAAGACCGTTATTGATCCCCGTAGGGAAATTCAGGTGTTGTAGCAGCAACAGAATAAGACAGAAACACAGATAGTACACATGGGATAATAATACATACAAATAAAAGAATACAAATAAAATAAGATAAAATAGGAGTACACATGTAGTAATAGTATGAATAGAAATAACAAGAATGACCTGAGTCAAACTCTGAACCGGTGAATGTGCATACCTTTGTTCCTGGAAGTCCAACTGCTCCTCGGTCTCCTCTGGTGCCGGTACATTTGCACGGCACTGCACAGCACTCTCTCTCTGCAATATTGTCCTACACAGCAAAAACCCAAATGTTAAGTAATTCAATGTTTAATAATAACGCTCACAAAATACTTCCGTCTAACTGAATAGAACTCACCAGTTCTTCCATCAGCTCATAGTCCAATTCCATGACATTGACTCGTAAGGGTCTGGTGTACCTAAATCCGCGACCAAATTCCAGCTGCAAAGCCTCCTCAAATTTGGGCACCCGCTCGAGCCCAACGAGAATGAAACTGTTCACTCCTGTTTTGTAATTAGAAGAGTTGAAGGAACATTGATTACTTATGAATATAAGACGATCATTTCACAGGTTTAAGGATAGATAGTCATTAAGGACTGTTGCATCATCTGTGTACCTGACATCTGAAGCTCCTCAACTCCTTTTTTCAATTCAGCGTATTGGGCGTCAATACCATCAGTCAGATGAACAACAACCTTAAGTAGAACAAATCAAATCAGTTTGACACATCCTTACGTTCTCCATGGGTCTATTGTTTAGTACATTTCAAATGAAAATATCCAGATTATGTTGCCTCTTTCCTGGTTCTTTATATGTATGTCCAAATACAGGGTTCAGCTTTTATTTGTTACCTAAATGTTGATTACATATGAATGAAGATTAACTTGGAGAATGAAACAACTGAACCTGACATGAATCAGTGTGCTGGAGAGAAAACCTGCAGCGGTGTTATAGTGTGGAGGTTCTTGTCTTGTGAACAACATTTAACAAGTATATAAACTGGCTACAGGAAGCACTTTCAGCATTCCAGCTTGATGTTTGCCTGCCATCAAGAAACTCACTTACTTAATGTTAATTAGCAAAAGCTTACATTTCTTAACAACAACAATAGCGACTATCAGTGCTTGCTAAAAATGAATAGCTACTACAGGTTGCACACTGCCCTTTGCTGATAAGAAAGAAAGAGTTAGGGTACGTTCACACCGGAAGCAGATAGACGCAAATGCATTAACTCATGGTTTTTAATAACTAGTATCAGTATGTCGTTATTTCAATTTTTAAACATGTATTACAATTAAATCACAGTCAAATATGTTCATTTTGTTGTAGTTGGTATCTAAAATAGTATCTACATGGAGATAAGCCACGCCTCCTCGCTAGAGAGTCTAGTTTGAATGACGCGAGTAAACACAACTGAAAAGCGATGCAAATGTTTGCATTGCGTCTGGTGTGAACGCACCATTAAAGTCTAGATACCAGAATATATTATAACTTTTACAAATTTGATTTTGGCCTAGCATATCTGTTGTTAAAACTGTTTCAGTAACCAACCTTGACAACGTCATGTCTCGTTTTGAACCTATTGATGTAAGCTGAGATGGTTTTTCCATTTAGGACAAAGGGGCCACGCCTCTGTAGGGCTTTGAAGGCCTCAAAGAGAACTTGATCATTTTCTGTAAAGTCCAGCTGAATAGGATTAGATTTAGAGTCCATGGCCAGCATGCCCACTTGGACAGACGGAATCTGCCCGGATGAGCAACTGATAGCTGCCATTTTGGAAATCCTCTTCAGAATGGCTTCCATCCTCTTCTGGAGGCTGGTCTGAGCACTGAAGATGTCTTGTTCAGAAACATCAAAACCCACCAACACTTCTATGCTGCAGGCTGTAAGACAGAGCATGTGTTATTAGGCATTTTGGCTAAACCACAGAAACTGAAACGTTTACATTTTAGGTACAAAATGTGAAACAGCTCATGAAAAAATATATCTTACTTTTAGTAGATTCTGGCACACCAACACACAACTTCCCTTTCACTTCATCATCCAAAGTCTCCAGGATTTGCTCATTCAGCTCGGAAAGTCCCAGATAGGTGCTTGCCCTAGCCACAGTGGAGGACTCGCTTGCTAGGTCTTCTAATTCACTCTCAATGTCGCCCACTCCTATAGCAAAGATTCTCACACCTTTTTTCTTCAAACCAAGAGCTGCTGTTTTTCCATCATCAGCTGAACGTCCTCCAGTGATAACCATAAGGATCTGAGGAGTGCCATCATCCATCCTACTGCCTTTTTCTTTGGTAAAGTAAACATCTTCAACGTGGCGAATGGCTGCACCAGTGTTGATTCTACGTCCACCTTTGTAATCTGCTCGGCCAATGGCACTTACAATGTCTTGCTTGTTCTTGTATGTGTTGAGGTAGAATACATCAGTAACATCTGTGGTATATTGCGCCAAGCCGATCTGAAGGTTGTCTTGTTCATTGAAGAACAGATCAATTAGGTTGGTGATAAACTTCATCACTTCATTGAAGTTGTCCCTTCCCAAGTTAATGGAGCCATCCACCAAAAACACTATATCAGCCTTTTTGGATGGCACGCCTGTTGATGCTAGGAAGAGAGAGGCAAAATTGGTGAGTACAGGGTAGAGAATTGTAAGAACAGGAGAATAAATGTAGACAATGTACTCATTACATTGTGAGACCGTGAGATATTTAGGAATGTGAATTTTTCTCAACTTACTTGGATATTCTGTGGGTAAGTCATCAGCGCTGGTTCTCAGCCTGTCAATAACCCCCTGCTGGATTGAAGATAGGCCAGGGAAGTTAGAAACCTGAAGGACATCAGATAAGGTGGTGGCAATTTGTCTTAGCTGTTTTCTGTCAGCACCAGCTGCTCCAACACCAATGCAGTTGACCCGGGAGCCCTTAAGCAGAGGTCCATAAAGAGCAACATCTTGGCGGGAACGTCCACCTGTGAGAACCACAAGATGCTGGGAGGCTGCAGGACGAACACCAGAAGCGGGCTTTAACTCATTATTTATGACGTGTTCAATGGCATCAGCCAGATCTGATGACCGGCCACCCATCTGACGAAGTCTTTTAACAGCAGAAACAACAGCTGACTTGTTGTTGTGAGTATTGAGTGAGAACTCTGTCTTTACTGTGTCTGCATACTGGACAACAGCAACACGCACTTGATCAGGCTGCACATCGAGTTGTTGGACAATGTTGAAGATGAAGTCACGGATATGTGCAATTCCAGCAGCACCTGTGTTGTCTGAGCCATCAATAAGGAAGATGATGTCCTTTCTCCCAAGATTTAGGGTTGGGCCTGCACATTAAGCACAGAGGGAAAAGGAGACATACTTCATTTTTAAATATATTATTAAATGACTGAAAAATATGTATGGATGGGTGAACACTGCCCTAAACCATTAACCACATACTACTATGCCCTGAGCAAATTATAAAGACATGTTTAAGCAATGTTTTATGAGCATTTAAAACTTGAAGTTAACTTAACCATGAATATATGAGATAGTATTTCTTACCCAAGTCCACTGGGAGAGGAACATAACTGTTGATTATGTCAGTGGTGGATATTGTTTTCACTGAATTAATGAGCTGTGACTCCACTCTTGGAAGCTGCTGGAAACTGTCAACTGTGTATGCCAGTTCAGGCCTCAGGGAAATCTGTCTCAGTTCATCAGGGTCTGCATTCCTTGAACCAATTGCAAGAGGTGCAACCCGGTTTCTTTTAAGTTGGTCAGCTGCAGTGGATACATCATCAGAAGATTTGCCACCTGTAACTAGAATCAGGAACTGAGGCACACCATCCTCGATGCGGCTACCCGCTGATCTCTGGTAGATATTTCTGTGGACATACTCAAGAGCACGACCTGTGTTAAGACGGTTTCCACCTTTGGGTCGCAGTTTTGTCACAGCCTGTCGTACCTCATCTTTGGTAGAGAATTCATTCAGACGAAATTCTGGCTTCGGGTCATCACTGTACTGTACCACTGAAATTCGGACCTTATCCAATCCTACATCCAGCTTATCCACAACTCTTCCAATCATTTCACGGATGGAAGGGAACTCACTACGCACTGCTGTTGTGCCATCAATCAGAAACACGACATCCCTCTTTTCTCCTCCTGTGGGTACTGGTTGGATTACTGCTCCAAAACAATGCAAGCACAGTAACAAGGTAACATTATTTATTAGAGTGTTTCTAATATACATGGTGTAGAGGATATACAGTATGACTGAGAAAGTCAATAATCATGTAAAAAAATAAGGCAAATGTAAAATAACATACTATAGTAAAGTATTGGATCGGGGTATGTGAGAATGTTTAGGCAGTAAATCAATTTATTAAACCATAGGATAAAAATTACCTTCAATTGTTGGGAATACTGGACGCAAACTGTTGATGTCATCATCTGACAGCTCAGTGAGTGTGGTGATTAAGTTTTCTTGGACTGTGTACAGGCCAGGCAGATCATCTACACTGAAGGCAAAGTTAGGCACGTATGACACCACCTGAAGCTCTGTAGGGTTGACATCCCTGGTCCCAATGGAGAAGGGAAGAACTCTGGATTGTTTGAGGGAAGATGCTGCGCGATTGATGTCATCTGTGGAAGACCCACTTGAGACGACAATAACAAACTGTGGTACACTCTCTTGCTTCCTGCTACCATGGGCAGGTGTCAGAACATCTTGATTGATAAACTGCAAGGCCTGACCCAGGTTACGTTGTCTTCCTCCTCGATGCCTCATTTCCCTGACCGCATTCAAAACACCTTCTTTGGTTTTATGTTTGTTCAGATACATGTCAACTTGGGCAATGTCACCATACTGGACCACGCCAATCCGGATCTTGTTTTCGCCCACATTGAGAGTATCAACAACCCTGCGGATAAACTCCTGGATGATGGGAAATTCCCGTCCAACACCATCAGATCCATCAACGAGAAAAACGACATCCTTCCGGGGTCCCTGTGTCTCACCTGAAAGACAGAAAAAAATTAAAAAAGATCATCAAGAATATACATTTGCTCAAAGAGAGAATGCAGCTGCTAGCAAAAGAAAGAATCAACTCAAAAAGACTCTTGTTTGAGTTTGCAAGATAAGCATTCCAATGTAGGCTTTATTTCCCGAGACTCAGATTCAAGAGTCCTCAGAATCAAGCACTGCAATCTATTGCGAAACTTCTTCATCTTCAGTAGGCTGCAGATTTATCAAACATATGAATAACCAATTAAGAAATAATTAGCCATATTGTCTGTGATAACCCATAACACACAATATTAAAGGCAAAGTTTATGCAAAGTAAAATATGTTGAATGTCTACCTAAACTGTTGCTTTAAACTTTTAAGATTTTTGCATCACTTAATTCAAGTACATTTATTCAACACGTATTGAGTTATGCATTGTTTAAGAGGTCACAAAGTTGAGACAAACGTACTTTGTAGCATACACACATCTGATTCACCTCTGATCAACGCAATACATTTGTTGTAGGACCAACAACTTTACGCTGACTGAATAGGAAATCAAATTAAAAAAGATTAAAGAGAGTGAGATCCCTGCTAATTCTGGTTTTTCAGCCATCATATAAATAAGGTGAGAACGAGTGCTTGGAATATAATACATTGCATTGAGGGCAAACAAGTCTGGTGGCCTTTTTAATTCAACATACCGAGTGTTTCTTGGGAGAGCTGAATGACAGCAGCCTCCACCGAGGACTGAAGTTGCTGTTGGATACTGGGAAGGTCATTGAAATCAGAGACAGATAGAACAAAATTGGGACCGTGGGATATCTTTTCCAGTTCTCTGCTATCAGAGCTCCTGGTTCCAATTGCGAAGGTCAAGACACCCAGCTGTTTGAGATCAGAGGCTGGTGCATCAACACTGTCAAAAGACCTTCCGCCACTTAGCAATAACAGGATCTGTGGAACTCCTTCGAGGCGCCTGCTTCCAGCAGAGGCTGTAAAGACATTATCCCTCAAGTACTGGAGAGCTGCTCCAGTGTTGAGGGGTCTTCCGCCTTTGTGTTTCAAACCTCTGACTGTGTCAAGGATTTCCCCTTTTGTCGTGTATGTGTTCAGATAGAAATTGACAGCTGGATCTCTGCTGTACTGCACGACTGAGACACGGTCTTTGTTGTCGTCCACACTGAGTTTCTCTACTACTCTGTGGACAAAGTCTCGCATGGCTGGGAATCCACTTATTGTACTATCAGATCCATCCAACAAGAACACAAAATCTCTTCCTGGTTGTTGTCTCTCCACTAGGGAACATAGAATTTGAGAGATGTTTAGGTTTGTTGTCAAGAGTCATATGATGAAAACAAACCGAAATTCTAACAGCAATTCTGATGGCGCAACTGCTTTTTTCAAAGCTGAATTTAGTGAATTACACTTGAATACAGTTCAAATTGCATCTAACAATGATTTTGGAAAGTAAGTAGGTCACTGTCTTACCAGTTTCTGTTGGTGTTACCGGCATAGCTCTCACTAGCACTGTGCTCATCGCAGAGGAGAGCTGTTCTTGGACACTGGGGAGGTCAGTAAACTCAGACACTGATAGAGCGTAACTAGGGTCATATGAGATCTTCCTCAGCTCTCCACTGTCAGAGTTCCTTGTTCCAATACCAAGCACAATGATGCCCTGCTGTTTGAGAGCAGAGGCTGGGGTGTCTACATTGTCAAAAGACCTTCCACCGTTTAGCAGGATCAACATCTGTGGAACACCCTGCAGGCGCCTACTCCCGGAGGAGTTTGTAAAGACATATTCTCTGACGTATTGGAGGGCAGCCCCGGTGTTGAGGGTTCTGCCTCCTTTGTGTCTCAACCCTCTAACCGAATCGACAATATCCTCTTTTGTGCTGTATGTTTTCAAGTAGAAATTGACCTCTGCATCTTTGCTGTACTGTACTACAGAGACACGGTCTCTGTCCTCTCCCACATTGAGTTTCTCCACCACCCTCTCAACAAAATCACGCATGGCAGGGAAGCCATTCCTTGTGCTATCAGAGCCATCCAGAAGGAACACAATGTCCTTTTTGGCAGTGTCAACTAAGAAAAGACAGGTAGACAAAATATTAAAACCTTTGCAATAATATGTGCATGGAATAGTTCTCAAGATTTGGACTATCTTTTTGAAAGCACCTAGTAATGACTACTTTAATTGTAAACAGTGAAAAGAAAACCGGCACCCTCTCTATTTAAAAGTACAATTTAGGTCAAATAAGTCAGGTAGGCTTCAGGCCAACAAGAGGACATGCTTGTTAACATACCAAGTACAGTTGGGGTTTGTGGGGTGACGTCTATAACCACAGCCTCCACCGAGGACTGAAGTTGCTGTTGGATACTGGGAAGGTCATTGAAATCAGACACAGATAGAACAAAATTGGGACCGTGGGATATCTTTTCCAGTTCTCTGCTATCAGAGCTCCTGGTTCCAATTGCGAAGGTCAAGACACCCAGCTGTTTGAGATCAGAGGCTGGTGCATCAACACTGTCAAAAGACCTTCCGCCACTTAGCAATAACAGGATCTGTGGAACTCCTTCTAGGCGCCTGCTTCCAGCAGAGGCTGTAAAAACATTATCCCTCAAGTACTGGAGAGCTGCTCCAGTGTTGAGGGGTCTTCCGCCTTTGTGTTTCAAACCTCTGACTGTGTCAAGGATTTCCCCTTTTGTCGTGTATGTGTTCAGATAGAAATTGACAGCTGGATCTCTGCTGTACTGCACGACTGAGACACGGTCTTTGTTGTCGTCCACACTGAGTTTCTCTACTACTCTTTGGACAAAGTTTCGCATGGCTGGGAATCCACTTCTTGTACTATCAGATCCATCCAACAAGAACACAAAATCTCTTCCTGGTTGTTGTCTCTCCACTAGGGAACATAGAATTTGAGAGATGTTTAGGTTTGTTGTCAAGAGTCATATGATGAAAACAAACCGAAATTCTAACAGCAATTCTGATGGCGCAACTGTTTTTTTCAAAGCTGAATTTAGTGAATTACACTTGAATACAGTTCAAATTGCATCTAACAATGATTTTGGAAAGTAAGTAGGTCACTGTCTTACCAGTTTCTGTTGGTGTTACCGGCATAGCTCTCACTAGCACTGTGCTCATCGCAGAGGAGAGCTGTTCTTGGACACTGGGGAGGTCAGTAAACTCAGACACTGATAGAGCGTAACTAGGGTCATATGAGATCTTCCTCAGCTCTCCACTGTCAGAGTTCCTTGTTCCAATACCAAGCACAATGATGCCCTGCTGTTTGAGAGCAGAGGCTGGGGTGTCTACATTGTCAAAAGACCTTCCACCGTTTAGCAGGATCAACATCTGTGGAACACCCTGCAGGCGCCTACTCCCGGAGGAGTTTGTAAAGACATATTCTGTGACGTATTGGAGGGCAGCCCCGGTGTTGAGGGTTCTGCCTCCTTTGTGTCTCAACCCTCTAACCGAATCGACAATATCCTCTTTTGTGCTGTATGTTTTCAAGTAGAAATTGACCTCTGCATCTTTGCTGTACTGTACTACAGAGACACGGTCTCTGTCCTCTCCCACATTGAGTTTCTCCACCACCCTCTCAACAAAATCACGCATGGCAGGGAAGCCATTCCTTGTGCTATCAGAGCCATCCAGAAGGAACACAATGTCCTTTTTGGCAGTGTCAACTAAGAAAAGACAGGTAGACAAAATATTAAAACTTTTGCAATAATATGTGCATGGAATAGTTCTCAAGATTTGGACTATCTTTTTGAAAGCACCTAGTAATGACTACTTTAATTGTAAACAGTGAAAAGAAAACCGGCACCCTCTCTATTTAAAAGTACAATTTAGGTCAAATAAGTCAGGTAGGCTTCAGGCCAACAAGAGGACATGCTTGTTAACATACCAAGTACAGTTGGGGTTTGTGGGGTGACGTCTATAACCACAGCCTCCACCGAGGACTGAAGTTGCTGTTGGATACTGGGAAGGTCATTGAAATCAGACACAGATAGAACAAAATTGGGACCGTGGGATATCTTTTCCAGTTCTCTGCTATCAGAGCTCCTGGTTCCAATTGCGAAGGTCAAGACACCCAGCTGTTTGAGATCAGAGGCTGGTGCATCAACACTGTCAAAAGACCTTCCGCCACTTAGCAATAACAGGATCTGTGGAACTCCTTCGAGGCGCCTGCTTCCAGCAGAGGCTGTAAAGACATTATCCCTCAAGTACTGGAGAGCTGCTCCAGTGTTCAGGGGTCTTCCGCCTTTGTGTTTCAAACCTCTGACTGTGTCAAGGATTTCCCCTTTTGTCGTGTATGTGTTCAGATAGAAATTGACAGCTGGATCTCTGCTGTACTGCACGACTGAGACACGGTCTTTGTTGTCGTCCACACTGAGTTTCTCTACTACTCTTTGGACAAAGTTTCGCATGGCTGGGAATCCACTTCTTGTACTATCAGATCCATCCAACAAGAACACAAAATCTCTTCCTGGTTGTTGTCTCTCCACTAGGGAACATAGAATTTGAGAGACGTTTAGGTTTGTTGTCAAGAGTCATATGATGAAAACAAACCGAAATTCTAACAGCAATTCTGATGGCGCAACTGCTTTTTTCAAAGCTGAATTTAGTGAATTACACTTGAATACAGTTCAAATTACATCCTACAATGATTTTGGAAAGTAAGTAAGTCACTGTCTTACCAGTTTCTGTTGGTGTTACCGGCATAGCTCTCACTAGCACTGTGCTCATCGCAGAGGAGAGCTGTTCTTGGACACTGGGGAGGTCAGTAAACTCAGACACTGATAGAGCGTAACTAGGGTCATATGAGATCTTCCTCAGCTCTCCACTGTCAGAGTTCCTTGTTCCAATACCAAGCACAATTATGCCCTGCTGTTTGAGAGCAGAGGCTGGGGTGTCTACATTGTCAAAAGACCTTCCACCATTTAGCAGGATCAACATCTGTGGAACACCCTGCAGGCGCCTACTCCCGGAGGAGTTTGTAAAGACATATTCTCTGACGTATTGGAGGGCAGCCCCGGTGTTGAGGGGTCTGCCTCCTTTGTGTCTCAACCCTCTAACCGAATCGACAATATCCTCTTTTGTGCTGTATGTTTTCAAGTAGAAATTGACCTCTGCATCTTTGCTGTACTGTACTACAGAGACACGGTCTCTGTCCTCTCCCACATTGAGTTTCTCCACCACTCTCTCAACAAAATCACGCATGGCAGGGAAGCCATTCCTTGTGCTATCAGAGCCATCCAGAAGGAACACAATGTCCTTTTTGGCAGTGTCAACTAAGAAAAGACAGGTAGACAAAATATTAAAACCTTTGCAATAATATGTACATGGAATAGTTCTCAAGATTTGGACTATCTTTTTGAAAGCACCTAGCAATGACTACTTTAATTGTAAACAGTGAAAAGAAAACCGGCACCCTCTCTATTTAAAAGTACAATTTAGGTCAAATTAGTCAGGTAGGCTTCAGGCCAACAAGAGGACATGCTTGTTAACATACCAAGTACAGTTGGGTTTTGTGGGGTGACGTCTATAACCACAGCCTCCACCGAGGACTGAAGTTGCTGTTGGATACTGGGAAGGTCATTGAAATCAGACACAGATAGAACAAAATTGGGACCGTGGGATATCTTTTCCAGTTCTCTGCTATCAGAGCTCCTGGTTCCAATTGCGAAGGTCAAGACACCCAGCTGTTTGAGATCAGAGGCTGGTGCATCAACACTGTCAAAAGACCTTCCGCCACTTAGCAATAACAGGATCTGTGGAACTCCTTCTAGGCGCCTGCTTCCAGCAGAGGCTGTAAAGACATTATCCCTCAAGTACTGGAGAGCTGCTCCAGTGTTGAGGGGTCTTCCGCCTTTGTGTTTCAAACCTCTGACTGTGTCAAGGATTTCCCCTTTTGTCGTGTATGTGTTCAGATAGAAATTGACAGCAGGATCTCTGCTGTACTGCACGACTGAGACACGGTCTTTGTTGTCGTCCACACTGAGTTTCTCTACTACTCTTTGGACAAAGTTTCGCATGGCTGGGAATCCACTTCTTGTACTATCAGATCCATCCAACAAGAACACAAAATCTCTTCCTGGTTGTTGTCTCTCCACTAGGGAACATAGAATTTGAGAGACGTTTAGGTTTGTTGTCAAGAGTCATATGATGAAAACAAACCGAAATTCTAACAGCAATTCTGATGGCGCAACTGCTTTTTTCAAAGCTGAATTTAGTGAATTACACTTGAATACAGTTCAAATTACATCCTACAATGATTTTGGAAAGTAAGTAAGTCACTGTCTTACCAGTTTCTGTTGGTGTTACCGGCATAGCTCTCACTAGCACTGTGCTCATCGCAGAGGAGAGCTGTTCTTGGACACTGGGGAGGTCAGTAAACTCAGACACTGATAGAGCGTAACTAGGGTCATATGAGATCTTCCTCAGCTCTCCACTGTCAGAGTTCCTTGTTCCAATACCAAGCACAATGATGCCCTGCTGTTTGAGAGCAGAGGCTGGGGTGTCTACATTGTCAAAAGACCTTCCACCATTTAGCAGGATCAACATCTGTGGAACACCCTGCAGGCGCCTACTCCCGGAGGAGTTTGTAAAGACATATTCTCTGACGTATTGGAGGGCAGCTCCGGTGTTGAGGGTTCTGCCTCCTTTGTGTCTCAACCCTCTAACCGAATCGACAATATCCTCTTTTGTGCTGTATGTTTTCAAGTAGAAATTGACCTCTGCATCTTTGCTGTACTGTACTACAGAGACACGGTCTCTGTCCTCTCCCACATTGAGTTTCTCCACCACTCTCTCAACAAAATCACGCATGGCAGGGAAGCCATTCCTTGTGCTATCAGAGCCATCCAGAAGGAACACAATGTCCTTTTTGGCAGTGTCAACTAAGAAAAGACAGGTAGACAAAATATTAAAACCTTTGCAATAATATGTACATGGAATAGTTCTCAAGATTTGGACTATCTTTTTGAAAGCACCTAGCAATGACTACTTTAATTGTAAACAGTGAAAAGAAAACCGGCACCCTCTCTATTTAAAAGTACAATTTAGCTCAAATAAGTCAGGTAGGCTTCAGGCCAACAAGAGGACATGCTTGTTAACATACCAAGTACAGTTGGGTTTTGTGGGGTGACGTCTATAACCACAGCCTCCACCGAGGACTGAAGTTGCTGTTGGATACTGGGAAGGTCATTGAAATCAGACACAGATAGAACAAAATTGGGACCGTGGGATATCTTTTCCAGTTCTCTGCTATCAGAGCTCCTGGTTCCAATCGCGAAGGTCAAGACACCCAGCTGTTTGAGATCAGAGGCTGGTGCATCAACACTGTCAAAAGACCTTCCGCCACTTAGCAATAACAGGATCTGTGGAACTCCTTCTAGGCGCCTGCTTCCAGCAGAGGCTGTAAAGACATTATCCCTCAAGTACTGGAGAGCTGCTCCAGTGTTGAGGGGTCTTCCGCCTTTGTGTTTAAACCTCTGACTGTGTCAAGGATTTCCCCTTTTGTCGTGTATGTGTTCAGATAGAAATTGACAGCTGGATCTCTGCTGTACTGCACGACTGAGACACGGTCTTTGTTGTCGTCCACACTGAGTTTCTCTACTACTCTTTGGACAAAGTCTTCGCATGGCTGGGAATCCACTTCTTGTACTATCAGATCCATCCAACAAGAACACAAAATCTCTTCCTGGTTGTTGTCTCTCCACTAGGGAACATAGAATTTGAGAGATGTTTAGGTTTGTTGTCAAGAGTCATATGATGAAAACAAACCGAAATTCTAACAGCAATTCTGATGGCGCAACTGCTTTTTTCAAAGCTGAATTTAGTGAATTACACTTGAATACAGTTCAAATTACATCCTACAATGATTTTGGAAAGTAAGTAGGTCACTATCTTACCAGTTTCTGTTGGTGTTACCGGCATAGCTCTCACTAGCACTGTGCTCATCGCAGAGGAGAGCTGTTCTTGGACACTGGGGAGGTCAGTAAACTCAGACACTGATAGAGCGTAACTAGGGTCATATGAGATCTTCCTCAGCTCTCCACTGTCAGAGTTCCTTGTTCCAATACCAAGCACAATGATGCCCTGCTGTTTGAGAGCAGAGGCTGGGGTGTCTACATTGTCAAAAGACCTTCCACCATTTAGCAGGATCAACATCTGTGGAACACCCTGCAGGCGCCTACTCCCGGAGGAGTTTGTAAAGACATATTCTCTGACGTATTGGAGGGCAGCCCCGGTGTTGAGGGGTCTGCCTCCTTTGTGTCTCAACCCTCTAACCGAATCGACAATATCCTCTTTTGTGCTGTATGTTTTCAAGTAGAAATTGACCTCTGCATCTTTGCTGTACTGTACTACAGAGACACGGTCTCTGTCCTCTCCCACATTGAGTTTCTCCACAACTCTCTCAACAAAATCACGCATGGCAGGGAAGCCATTCCTTGTGCTATCAGAGCCATCCAGAAGGAACACAATGTCCTTTTTGGCAGTGTCAACTGAGAAAAGACAGGTAGACAAAATATTAAAACCTTTGCAATAATATGTGCATGGAATAGTTCTCAAGATTTGGACTATCTTTTTGAAAGCACCTAGCAATGACTACTTTAATTGTAAACAGTGAAAAGAAAACCGGCACCCTCTCTATTTAAAAGTACAATTTAGGCTCAAATAAGTCAGGTAGGCTTCAGGCCAACAAGAGGACATGCTTGTTAACATACCAAGTACAGTTGGGGTTTGTGGGGTGACGTCTATAACCACAGCCTCCACCGAGGACTGAAGTTGCTGTTGGATACTGGGAAGGTCATTGAAATCAGACACAGATAGAACAAAATTGGGACCGTGGGATATCTTTTCCAGTTCTCTGCTATCAGAGCTCCTGGTTCCAATCGCGAAGGTCAAGACACCCAGCTGTTTGAGATCAGAGGCTGGTGCATCAACACTGTCAAAAGACCTTCCGCCACTTAGCAATAACAGGATCTGTGGAACTCCTTCTAGGCGCCTGCTTCCAGCAGAGGCTGTAAAGACATTATCCCTCAAGTACTGGAGAGCTGCTCCAGTGTTGAGGGGTCTTCCGCCTTTGTGTTTTAAACCTCTGACTGTGTCAAGGATTTCCCCTTTTGTCGTGTATGTGTTCAGATAGAAATTGACAGCTGGATCTTTGCTGTACTGCACGACTGAGACACGGTCTTTATTGTCGTCCACACTGAGTTTCTCTACTACTCTTTGGACAAAGTCTTGCATGGCTGGGAATCCACTTCTTGTACTATCAGATCCATCCAACAAGAACACAAAATCTCTTCCTGGTTGTTGTCTCTCCACTAGGGAACATAGAATTTGAGAGATGTTTAGGTTTGTTGTCAAGAGTCATATGATGAAAACAAACCGAAATTCTAACAGCAATTCTGATGGCGCAACTGCTTTTTTCAAAGCTGAATTTAGTGAATTACACTTGAATACAGTTCAAATTACATCCTACAATGATTTTGGAAAGTAAGTAGGTCACTATCTTACCAGTTTCTGTTGGTGTTACCGGCATAGCTCTCACTAGCACTGTGCTCATCGCAGAGGAGAGCTGTTCTTGGACACTGGGGAGGTCAGTAAACTCAGACACTGATAGAGCGTAACTAGGGTCATATGAGATCTTCCTCAGCTCTCCACTGTCAGAGTTCCTTGTTCCAATACCAAGCACAATGATGCCCTGCTGTTTGAGAGCAGAGGCTGGGGTGTCTACATTGTCAAAAGACCTTCCACCATTTAGCAGGATCAACATCTGTGGAACACCCTGCAGGCGCCTACTCCCGGAGGAGTTTGTAAAGACATATTCTCTGACGTATTGGAGGGCAGCCCCGGTGTTGAGGGGTCTGCCTCCTTTGTGTCTCAACCCTCTAACCGAATCGACAATATCCTCTTTTGTGCTGTATGTTTTCAAGTAGAAATTGACCTCTGCATCTTTGCTGTACTGTACTACAGAGACACGGTCTCTGTCCTCTCCCACATTGAGTTTCTCCACCACTCTCTCAACAAAATCACGCATGGCAGGGAAGCCATTCCTTGTGCTATCAGAGCCATCCAGAAGGAACACAATGTCCTTTTTGGCAGTGTCAACTGAGAAAAGACAGGTAGACAAAATATTAAAACCTTTGCAATAATATGTGCATGGAATAGTTCTCAAGATTTGGACTATCTTTTTGAAAGCACCTAGCAATGACTACTTTAATTGTAAACAGTGAAAAGAAAACCGGCACCCTCTCTGTTTAAAAGTACAATTTAGCTCAAATAAGTCAGGTAGGCTTCAGGCCAACAAGAGGACATGCTTGTTAACATACCAAGTACAGTTGGGTTTTGTGGGGTGACGTCTATAACCACAGCCTCCACCGAGGACTGAAGTTGCTGTTGGATACTGGGAAGGTCATTGAAATCAGACACAGATAGAACAAAATTGGGACCGTGGGATATCTTTTCCAGTTCTCTGCTATCAGAGCTCCTGGTTCCAATCGCGAAGGTCAAGACACCCAGCTGTTTGAGATCAGAGGCTGGTGCATCAACACTGTCAAAAGACCTTCCGCCACTTAGCAATAACAGGATCTGTGGAACTCCTTCGAGGCGCCTGCTTCCAGCAGAGGCTGTAAAGACATTATCCCTCAAGTACTGGAGAGCTGCTCCAGTGTTGAGGGGTCTTCCGCCTTTGTGTTTCAAACCTCTGACTGTGTCAAGGATTTCCCCTTTTGTCGTGTATGTGTTCAGATAGAAATTGACAGCTGGATCTCTGCTGTACTGCACGACTGAGACACGGTCTTTGTTGTCGTCCACACTGAGTTTCTCTACTACTCTTTGGACAAAGTCTCGCATGGCTGGGAATCCACTTCTTGTACTATCAGATCCATCCAACAAGAACACAAAATCTCTTCCTGGTTGTTGTCTCTCCACTAGGGAACATAGAATTTGAGAGATGTTTAGGTTTGTTGTCAAGAGTCATATGATGAAAACAAACCGAAATTCTAACAGCAATTCTGATGGCGCAACTGTTTTTTTCAAAGCTGAATTTAGTGAATTACACTTGAATACAGTTCAAATTGCATCCTACAATGATTTTGGAAAGTAAGTAAGTCACTGTCTTACCAGTTTCTGTTGGTGTTACCGGCATAGCTCTCACTAGCACTGTTCTCATCGCAGAGGAGAGCTGTTCTTGGACACTGGGGAGGTCAGTAAACTCAGCCACTGATAGAGCGTAACTAGGGTCATATGAGATCTTCCTCAGCTCTCCACTGTCAGAGTTCCTTGTTCCAATACCAAGCACAATGATGCCCTGCTGTTTGAGAGCAGAGGCTGGGGTGTCTACATTGTCAAAAGACCTTCCACCATTTAGCAGGATCAACATCTGTGGAACACCCTGCAGGCGCCTACTCCCGGAGGAGTTTGTAAAGACATATTCTCTGACGTATTGGAGGGCAGCCCCGGTGTTGAGGGGTCTGCCTCCTTTGTGTCTCAACCCTCTAACCGAATCGACAATATCCTCTTTTGTGCTGTATGTTTTCAAGTAGAAATTGACCTCTGCATCTTTGCTGTACTGTACTACAGAGACACGGTCTCTGTCCTCTCCCACATTGAGTTTCTCCACCACCCTCTCAACAAAATCACGCATGGCAGGGAAGCCATTCCTTGTGCTATCAGAGCCATCCAGAAGGAACACAATGTCCTTTTTGGCAGTGTCAACTGAGAAAAGACAGGTAGACAAAATATTAAAACCTTTGCAATAATATGTGCATGGCATATTTCTCAAGATTTGGACTATCTTTTTGAAAGCACCTAGCAATGACTACTTTAATTGTAAACAGTGAAAACAAAACCGGCACCCTCTCTATTTAAAAGTACAATTTAGGTCAAATAAGTCAGGTAGGCTTCAGGCCAACAAGAGGACATGCTTGTTAACATACCAAGTACAGTTGGGGTTTGTGGGGTGACGTCTATAACCACAGCCTCCACCGAGGACTGAAGTTGCTGTTGGATACTGGGAAGGTCATTGAAATCAGACACAGATAGAACAAAATTGGGACCGTGGGATATCTTTTCCAGTTCTCTGCTATCAGAGCTCCTAGTTCCAATCGCGAAGGTTAAGACACCCAGCTGTT
Source organism: Harpagifer antarcticus (assembly GCA_902827135.1). Taxonomy (NCBI): domain Eukaryota; kingdom Metazoa; phylum Chordata; class Actinopteri; order Perciformes; family Harpagiferidae; genus Harpagifer; species Harpagifer antarcticus. Next base: position 4,068,178 of record CADEHL010001498.1, on the reverse strand, counting down.
TGAGATCAGAGGCTGGTGCATCAACACTGTCAAAAGACCTTCCGCCACTTAGCAATAACAGGATCTGTGGAACTCCTTCGAGGCGCCTGCTTCCAGCAGAGGCTGTAAAGACATTATCCCTCAAGTACTGGAGAGCTACTCCAGTGTTGAGGGGTCTTCCGCCTTTGTGTTTCAAACCTCTGACTGTGTCAAGGATTTCCCCTTTTGTCGTGTATGTGTTCAGATAGAAATTGACAGCTGGATCTCTGCTGTACTGCACGACTGAGACACGGTCTTTGTTGTCGTCCACACTGAGTTTCTCTACTACTCTTTGGACAAAGTCTCGCATGGCTGGGAATCCACTTCTTGTACTATCAGATCCATCCAACAAGAACACAAAATCTCTTCCTGGTTGTTGTCTCTCCACTAGGGAACATAGAATTTGAGAGATGTTTAGGTTTGTTGTCAAGAGTCATATGATGAAAACAAACCGAAATTCTAACAGCAATTCTGATGGCGCAACTGTTTTTTTCAAAGCTGAATTTAGTGAATTACACTTGAATACAGTTCAAATTGCATCCTACAATGATTTTGGAAAGTAAGTAAGTCACTGTCTTACCAGTTTCTGTTGGTGTTACCGGCATAGCTCTCACTAGCACTGTTCTCATCGCAGAGGAGAGCTGTTCTTGGACACTGGGGAGGTCAGTAAACTCAGCCACTGATAGAGCGTAACTAGGGTCATATGAGATCTTCCTCAGCTCTCCACTGTCAGAGTTCCTTGTTCCAATACCAAGCACAATGATGCCCTGCTGTTTGAGAGCAGAGGCTGGGGTGTCTACATTGTCAAAAGACCTTCCACCATTTAGCAGGATCAACATCTGTGGAACACCCTGCAGGCGCCTACTCCCGGAGGAGTTTGTAAAGACATATTCTCTGACGTATTGGAGGGCAGCCCCGGTGTTGAGGGGTCTGCCTCCTTTGTGTCTCAACCCTCTAACCGAATCGACAATATCCTCTTTTGTGCTGTATGTTTTCAAGTAGAAATTTACCTCTGCATCTTTGCTGTACTGTACTACAGAGACACGGTCTCTGTCCTCTCCCACATTGAGTTTCTCCACCACCCTCTCAACAAAATCACGCATGGCAGGGAAGCCATTCCTTGTGCTATCAGAGCCATCCAGAAGGAACACAATGTCCTTTTTGGCAGTGTCAACTGAGAAAAGACAGGTAGACAAAATATTAAAACCTTTGCAATAATATGTGCATGGAATAGTTCTCAAGATTTGGACTATCTTTTTGAAAGCACCTAGCAATGACTACTTTAATTGTAAACAGTGAAAAGAAAACCGGCACCCTCTCTGTTTAAAAGTACAATTTAGCTCAAATAAGTCAGGTAGGCTTCAGGCCAACAAGAGGACATGCTTGTTAACATACCAAGTACAGTTGGGTTTTGTGGGGTGGCGTCTATAACCACAGCCTCCACCGAGGACTGAAGTTGCTGTTGGATACTGGGAAGGTCATTGAAATCAGACACAGATAGAACAAAATTGGGACCGTGGGATATATTTTCCAGTTCTCTGCTATCAGAGCTCCTGGTTCCAATCGCGAAGGTCAAGACACCCAGCTGTTTGAGATCAGAGGCTGGTGCATCAACACTGTCAAAAGACCTTCCGCCACTTAGCAATAGCAGGATCTGTGGAACTCCTTCTAGGCGCCTGCTTCCAGCAGAGGCTGTAAAGACATTATCCCTCAAGTACTGGAGAGCTGCTCCAGTCTTGAGGGGTCTTCCGCCTTTGTGTTTCAAACCTCTGACTGTGTCAAGGATTTCCCCTTTTGTCGTGTATGTGTTCAGATAGAAATTGACAGCTGGATCTCTGCTGTACTGCACGACTGAGACACGGTCTTTGTTGTCGTCCACACTGAGTTTCTCTACTACTCTTTGGACAAAGTTTCGCATGGCTGGGAATCCACTTCTTGTACTATCAGATCCATCCAACAAGAACACAAAATCTCTTCCTGGTTGTTGTCTCTCCACTAGGGAACATAGAATTTGAGAGACGTTTAGGTTTGTTGTCAAGAGTCATATGATGAAAACAAACCGAAATTCTAACAGCAATTCTGATGGCGCAACTGCTTTTTTCAAAGCTGAATTTAGTGAATTACACTTGAATACAGTTCAAATTACATCCTACAATGATTTTGGAAAGTAAGTAAGTCACTGTCTTACCAGTTTCTGTTGGTGTTACCGGCATAGCTCTCACTAGCACTGTGCTCATCGCAGAGGAGAGCTGTTCTTGGACACTAGGGAGGTCAGTAAACTCAGACACTGATAGAGCGTAACTAGGGTCATATGAGATCTTCCTCAGCTCTCCACTGTCAGAGTTCCTTGTTCCAATACCAAGCACAATGATGCCCTGCTGTTTGAGAGCAGAGGCTGGGGTGTCTACATTGTCAAAAGACCTTCCACCATTTAGCAGGATCAACATCTGTGGAACACCCTGCAGGCGCCTACTCCCGGAGGAGTTTGTAAAGACATATTCTCTGACGTATTGGAGGGCAGCCCCGGTGTTGAGGGGTCTGCCTCCTTTGTGTCTCAACCCTCTAACCGAATCGACAATATCCTCTTTTGTGCTGTATGTTTTCAAGTAGAAATTGACCTCTGCATCTTTGCTGTACTGTACTACAGAGACACGGTCTCTGTCCTCTCCCACATTGAGTTTCTCCACCACTCTCTCAACAAAATCACGCATGGCAGGGAAGCCATTCCTTGTGCTATCAGAGCCATCCAGAAGGAACACAATGTCCTTTTTGGCAGTGTCAACTGAGAAAAGACAGGTAGACAAAATATTAAAACCTTTGCAATAATATGTGCATGGAATAGTTCTCAAGATTTGGACTATCTTTTTGAAAGCACCTAGCAATGACTACTTTAATTGTAAACAGTGAAAAGAAAACCAGCACCCTCTCTGTTTAAAAGTACAATTTAGCTCAAATAAGTCAGGTAGGCTTCAGGCCAACAAGAGAACATGCTTGTTAACATACCAAGTACAGTTGGGTTTTGTAGGGTGACGTCTATAACCACAGCCTCCACCGAGGACTGAAGTTGCTGTTGGATACTGGGAAGGTCATTGAAATCAGACACAGATAGAACAAAATTGGGACCGTGGGATATCTTTTCCAGTTCTCTGCTATCAGAGCTCCTGGTTCCAATCGCGAAGGTCAAGACACCCAGCTGTTTGAGATCAGAGGCTGGTGCATCAACACTGTCAAAAGACCTTCCACCACTTAGCAATAACAGGATCTGTGGAACTCCTTCTAGGCGCCTGCTTCCAGCAGAGGCTGTAAAGACATTATCCCTCAAGTACTGGAGAGCTGCTCCAGTGTTGAGGGGTCTTCCGCCTTTGTGTTTTAAACCTCTGACTGTGTCAAGGATTTCCCCTTTTGTCGTGTATGTGTTCAGATAGAAATTGACAGCTGGATCTCTGCTGTACTGCACGACTGAGACACGGTCTTTGTTGTCGTCCACACTGAGTTTCTCTACTACTCTTTGGACAAAGTCTTGCATGGCTGGGAATCCACTTCTTGTACTATCAGATCCATCCAACAAGAACACAAAATCTCTTCCTGGTTGTTGTCTCTCCACTAGGGAACATAGAATTTGAGAGATGTTTAGGTTTGTTGTCAAGAGTCATATGATGAAAACAAACCGAAATTCTAACAGCAATTCTGATGGCGCAACTGCTTTTTTCAAAGCTGAATTTAGTGAATTACACTTGAATACAGTTCAAATTACATCCTACAATGATTTTGGAAAGTAAGTAGGTCACTGTCTTACCAGTTTCTGTTGGTGTTACCGTCATAGCTCTCACTAGCACTGTGCTCATCGCAGAGGAGAGCTGTTCTTGGACACTGGGGAGGTCAGTAAACTCAGACACTGATAGAGCGTAACTAGGGTCATATGAGATCTTCCTCAGCTCTCCACTGTCAGAGTTCCTTGTTCCAATACCAAGCACAATGATGCCCTGCTGTTTGAGAGCAGAAGCTGGGGTGTCTACATTGTCAAAAGACCTTCCACCATTTAGCAGGATCAACATCTGTGGAACACCCTGCAGGCGCCTACTCCCGGAGGAGTTTGTAAAGACATATTCTCTGACGTATTGGAGGGCAGCCCCAGTGTTGAGGGGTCTGCCTCCTTTGTGTCTCAACCCTCTAACCGAATCGACAATATCCTCTTTTGTGCTGTATGTTTTCAAGTAGAAATTGACCTCTGCATCTTTGCTGTACTGTACTACAGAGACACAGTCTCTGTCCTCTCCCACATTGAGTTTCTCCACCACTCTCTCAACAAAATCACGCATGGCAGGGAAGCCATTCCTTGTGCTATCAGAGCCATCCAGAAGGAACACAATGTCCTTTTTGGCAGTGTCAACTGAGAAAAGACAGGTAGACAAAATATTAAAACCTTTGCAATAATATGTGCATGGAATAGTTCTCAAGATTTGGACTATCTTTTTGAAAGCACCTAGCAATGACTACTTTAATTGTAAACAGTGAAAAGAAAACCGACACCCTCTCTGTTTAAAAGTACAATTTAGCTCAAATAAGTCAGGTAGGCTTCAGGCCAACAAGAGGACATGCTTGTTAACATACCAAGTACAGTTGGGTTTTGTGGGGTGACGTCTATAACCACAGCCTCCACCGAGGACTGAAGTTGCTGTTGGATACTGGGAAGGTCATTGAAATCAGACACAGATAGAACAAAATTGGGACCGTGGGATATCTTTTCCAGTTCTCTGCTATCAGAGCTCCTGGTTCCAATCGCGAAGGTCAAGACACCCAGCTGTTTGAGATCAGAGGCTGGTGCATCAACACTGTCAAAAGACCTTCCGCCACTTAGCAATAACAGGATCTGTGGAACTCCTTCTAGGCGCCTGCTTCCAGCAGAGGCTGTAAAGACATTATCCCTCAAGTACTGGAGAGCTGCTCCAGTGTTGAGGGGTCTTCCGCCTTTGTGTTTTAAACCTCTGACTGTGTCAAGGATTTCCCCTTTTGTCGTGTATGTGTTCAGATAGAAATTGACAGCTGGATCTCTGCTGTACTGCACGACTGAGACACGGTCTTTGTTGTCGTCCACACTGAGTTTCTCTACTACTCTTTGGACAAAGTCTTGCATTGCTGGGAATCCACTTCTTGTACTATCAGATCCATCCAGCAAGAACACAAAATCTCTTCCTGGTTGTTGTCTCTCCACTAGGGAACATAGAATTTGAGAGATGTTTAGGTTTGTTGTCAAGAGTCATATGATGAAAACAAACCGAAATTCTAACAGCAATTCTGATGGCGCAACTGTTTTTTTCAAAGCTGAATTTAGTGAATTACACTTGAATACAGTTCAAATTGCATCCTACAATGATTTTGGAAAGTAAGTAAGTCACTGTCTTACCAGTTTCTGTTGGTGTTACCGGCATAGCTCTCACTAGCACTGTTCTCATCGCAGAGGAGAGCTGTTCTTGGACACTGGGGAGGTCAGTAAACTCAGCCACTGATAGAGCGTAACTAGGGTCATATGAGATCTTCCTCAGCTCTCCACTGTCAGAGTTCCTTGTTCCAATACCAAGCACAATGATGCCCTGCTGTTTGAGAGCAGAGGCTGGGGTGTCTACATTGTCAAAAGACCTTCCACCATTTAGCAGGATCAACATCTGTGGAACACCCTGCAGGCGCCTACTCCCGGAGGAGTTTGTAAAGACATATTCTCTGACGTATTGGAGGGCAGCCCCGGTGTTGAGGGGTCTGCCTCCTTTGTGTCTCAACCCTCTAACCGAATCGACAATATCCTCTTTTGTGCTGTATGTTTTCAAGTAGAAATTGACCTCTGCATCTTTGCTGTACTGTACTACAGAGACACGGTCTCTGTCCTCTCCCACATTGAGTTTCTCCACCACTCTCTCAACAAAATCACGCATGGCAGGGAAGCCATTCCTTGTGCTATCAGAGCCATCCAGAAGGAACACAATGTCCTTTTTGGCAGTGTCAACTGAGAAAAGACAGGTAGACAAAATATTAAAACCTTTGCAATAATATGTGCATGGAATAGTTCTCAAGATTTGGACTATCTTTTTGAAAGCACCTAGCAATGACTACTTTAATTGTAAACAGTGAAAAGAAAACCGACACCCTCTCTGTTTAAAAGTACAATTTAGCTCAAATAAGTCAGGTAGGCTTCAGGCCAACAAGAGGACATGCTTGTTAACATACCAAGTACAGTTGGGTTTTGTGGGGTGACGTCTATAACCACAGCATCCACCGAGGACTGAAGTTGCTGTTGGATACTGGGAAGGTCATTGAAATCAGACACAGATAGAACAAAATTGGGACCGTGGGATATCTTTTCCAGTTCTCTGCTATCAGAGCTCCTGGTTCCAATCGCGAAGGTCAAGACACCCAGCTGTTTGAGATCAGAGGCTGGTGCATCAACACTGTCAAAAGACCTTCCGCCACTTAGCAATAACAGGATCTGTGGAACTCCTTCTAGGCGCCTGCTTCCAGCAGAGGCTGTAAAGACATTATCCCTCAAGTACTGGAGAGCTGCTCCAGTGTTGAGGGGTCTTCCGCCTTTGTGTTTTAAACCTCTGACTGTGTCAAGGATTTCCCCTTTTGTCGTGTATGTGTTCAGATAGAAATTGACAGCTGGATCTCTGCTGTACTGCACGACTGAGACACGGTCTTTGTTGTCGTCCACACTGAGTTTCTCTACTACTCTTTGGACAAAGTCTTGCATTGCTGGGAATCCACTTCTTGTACTATCAGATCCATCCAGCAAGAACACAAAATCTCTTCCTGGTTGTTGTCTCTCCACTAGGGAACATAGAATTTGAGAGATGTTTAGGTTTGTTGTCAAGAGTCATATGATGAAAACAAACCGAAATTCTAACAGCAATTCTGATGGCGCAACTGCTTTTTTCAAAGCTGAATTTAGTGAATTACACTTGAATACAGTTCAAATTACATCCTACAATGATTTTGGAAAGTAAGTAGGTCACTGTCTTACCAGTTTCTGTTGGTGTTACCGGCATAGCTCTCACTAGCACTGTGCTCATCGCAGAGGAGAGCTGTTCTTGGACAATGGGGAGGTCAGTAAACTCAGACACTGATAGAGCGTAACTAGGGTCATATGAGATCTTCCTCAGCTCTCCACTGTCAGAGTTCCTTGTTCCAATACCAAGCACAATGATGCCCTGCTGTTTGAGAGCAGAGGCTGGGGTGTCTACATTGTCAAAAGACCTTCCACCATTTAGCAGGATCAACATCTGTGGAACACCCTGCAGGCGCCTACTCCCGGAGGAGTTTGTAAAGACATATTCTCTGACGTATTGGAGGGCAGCCCCGGTGTTGAGGGGTCTGCCTCCTTTGTGTCTCAACCCTCTAACCGAATCGACAATATCCTCTTTTGTGCTGTATGTTTTCAAGTAGAAATTGACCTCTGCATCTTTGCTGTACTGTACTACAGAGACACGGTCTCTGTCCTCTCCCACATTGAGTTTCTCCACCACCCTCTCAACAAAATCACGCATGGCAGGGAAGCCATTCCTTGTGCTATCAGAGCCATCCAGAAGGAACACAATGTCCTTTTTGGCAGTGTCAACTGAGAAAAGACAGGTAGACAAAATATTAAAACCTTTGCAATAATATGTGCATGGAATATTTCTCAAGATTTGGACTATCTTTTTGAAAGCACCTAGCAATGACTACTTTAATTGTAAACAGTGAAAAGAAAACCGGCACCCTCTCTATTTAAAAGTACAATGTAGGTCAAATAAGTCAGGTAGGCTTCAGGCCAACAAGAGGACATGCTTGTTAACATACCAAGTACAGTTGGGGTTTGTGGGGTGACGTCTATTACCACAGCCTCCACCGAGGACTGAAGTTGCTGTTGGATACTGGGAAGGTCATTGAAATCAGACACAGATAGAACAAAATTGGGACCGTGGGTTATCTTTTCCAGTTCTCTGCTATCAGAGCTCCTGGTTCCAATCGCGAAGGTCAAGACACCCAGCTGTTTGAGATCAGAGGCTGGTGCATCAACACTGTCAAAAGACCTTCCGCCACTTAGCAATAACAGGATCTGTGGAACTCCTTCTAGGCGCCTGCTTCCAGCAGAGGCTGTAAAGATATTATCCCTCAAGTACTGGAGAGCTGCTCCAGTGTTGAGGGGTCTTCCGCCTTTGTGTTTCAAACCTCTGACTGTGTCAAGGATTTCCCCTTTTGTCGTGTATGTGTTCAGATAGAAATTGACAGCTGGATCTCTGCTGTACTGCACGACTGAGACACGGTCTTTGTTGTCGTCCACACTGAGTTTCTCTACTACTCTTTGGACAAAGTCTTGCATGGCTGGGAATCCACTTCTTGTACTATCAGATCCATCCAACAAGAACACAAAATCTCTTCCTGGTTGTTGTCTCTCCACTAGGGAACATAGAATTTGAGAGACGTTTAGGTTTGTTGTCAAGAGTCATATGATGAAAACAAACCGAAATTCTAACAGCAATTCTGATGGCGCAACTGTTTTTTTCAAAGCTGAATTGAGTGAATTACACTTGAATACAGTTCAAATTGCATCCTACAATGATTTTGGAAAGTAAGTAAGTCACTGTCTTACCAGTTTCTGTTGGTGTTACCGGCATAGCTCTCACTAGCACTGTGCTCATCGCAGAGGAGAGCTGTTCTTGGACACTAGGGAGGTCAGTAAACTCAGACACTGATAGAGCGTAACTAGGGTCATATGAGATCTTCCTCAGCTCTCCACTGTCAGAGTTCCTTGTTCCAATACCAAGCACAATGATGCCCTGCTGTTTGAGAGCAGAGGCTGGGGTGTCTACATTGTCAAAAGACCTTCCACCATTTAGCAGGATCAACATCTGTGGAACACCCTGCAGGCGCCTACTCCCGGAGGAGTTTGTAAAGACATATTCTCTGACGTATTGGAGGGCAGCCCCGGTGTTGAGGGGTCTGCCTCCTTTGTGTCTCAACCCTCTAACCGAATCGACAATATCCTCTTTTGTGCTGTATGTTTTCAAGTAGAAATTGACCTCTGCATCTTTGCTGTACTGTACTACAGAGACACGGTCTCTGTCCTCTCCCACATTGAGTTTCTCCACCACCCTCTCAACAAAATCACGCATGGCAGGGAAGCCATTCCTTGTGCTATCAGAGCCATCCAGAAGGAACACAATGTCCTTTTTGGCAGTGTCAACTGAGAAAAGACAGGTAGACAAAATATTAAAACCTTTGCAATAATATGTGCATGGAATATTTCTCAAGATTTGGACTATCTTTTTGAAAGCACCTAGCAATGACTACTTTAATTGTAAACAGTGAAAACAAAACCGGCACCCTCTCTATTTAAAAGTACAATTTAGGTCAAATAAGTCAGGTAGGCTTCAGGCCAACAAGAGGACATGCTTGTTAACATACCAAGTACAGTTGGGGTTTGTGGGGTGACGTCTATAACCACAGCCTCCACCGAGGACTGAAGTTGCTGTTGGATACTGGGAAGGTCATTGAAATCAGACACAGATAGAACAAAATTGGGACCGTGGTGGGATATCTTTTCCAGTTCTCTGCTATCAGAGCTCCTGGTTCCAATCGCGAAGGTCAAGACACCCAGCTGTTTGAGATCAGAGGCTGGTGCATCAACACTGTCAAAAGACCTTCCGCCACTTAGCAATAACAGGATCTGTGGAACTCCTTCTAGGCGCCTGCTTCCAGCAGAGGCTGTAAAGATATTATCCCTCAAGTACTGGAGAGCTGCTCCAGTGTTGAGGGGTCTTCCGCCTTTGTGTTTCAAACCTCTGACTGTGTCAAGGATTTCCCCTTTTGTCGTGTATGTGTTCAGATAGAAATTGACAGCTGGATCTCTGCTGTACTGCACGACTGAGACACGGTCTTTGTTGTCGTCCACACTGAGTTTCTCTACTACTCTTTGGACAAAGTCTTGCATGGCTGGGAATCCACTTCTTGTACTATCAGATCCATCCAACAAGAACACAAAATCTCTTCCTGGTTGTTGTCCCTCCACTAGGGAACATAGAATTTGAGAGATGTTTAGGTTTGTTGTCAAGAGTCATATGATGAAAACAAACCGAAATTCTAACAGCAATTCTGATGGCGCAACTGCTTTTTTCAAAGCTGAATTTAGTGAATTACACTTGAATACAGTTCAAATTGCATCCTACAATGATTTTGGAAAGTAAGTAAGTCACTGTCTTACCAGTTTCTGTTGGTGTTACCGGCATAGCTCTCACTAGCACTGTGCTCATCGCAGAGGAGAGCTGTTCTTGGACACTGGGGAGGTCAGTAAACTCAGACACTGATAGAGCGTAACTAGGGTCATATGAGATCTTCCTCAGCTCTCCACTGTCAGAGTTCCTTGTTCCAATACCAAGCACAATGATGCCCTGCTGTTTGAGAGCAGAGGCTGGTGTGTCTACATTGTCAAAAGACCTTCCACCATTTAGCAGGATCAACATCTGTGGAACACCCTGCAGGCGCCTACTCCCGGAGGAGTTTGTAAAGACATATTCTCTGACGTATTGGAGGGCAGCCCCGGTGTTGAGGTGTCTGCCTCCTTTGTGTCTCAACCCTCTAACTGAATCGACAATATCCTCTTTTGTGCTGTATGTTTTCAAGTAGAAATTGACCTCTGCATCTTTGCTGTACTGTACTACAGAGACACGGTCTCTGTCCTCTCCCACATTGAGTTTCTCCACCACCCTCTCAACAAAATCACGCATGGCAGGGAAGCCATTCCTTGTGCTATCAGAGCCATCCAGAAGGAACACAATGTCCTTTTTGGCAGTGTCAACTGAGAAAAGACAGGTAGACAAAATATTAAAACCTTTGCAATAATATGTGCATGGAATATTTCTCAAGATTTGGACTATCTTTTTGAAAGCACCTAGCAATGACTACTTTAATTGTAAACAGTGAAAAGAAAACCGGCACCCTCTCTATTTAAAAGTACAATGTAGGTCAAATAAGTCAGGTAGGCTTCAGGCCAACAAGAGGACATGCTTGTTAACATACCAAGTACAGTTGGGGTTTGTGGGGTGACGTCTATAACCACAGCCTCCACCGAGGACTGAAGTTGCTGTTGGATACTGGGAAGGTCATTGAAATCAGACACAGATAGAACAAAATTGGGACCGTGGGATATCTTTTCCAGTTCTCTGCTATCAGAGCTCCTGGTTCCAATCGCGAAGGTCAAGACACCCAGCTGTTTGAGGTCAGAGGCTGGTGCATCAACACTGTCAAAAGACCTTCCGCCACTTAGCAATAACAGGATCTGTGGGACTCCTTCTAGGCGCCTGCTTCCAGCAGAGGCTGTAAAGACATTATCCCTCAAGTACTGGAGAGCTGCTCCAGTGTTGAGGGGTCTTCCGCCTTTGTGTTTCAAACCTCTGACTGTGTCAAGGATTTCCCCTTTTGTCGTGTATGTGTTCAGATAGAAATTGACAGCTGGATCTCTGCTGTACTGCACGACTGAGACACGGTCTTTGTTGTCGTCCACACTGAGTTTCTCTACTACTCTTTGGACAAAGTCTCGCATGGCTGGGAATCCACTTCTTGTACTATCAGATCCATCCAGCAAGAACACAAAATCTCTTGCTGGTTGTTGTCTCTCCACTAGGGAACATATAATTGTAGAGATGTTTAGGTTATTGTCAAGAGACACAGGATGAAAGCTAACCTCAATTTTCACAGTTTTTCTTGATTTACATTTTTCTTCAATAAAGGGTATCAATGCAATTCTTCTTACCAATGACTTCAGTTTTTGGAACTTCACTTTTCAATGTTTCTTCCATAATTGTACCAACAACTTGCTCTTGTATATTTGTAAGTTCAGCTTCATCAGAAACAGAAAAAGTGTAACTTGAATTATGAGATAGTTTCTCCATTTCTTTAGGGTCAGCGTATTTTGTTCCAATGGTTAATATTGTGACATTGCTTTCTTTTAGAGAAGCAGAAGGCAAATCCACACTGTCATTTGATGGTCCACCACTTACAACAACAAGAGTTTGTGGCACATTTGCAGTGTATCTGCTACCTGAGGCAGTTGTGAATACATTCTCTTTAACATATGTGAGAGCTGCACCCATTTTCAGAGGTCTTCCACCTTTGTGTGAGAGCCTTCTGACAGCTGTCAAGACAGCTTCCTTCTTCATAAAGGAATTTAAAAAGAAATTGGCTCGTGCCACATTGCTGAATTGAATAACAGCAACTCTGTCTTCATTTGGTCCAATGTTTAACCTTTCTATTACTTTGTACAGGAAATCTTGAATTGCTGAAAATCCATTGCTGGTGTTATCAGATCCATCCAAAAGAAAAACTATGTCTCTTCCATTTTCAATATGTTTGTCTGTTAAAAAAGTAGAGTTGAATTATGTTAATCACAATCATTATATATGTATCACCTACGGAAGCTTTGTTTAAATACATTTTCAAATAATCGAAATTCTTACCTGCTTTAGTTTCATCCTCAGCCCCCATTTGAGTGAGATGACTCATTAAACTTTGTTGAATACGAGGGAGATTTACAAAGTCAGGGACTGAGTAGGCATAATTTGGGTCAGCGGAAATTACTTGCATCTCAGCAGAATTTGTCATTCTTGATCCAATTGCAAATGTGACAACCCCTTCAGCCTTCAGCTTACTTGCAGGGCCTCGTGGAGAATCTCTAGACCTTCCACTAGCCAATATGACGAGTATCTGCTTGGTACCTTCCTGATGCTGACCTCCAGCATTTGAAATAAAGACGTTATCCTTCACAAACTGCAATGCCGCTCCAATATACTGAGGTCTTCCACCTTTTGGTTTTAAACTTGCAACATGCTTAAGAACATCTTTTTTTGTTTTGTAGGTATTTAAATTGAAATTGAGTTCAGCATTGTTGCTATACTGCACAACAGCTACTTTATCTTTTCCTTGGTTCAGGTCTAAGCCGTCAACAATCTTTGCAACAAATTCACGTAATGCAGGGAATCGAATCCTGACATCATCAGATCCATCAATGAGAAAGACAACATTTCTCCTTATACTGGTGCTTGAACCTAGAAAAGTCCAGAGTCATATAAGTTGGTTAACAAAAGAAATCTGAAAACTGTGAATGAAAGTAAAATACATGCAGTATACAGGGTTTGAATTGTTGTACATTATAAAGATAGTGTTCCATGTATCTATTAATTAAAGATAAAGTAAAGTAAAATCAATCTCACTCACCTACACCAGGGCTGTCAGTGTCTTTATGAGATGCAATGTCTGACAGCAACTGGTCTCTCACAAGAGGAAAGTCAGAAATGCCCTTGATTAAATACTTCGCATTAGGGCTGTGTGCTATTTGCTCCATCTCCAGTCTTTCTGCATCAATCATGCCAACACTGAACATTACAATTCCAGTCTTTCTCATTCTTTCCACTGGACCTAAGACATCATCTTCTGACTTTCTCCCACTTAAGAGAATCAGTATCTGTGGAACTCCCTGCTGGGCTCTGCTCCCAGATGAAGCACTGAACACATTGTTCTTCACGTATTCAAGGGCCAGACCAGTATTCACACTGAACCCTCCTTTTAGTTTGACATTGCTCAAATGACCAATGACATCGTCTTTAAGTGAGTGCGTGTTCAAGAAAAACTCAGATGTGGGCTCTGTGCTGTACTGAATCAGAGCCACTTGCACCTTGCTTGGCCCAATTTCTGTTTGCTTAACAAACTCTCTGACAAAATCAAAAATGTGTCTTTCACTTGCTCGCATTTCATCTGATCCATCGATAAGAAAAACAACATCGGCACTCAGCAGCTTTAACTCTGAAATTGTGGAAGTGTCTGAAATTGATAAAAACAAACATTTTACAAAACCAACATCTTTACCTTAGACGGACATTTTTTTTAAATCATACAACTTGTATGTCCATCTAGCAGATCTTCATGTAAAAATGATGACTATTGGTCTAAATCTTACCAATTGCAGTTGGCATTTCTGTTGTTTCTTGAACACCCCTCAATGTGGCTTCTACAGATGGAGGTATGCTTTGCAGATTGTCAAAGTTTGTGACATGAAAATAATGTGCTGGAGTGAAAGAGATGGTTTGCATTTCCAATGTATCAGCATTCTTTGTTCCAATAGTAAAAGTATTTATGCCATTTTCTTTGAGTGATTGTGCTGGTCCTCTGACATCATCCCCTGACCTCCCACCACTAAAAACATACAAATATTGAGGGATTGATTCTGCGCTTCTGCCTCCAACTGAGTCAGCAAAGACATTGTCTTTGACAAACTCAAGTGCTTTGCCAATGTTAAGAGGTCTGCCCAACTTATGTCTTATTGTTCTTATGGAATTGAGCACATCGTTCTTGGTTGAATAGGAATTCAGGTAGAAATTGGCCGTGGCATCACGGCTGAATTGAACAATAGCCACTTGGTCTCTGTTCTCATCAAGATTTAAACGTTCAACCATTTTTTCAACAAAGCCTCGTATCTCTTCAAAACTGTTTCGTGAGTCATGTGATCCATCAATAAGAAATACTACATCCTTTTTCTCTGAATCTGCAACAAAGACAAAAGACTTAGAAACAAATATGAAGTTAACAGGTAATTTAAAACGCTTCTGTGAATATTTCAGTTATAGCAATAATCTCGAATCTATTTTAGCGCATTGCCTTATTCTTTTTTCTAAAACGTTGTAGCCAAAAGATTTAAACATCCCATCTTACCAAAAGCTTTTGGGGAAGTGGTTTGCTCTGGACGTTGAGAAGCATCTCTTAACAATGACAACACATCCTGCTTAGCTGTCAGAAGTTCCTCGTAATCAGTAATAGAGACTGCATAATTGGGTTCATGAGAAATGGTTTGCAGCTGTAGGGTGTCAGCGTCAGTTGTTCCAATGGCAATTGTAATGACACCGGTGTTTTTCAGCATTCGGACCGGGGTCCTTATGTCATCTTCAGATCTTCCACCACTTAGTAGTATAAGTATCTGTGGAACTCCCTCAAGGAGTCTACTTCCTAATTCAGGAGTAAATACATGGTCCTTTACATACTGGAGAGCTGCTCCAATGTTGTGAGGATAACCTCCTTTGTGACTGAGGCCTCTTACTGCATCAAGAACATCATCCTGTGTTGAGTAACGTCTCAAGTCAAAATCAATCTCTGCCTCGTTACTGTACTGGAGCACAGCCACGTGATCTCTGTTCGCATCAATATTCAGGTCCGCCACTATTCTCTGCACAAAATCTTTGATATCTGGGAATCTTTGCTGAGAATCATCAGAACCATCAAGCAAAAAAACAACATCTCTTCTGTTGGGATCTGTAATCATACAGGCAGTAACACAAATGTGTGATGAAAAATGTTAAGTTCCTGCAAGTATTAAGTTACCCCATGAATTAAGTTCTATGCCAATCTGAAGTTGTGCACAAGGTTACAGCATAAAGTCATAACAGTCATTTGTTCTTACCATATAATGTGTGTTTGATAGCAGGGGTTTCATTGTTCATGATTTCAGAAAATATTTGCTGTTCAATGCCTGACAGATTAATGGAGTCTGCTGCAAAGAAAGCATGACTGGCTTCCTGTGAAATAGACTGTATCTCAAGGGTATCTGCATTCTTTATTCCAACCACATATACCATCGCACCAAATCCTCTCAAGTTTTTTACAGCATTTCTGACATCATCACTGGATCGTCCGCCAGTTAAAAGAACCAAAATCTGAGGGACACCCTGTTGGTTCCTACTTCCAGAAGAGGCAGTGAAAACATTATCCTTGACGTACTGAAGGGCTGCACCAGAATTTAGGGGTCTGCCTCCTTTATGCCTCAGAATGCGCACATTGTCAGCAACATCCTTCTGTGTTTTGTGTGTGTTCAGAAAAAAATCAACAGAGGGTTCTCTGCTGTACTGCACCACTGAAACACGATCTTTGTTTTCATCCACATTGAATTTGTCAATCATTCTCTCAACAAATCCAGTCATTGCCTTAAAGTCATTTTGCATTTCGTCTGAACAATCCAGTAAAAATACAATATCGTGTTGAATGGACTCAGTTGGATCTGTAGAAACTTTAACAGACAGAAGGATGGTGCTCAATTAGTTAAAAATGTATTATCATAGATAGATAGATAGATGGATAGATAGATAGATGGATAGATAGATAGATGGATAGATAGATAGATAGATGGATAGATGGATAGATGGATAGATAGATGGA
Organism: Harpagifer antarcticus; assembly: GCA_902827135.1. NCBI lineage: Eukaryota > Metazoa > Chordata > Actinopteri > Perciformes > Harpagiferidae > Harpagifer > Harpagifer antarcticus. The sequence continues at coordinate 4,051,936 of CADEHL010001498.1, read as the reverse complement.
TAGATAGATAGATGGATAGATGGATAGATAGATGGATAGATAGATAGATGGATAGATAGATGGATAAATAGATGGATAGATAGATAGATAGATGTTAAGCCTTACCTAATGCATTTTGTGGTTTTAGCCGTGACTGCTGTCGAGGCACTCTTTTCACAAATGCGGCAAGTTGTTGATAGATGCTCCCAATATCATCAAACCCGAGCACAGAGAAGGCATAGGAAGGGTTATGTGCAATCATTTGGAGCTCGATTATGTCTGAAGTTCTTGTTCCTACACAGAATGCAACAACTTTGTCCTGTTTTAGAGCCGCAGCAGCAATTGCAACATCATCTTGAGATCTTCCCCCACTCAACAAAATCAATATTTGAGGGACACCGTCCTGATGCCGACTTCCAGAAGAATCAGCAAAAGCATTTTTCCTCACGTAGTCAAGAGCCGCCCCAGTGTTAAGGGGTCTGCCTCCTTTGTGGTTCAACTGCTGGACTGCAGCAAGGACATTTTGTTTTTCATTGTAGGTGTTCAAACTGAAATGTGTCTGTGGATCCCTGCTATACTGGACCACAGACACACGGTCTTTGTTCTCACCAACACTGAGTGTTTCTACCACTTGTTGGACAAAGCTTTTCATAGCTGGGAAGCTATTCCTTGTGTCATCCGACCCATCAATTAGAAACACTATGTCTCTTTGAGGGGACTCTAATTCAACTAGAAACAAATTGGAAAACCTTGTTTAACAATTAAACATGTACTGCACAAGCTACAATATATTATGGTGCAATAATTACACATTAGATAGTTGGAGAGGTCATAACAGCTGGTATTTACTATGATAAGCAAGGTGTTAGATCTAATACAAATGTATACAAATGGTAGATGAAGAATGTATTCAGATACTTGAAACTAACTACAAGATAAGAAGAATCATATTCCTCTTTCAGAAATGAAAGAAGTAAAAGTTTAAAAGAAAGATTTAAATATTCTCTAGCTCTAAATTAGTTGGTCAATGATGTGATATCATTGGCTCAAGGTAGAGCTTAAGAATAGAAAGAAGGGAGATGTTCTGAATGGCTGTCAAGAAAAGACTTGAAGGGAAAAATGACGAGAGCCAATCAAGAAACAGTACTTCAAGGAAGTTGACTCGCCAGTGAAATCCAGTGAAAAATGTTTGAGAAACATGAAACTGATCAGCTGACATTCTTCAGAAGGTGATGCAGTTTCATTGCAATTCAAACTATGGGAAATAAAGTGCACTAAACCAGGGGAAGGTCGCTTCAAGTCTCAAATGCAAATATGGGACACGTCTTACCTATAACAGTGGGGAGCTCAATTTGTATTTTAGCCTTGACAAATGCAGAAATCTCCGGCTGAATAGACAAAAGTTCGCCAAAGACAGGAAGGTTGAAAAGAAATCTGGAGGAGAAGGCAATTATTTGAAGCTCCTCCAGCTTAGTGTTTTTCATTCCAATGGCGAAAGACAGAACACCGATTTGTTTTAGGTCTAATGCCGCTTGTGAGACATCGTCATTGGATATGCCACCGGTCAGTAAAAATAGAATCTGAGGGACTCCCTCCAGGCGTCTGCTCCCAGATGAAGGTGTAAATACATGGTCTCGCACAAACTGTAGGGCATTTCCAGTGTTCCGAGGTCTTCCTCCTTTATGCCGGAGACTTCTGACAGCGTGGATTATTGCTTTTTTTGATCTGTGAGTTTTAAGGTTGAAGTAAACTGTGTTGTCATTACTATACTGTACGACCGACACCCGAATCTTATCTTCAGCAATTTCCAGGTCTTCCATCATTCTTCTGATGAACTCACGAATAGCTGGTAGGCCATTTCTGGACTCATCTGACCCATCAAGGAGAAACACTAAGTCCCTCTTATTGCTGCCTGTGTCAACAAGGTGATACATGGATAGAAAGAAAAAGGATTCATCGATTGAAGATCAAGATTTTCTTAGCCTCAAGTAGATTCATCAGCAAGAAAGAAGCTCATAGGAATAAACTGAGCCCAGAAGGTAAGACATTTGAAAGAGTTTCACATTCTGGAAAAGCCTGAGAAATTTGCTTTTTCATAAAATGTCAGAAACTTGTCAGAAATGTGCCAAAACATTTGTAGTCGTTCATCATCTTTAAATGAGTAATTTGACTAACAATTTAATTTAAATATGAATGATAGATATTAAGGAGTATTAGAGAGAGTACATCATTTTATTCTGAAGACAAAGAACATTATATCGTACTCCAAATGTAGGCATGTAATTAAACATGGAATTCTTACCTAATAAATCAGAGATTCCAGTCATGGTTTCCACAGTCTCTTTGGTTATGTTCAGTATGGCAGCAAGTTGTGATTGTGCTGAGGGCAACTCAGAGAAATCCGTGACTTTGTATGTGAAACCAGGTTTGTAGGCAATCATTTCCAACTCAGAAAGATTTGCATCTCCCACTCCAACCCCCACTGACACAATGTCATGCTCTTTAAGGGCATACGCTGAGCTTCTCACATTATCACTGGATGGTTTTGCAATTAGAACAATCAAAATCTGGGGCACTCCTTCTAGTCTTCTACTGCCCGTGGAAGAAGTGAAGACACTGTGCCTCACAAACTGGAGAGCTCCCCCTATATTCAGGCGTCTCCCACCCTTGTGTCTTAACTTATCTATAGCATTTAGCATGTCATTCTTTGTCTTGTGAGAATTCAGATAAAAGTTGACATCAGGGTTATCAGCGAACTGAACCACAGACACTCTGTCATGGCTCTCACTGACAGAGAGGCTCTCCACTATGCTCTTAACAAAGAGCTTTATCTCTGGGAATCCATTTATTGTGTTATCAGAGCCATCCAGAAGGAACACAATATCTCTTTTTGCAGCATTGCTTTGTACTAAGACACAACAAATAATATTTAGTTATCCTGATAAAACATCAGTGGAAGATACATTTTTCATACGGAAGATGTTGCATACAGAAGAACTCAGAAAAACATTTAGCTTACCTTGCTGTAGAACCAGGGTCAGCTCTTCCCTTGGAAGGCTCACGTAGTTGTTGAGCTTTTGTGGTACAGTGCTAAGCTCACTGAATTCCCTCAAATTGAAGGCAAAGGAAGGGTTGTGCGAAATGGCCGCAATCTGCCTCGGGTCTGCATCTCTGACACCAACACCAAATGGTACGACCCCGTCTGTTTTCAGCGCTCCTGCAGGATCCTTCACATTGTCCCTAGATCTGCCTCCAGTCAAAACGATGAGAAACTGAGGGACATTTTGTAAGGAACGGCTACCATGCCTTTCAGACAAGATGGTATCCTTCATGAATCTAAGAGCAGTTCCTGTGTTTAAGGTTCGTCCACCAGTCAGAGTCATTCCATTGACAGCTCTTATTACCTCATCTTTGGTTTGATACGTGTTAAGGTAGAACGTTGGTGTTGGCCTCTCACTGTGTTGAACCACTGACACTCGCACTTTGTCAATCCCAATGTCAAGTGGTTCAATGACTTTAATGATAAAATCCCTGATGTATTCAAAATCTCCACGAACACTTTCTGTGCCATCAATGAGAAAGGCAACATCCCTTTCCCCTCCAGTAGCTGAGGGAAGAAAAAAATCAGTCAACTCTTTATGTATGTCACATTTAATCATTAATATCAACAGAAAGATTAAAAACTCACCAGGTTCATCAGGGAATACGGATGTCACTGTATCTGTATCGCCAACCACTGTTAACAATTTTGACATGATTGATTCAGCTAGAGCTGGTAAATTAGAGAAGCTTGTTTCATGGTAAGCCAAATCTGGAACAAAGGCAACATTCCTCATTAGCGCTTCATCTGCTTGCCCAGAGCTGACTGTGAAGGTCAAAACACCAGCCAAAGCCAATTTATCGGCTACAGATTTGACCTGATCCTGGGCTGGACCACCGGTGATCAGAACCAACACCTGCTGGACTCCCTGCCTCCTGCGTGAGCCAGTTGATGCCCTGAACATGTTGTCATGGGCATAATTCATAGCAGCTCCTGTATTCAGAACTGAGCCACCGGAGAGTCTGAGTTGAGAGATTTTATCCACAACTTCTTGCCTGTTGCTGTGACTGTTCAGATAAAATTCAATTTTTGGACGGTCAGCAAACTGCAGGAGCCCAACTTGGATTCTTTCAGGACCTACATCCAGCTGGTTGACCACGTTGATAATGAAGTCTCTCATGAAAGGAAAGTTACTGCTGCCAATGTAGTTTGAGCCATCCACAAGGAAGACAATGTCTCTGACTATTATTTCAGTGCGCACTGTTGTTATCTCCACCACTAAGAAAAAGCACAAAAACAAAACAAATGATCCTCTTTGTGATACCACTTACATACTTTCAGGCTTTTGAAGATGTAAAACAATTAGTGAAGCACTAATAATTAAGACCAGTACCAAAATGTAGATTACAAAGCAATCCGTAACACCTTTATATTTTCATTCTGCTTATTGTTTGCGTACACAAGGCTAGCCGTACTCCACAGACCATACGTTTTTCCCCTAAACTATGTTTTACCAAAAGGTGTTTGCTCTCGCCCATCCACTCCTCTCTCTTTTGTCCAACCAATATTCTGCTCACACACAGTATGCGGTCACTTGTGATTTATATTCAGTATCTCAATCAATCGTGTACAAGGTCAACAACTATTTTAACAATTTTTATATTTTCAAAACGCATTTGCTTTAAAATCATTTGAAAGGGGAGGAGTGATGGTGGCATTTTAGGCAACTGATTGCTTCCATAACAAGATCAGTATCAAATGAAGTACTAAAAAAAGGTATCAAACTATGTCATCCGTATTGCTTACAGGTACAGTTATCTTTTTTTTTTTTTTAAACAATACTTATTTCTTTATGTAATAAAGTTGATTCTCTGCTGAAGTTGATTTATGTGTAAGTATTAACTTGTTTTGATCATGTAAAACATGGTGCAAGTCATCACTTAGTTACATTAACATTATTTACTCAAATTGTGTTCAGCATTTCAACTTTCAACACATTTTGCGCAATTCTCAGTGCTATTAGTGGTCAGAATCCATTCCTTATGAATATGCCCATCAAAGTGGTACACTCATGGAAGGATTTTAAGCTTCCTTACATCTGAAGCCAAAATGTGTTAAAAAAAACTCCTGTTTCCTCCTTGTTCTCTTGAAAACATGGCCTTAAAATTGCTTACATTTAATTAATTTCTCATGTTTCATGGAACAATTGTTTTACTTTTTTAGGTTTTCTGATCGCGGCTGAATTTGTTGTCAACATAACATTCTAAAATGTCTCATATGTATTGTCACACAACCAAAGGCAAGTAAGATTTAAATGGATTACTTTTATCATGCAGCACACTTTAACGTTCAAAGCATCTGCATTCATTGTGTCCACTTATCTATTCAAGGTTATACTTTAATATGTCAATTGTTATATTTCAAATGTACTTATTTTGTTCATTTAATTATTATTAAAAACGTACCTGTCTCTGTGGGTTGTTCAGTCACCACCACCACCCCAGCTAGAGTGGAGAGCGCATCAATTATGGCCTTTGGGTTGCGAATCAATTGCCGGAAGTCCCTCATATAGAATGCAACGCTGTCAGCAAAGGCTATCTGCTGCAGCTCCGGCACCTCTGCCGTTTTGGAGCCTGCAGCTAGAGTCAACACGCCCAGTCTCTGCAGGGCCAAAGCTGGTGCTTCCACACTGTCACTGGACTTTTTACTGGTCATCAGCAGTAAAACCTGGGGTATCCCCTGGTTCATACGACTGCCCTTCTCAGGCCGCAGCATATTTGTCCGCACAAAGTCCAAGGCTGCTCCAATGTTAACGGTCTGTCCAGGTCTTGGTTTGATAGAGCTCAAAGCCGCAGTCAATTCCTCCCTGGATCCATGGGAGTTGAGATCCATCTCAAGTCGAGGGGCATTGCCGAACTGGGCCACGCCCACTTGAACTTGGTCTTGGCCAATCGGCATGATTTCCACAAACCGCTTGATGAATTCACGCACAGAATTGATGATCGTTGCACCCATTGTACTATCGATTAGGAAAATGATGTCTCTTTTTCCAACTGCCAAAACTGAAAAGAAAAGAAATTACATTAATAAGAGAATACTGGTGCATTCCCAACACGTTATAAATAATACATATTTTAGGTCTGAAGAATAATAAAAGCCTAACAAGTATAGTCTGTTAACTAACATTGAGAAGAAGAAAAAAAGCTGTGTATTTTCATAAATATGAATTAAGATTTGAAATCAAACAAGAGCGTTTTTTTATTTGATGTTTTGACCAATGCCGATGGACAAGATGTGTTTTATAGAAAGCATAAATCAAGCTTAGAATGCAAAAGGTGGTTTTAAGTCTTATTATGGATTAATTAATAAAATGAAATTAAAACATACATATATATTGGTGATAGCCGATTTTGATGTCTTTGTCGTTTAGACTGTCCACACAATTTTTATTAAGCAGGAAGCATTTTGCACACATCATTATTTACTTAATGAATCCCTTTTTATTGCAGAAACGTATAACTTCAAACTGTTTAAGCTCTATCGAATAATATATTTTAGTGGCTAGTGTAAGGTCAAAACCTATTCTTAAAGTCCATCCAGCTTTATTTTTTAAACATTGTCTTGGTTCTCTTTACAATTGGTTAAATTAACTTTGTGGATCAAGACATTTGCTGGAGCTTAGTGACATTTTGAAGACAGAATATTTAGATAAGCTTCAATGTATTACTTTGAATGTGTTTTTACCATCTATGTATATCTTACCTTGCACTTTGTATTACATTTATTGTGAACTCGACAGGGTTTTTTGTATTTTGTACCCTTCCAAAACCCCAATGCCTCGCCAACATTTACAGAGAAGTTACATACCTTCTGTGAACTCATTCTGAACTATAATGGTGCGCTGGACCACCCCGTTAACGTACGGGAGCAGCTGGTCACCCATGCTGGCCACTGCTCTGAAATCAGGGGCTGACAGGACAAAAGTCTTATCTGTAGCAACTGTTTCCAGATCAGCAGAAGCCGTGTCCCCAACCGAAGCGCCGAATGTGATAACACCGGCCCTCTTAAGGGCCCGGTCCCCGGCACCAGTATCATCTGTGGATGGCCCAGCACTGATAACGATCAACATCTGGGGCACACTCTCGTCTGCCCTGCCCCCAGCTGATTGGCTCAAAAGGCTCTCGGCCACTTCCTCCAGGGCGGCCCCCAAGTTAGACTCATCACCCCCTGAGTAGGCAAGGCCCTTCACCGCTTCCACGACTGATGACTTGCTGTCATAACTATTTAGATAGAACTTTATATCTGGGTCGACGCTGTACAGGACCAAAGCAACCCGAATAGTGTCCCTGCCCACATCGAGGCGCTCAATGATTCTCAAAGCCAAATCACGCACATAGGGGAAGTTTGCCGCTCCAACGTTCTCTGATCCATCAATTAAGAGTATTAGGTCAGCTGAATCTTGTGCTTTAAGGAGAGAGAGAGAACACAAAACAAAATGGAACTTGTGAAGGTGTTAACATGGTGAGACAGGGACAAAGAATCCAACAAAGAAGTGTTGCTAGCATTTGTCAAGTAACATTTAGAGTGAACAAATCAATCAAACATTGCAAAAACATCATACTGCATGTAGGCTGAACCAAGGAGACCCCCTCCCCCCGTTACTTTGTCATTATCAAACCAGTGGTATATGATACATTTATTTAATTCTTCACATTCTGTATGTGGCTAAAAACTTTTTTTTTATATATATATATATATAGCAAATCAGCAGCAATTACAGTTTAAGAGACATCTGATTTCCTTCAATAAAGTACAACTAAATGGTCCGTTGCTGATGAAGCTCAAATTGTCAAAAAAACACATGATAACATCATCACCAATATCGTGGTTTGACCGTTACTCAATGTAATCCCCAGAACTTGTTGTAAGCAGTTTTAGGTTGGTAGATTTTAATTTTAAAGTTCTGGTGGTTTTATTCTGTACCCAGGTCATGATTCCTGACTTGTGGAAAAGAAGCCTTGCTGGTCAGTCTTTTATTGGCACTTTGAGCAACGGCCAAATGCCATCTAGTTCAATTATTTTAGAGAATAGAATTTCATATGGCTGATAACTCCAACACCAGGCAACTAAAAAATAATCTAGATTGAGAAATTAAAAAATATGTAATTTTGACGTGTAGGATTGTTAAATTACTGATTAAATGTAACTTTTATGATCATTTTTGATTATAAAAAATTGCAAAGGGACAAGAACCAAAACATCTATCAATGGTCAGACATTTTTTGGAAGTCAGAACAAAATAAATTAAGAATTGAAGGGTAGTATTACAACCTCATGTCTAAAGGAGGAGGATATTCTGTGTGATGTGTCTCTTATATTGTCTCCATTGTGTTCAGCCATCCCATGCAGACACTTGTTATGGACCTCAGATAAAGTGACCAGTCATGACCCTGTGGCATATCCTTGGTGCCTACAAGTTTACAGTACTTGAGAATATTGTACATGATTTAATGTAAATTAGTATACATTTGTATATAAGAGATGTTTTCAATTGATTTTATTAGGAATCATGTATGATTGTCAGTATGGTTATTTATTGTTACGTATCATTTCTACCTAACACATATTCTCAAAGTACTTCTGTAGGTCAAGGATGAGTCCGAGCAGGTTCATCTCTGTTTAAAATACACAACATGAACATATCTTACACAGATAGTCATTGTGACTGATACAAACAAAGGGTAAGGACACATAAGCAGTGGTGCATGGTTAGCTATTGTTAAAAGCTCATTGGTTGATTTTGAGATGTGATGTCATCCTGGAGTCAATTTTCTTCAACGGTTTTTCTGGGCAGCAAAAAGTCTGAGGTGTCAGTATTTAAATTTAACAATTGTATTTCCTACTCTCTGTATTGTGTCCCTTAACCCAAAACTGTGTTGAATACAAAAAGGCTTTATCTTAAAAAAGGTGTTTGATGCCAACATATAACATAAATATATACCAGGTTTTAAAGCACCTGGAAAGATGTTTCCCTTTGCTTATATATGTTTTTCTCAAGCCATGCTCATTATGTCTTTGCACAGGCATATGTATCAGTTTACACTCCAATTGAAGATGCTGTAGGAATATCAATCACATGCGGTTCTTATTGTGATTCTTAAAGCATTAGGGACATATTAAGGGTGATAAGACAAAACAAGTGTTGTTAATTCCGCAGTCGGATGGTGAAAGGTTATTGTGGTTAAACATATTGATTGTGTTAATAATCAAATCCAGTCACGGCCACATGTGCAGCAGCTTCGTCCTGCACATGTAGACATATTAGTAATGGTAGTGACACTGGTCCCATTTCATTACCTGTCCCTCCTCCAGCCAAGGGGGCCTCGTTTGCCACAGGACCCACTCCCCCCCCCCCCCTCCCCCCGAGCGTGTCACTGCGTCGCAAAGCCCTACTACTAAATCTTGAATTATATTTCGTAAAGTCATAAAAGTGTCTACACTGAATACATGAGTGTTGTGGGGCTGGCTCCCCATATTCTTGAGTCAACCGCATCCTGAACTCCAACCGCCAACACCTCCACGCCGGCCAGCCGAAGCACCTGGGCCGGCTCCACTACGTAATCCTGGGACAGGCCGTCTGTCAACACCACCACCACCTGGGCCGCACCATCGGCTGCGCGGCTGCCAGAAGCGCTGGTGAACTGTGTGCGGATCAGATAATCCAGGCCGAAGCCGGTCCGGGCCTGACAGCATCATTCTGCTTTGTTTATCAAGGGCGTCTGACTGGAATTCTAACACCCATGAGGCCTCTAAATGTTGTACAATATTGGGAAACACATTTTGAATTCAAATGTATTTAATTCTCACAATGATCAATATTTAGAAAACAACGCTCATTAGTGTTGTTAACAACATTCATGGGTTTTTCTGAAGCAATTCATTTCGGAATATCTGAACTGGTGCAGATCATTTAATTTTAGATGAGCAAACATGACAATGACCAAGCAGACAGATGATCTGACTGCGGCTGAGATGATTTACATGGACTTACCTTCCTGAGCCTCAAGGTTGGGGAGGAGTCCTGCAAACAGGACGCCCAGGAGGACACAGAGCGGGACCACCTGATGCCCCCTCATCTTCTAGCACCTAAACAGCAAAGGGGACGCCTGGGAAATCAGAAGCAAAATTGATATGAATCTTAAACAATACAAAAACGTCCCACTTTAAATTAGTTTTTTTGTAAATTATTATTATAATATTATTTTCACTGCTTTTTTTCATCCCACGTTTATTAAGCATTATGAACTCAAACTGCTTTTAGCACTGTATGATTAGTTAGGAGCAATCATACTGATTCAGAATGCTTTAAAACAAAAGATTACTTTTTTTAATTGTGTTATGGTCTCATAATTATTTCTGGCTAACCGACATTTTCGTTGCAAGCACATTATGAAAAAAGATTACTTATAATACTTTGTAATAGTATGCTGCATATCTTAAATGATTATAAAGTGTTTTGTGGCATTGTGAAATTGTATATTGTGTTACAACTATGGGAATGATAGTACACTTTGATCCTCAGTGAGTGACAAGTAATTATGAAGCATTAGGATAGCTGACCTTTTTTTTCAAATGCTTTATGATGTGTTGATTTTCTTTATATAACAATATCAGTACTAATTAGTGCTTATAACTATAACTGTACAGGGCTGTAAGCATATTACGCATATATCCATAGGTTTGTTTAAAACAAATCCATCATAAAAACTAAGCTTCCCTTTTTCATACTTTCACATACTTCTGGAGTGGTTTGGTGTCACGGCTTTGGGATAGGGATATGCTACTACAACAGTTGTGCTTTTCGATACACTGCTTCTCGAAAAATAACACAACATTAAGTAACATTTTTGGCCTGTAGTGCAACATCTAATCTTGACACACCACACATCTCCTGTCGGTATTTGCAAGACTATGAGATCTCCTCATCTTAGCTAGTGTTACCATGTCCTTATTGAGTCACACTGTGATAAGCTTTTTTCACTTTAACAAGCAAGCATGTCCATTCTACTAAAGTTTGAAAACATGATATAAAGTGCGCTTTTTGGTTTTGGTTTGTAAGTGAGGGAGCTGAAGCATGTGATGGCCTATCAGAAAGCTGTGGTGATAAAAAAAAGCTACCAGCCAATGTGCTTTAGTTATTAACTTTGCTTGGCAAAGACTTGATTTTCCAACTCACAAAGTAAACTGTTTTTAAGAGGGGTGTTGGACTGGAAAGTCCAGTTTTACAGCCGGGGTGTGTGTTTGCTTTTCACTCAGATTTCCCCTCATTGTGATGTTAAGCATTGTCACAGGAAATGAAGGGAAGGTCTGTTCCCTTCAACGTGCATGTGTGTGACGTTGAGAGGAGATAGAGAAATGTTTCAGTTTTTTGTACATAATTATTTAGCCATGAATATTTCAAACATCTAATCTATCTCTTGCCCAAATAGGATTCCATTTTATGTAACCTTCCATTTCAAGTAGCAAACAAAAAAGACCTCATCAGACATCTGCTTTAAAAAACAAACACACACACACACACACACACACACACACACGCACTCATCATTTCCTAGTTATAAAATCCGATCTTGATAGATATGGTGATTCACATTTTGACACTATGTACTTAAAGACTCTGACTTTCTAAACTTTCCCCAAGTTAATACGATCACTCTAACCCTAACCCTAATCAATACCCTTGCCACAAACAGCCATTTTAGAAGTAAGGATATACTTCCTCCATCACTAGGTCAACACCTCATGCTGGTCCTCACAAAGATAGAAAGTCAAGAGGACACAGATACACATACACACCTATTACATTTCCCACCACCCTGAGGTGATAATGTGTGTCACGGCCCAAGTGCAGCCAGAGAAATTACATTTTAATTACACTGAAGTAAACTTAAAACTGCAAAAATGCTGATCTCAGAATACCAAAAGCCACTTAAATGAACCCAAACACAAAGTGAGTGAAAAAAAAAAATTTGTAACGCTGTGCATGTAGTCGCCGTTGGACTGGAAGTACCGGAGACCATAAACGGTTTTGAATACTTCTGTCACGTAGTGATCATCTTCTCAATAAAATATCTTTGCTGATGTTTTTCAGAGTCTTCTGGCCAATCAGAATCAAGATTGTTGCCTGAAGTCCCCACGAAGAATAACTTTGTGGTAGAATTCTTTATACATCCATGGGTACAACTTCAGATAAAAATGAACACATAATGAAATATGACCCCCGGTTTGATGATTGACAGGTCACAGAACAATGGGAGCTATCTACCCTTACCCAAAATTTAAAGTAAGTCACACAGACTATCTCCTCTTTACTCTTCTCGCATCAAAATGTCAGAACAAAGTGAAAAACAAACAATGGCATAAAATATTATTAAAATGTCGGGTGGTAATAGATTTATTTATTTTCTTCTCAGAGTGTACCAGAATGCGTAGTTTATGTTAGTATTTCTAAAAATCTCCTGGGGGAGAATCCCCCCAGACCCGTCTCCTGGGGTTGGGTTTTCAGCATGTGTGCCTTTTTATATAGTTCAGCTTTGATTCCATCATCTCATTAAACCTTTTTTAAAAGCATACTTTAGTTCGGTGAAGGGATATAAGGGATATGCACTGTACTTCACTTGTATTAATATTGTATGCTGAAAAGCGTATATATTACAGCAGATTTTTTGTTGAATAGATTTGAGTGCTTCAAAATGTTGGGTCGCGATGTATTGACAAAGGAAAAAGTGGGTCCCGAGGCCTGACCAGTTGAGAACCACTGTCTTAAAGCCTCTTAAAGCCTCTACACACCAAACTGACACCAAAGAACACGTCCCGACGGAACATCGTCTCTGCGTCTTGGCCATGTGTTGCACTGGAACACACCGCAAAGACTTCAGTAGCACGTACGAACTGCGCATGCGTGAGTGGCAATAACTCTCCTTACCAGCAGGCGGAGGTAGTGTGTATTCGTCATTCAAAAGAGGCAACAACCGGAAGACAGACTGCGTGATAACCGAGAGAAGAAGAACAGACTGCGTGATATAAACAAACAACAAATAGCGTGTGCGTTCCATTTTCACTCTACAGCGAGAAGCTCACGGGGCTTTCCCGAAGCTGTGTCGAGAGCTGGAGTTCAATGAAATCTCAGATTTGCCTTAATAGTTTGTTTGGGTCCCTCACTTCCGATCAGCTTCTTCTGAGTAGGGCGACAAGGCGCTCATCGACGATAAACGTTGTATCACCCTACTCAGATTGGTGTGTACTGCACCGTCGTGCATCGTCGTGCACCGTCGTGCCCCGTCATGCACCGTCATGCAGCGTTGTGTCTTTCCGGCCTTGCCGACACCTTCCGCCGCCGATTCGACATGTTGAATCGGGGAGCCGTCGGCCAAAGAAATCACTCTGATTGGCTGTTCAGCTTAGCGAATCAGTGCATGAGAAGCTAAACGGAAGTGAGGGACCCAAACAAACTATTAAGAAGGCAAACGCAGTCTGTCTTCCGGTTGTTGCCTCTTTTGAATGACGAATACACACTACCGCTGCCTGCTGGTAAGGAGAGTTATTGCCACTCGCAGTTCGTACGTGCAACTTGGCCGTCGGCTGAAGTCTTCGCGGTGTGTTCCAGTGCGACACATGGCCAAGACGCAGGAGACATGAGGCGACGTTCCGTCGGGACGTGTTCTTTGGTGTCAGTTTGGTGTGTAGAGGCTTTAACAGGTAGCGTGCCTGCTGGAGGTCACACAGTGTAGCCTCAGCACTAATGAGTGCACAGTAAAAAAAGGGGAATTTAGGTAGTGTACTATACCTCTACTTTATTGGCATTAAAACAGTGCATGTATAATGAAATAAGATGGTGTCATGGCGGCTCAACTGTGACAACACAGGGGGAAATGCCCTCCAGTGGAAATTGCAGGTACACACATGTTTTCTTCTATCTTGAATCATGAGCTTATTTCATGGAATATGACTATCCCACAAAGCTAAAGCAATCTTGTGAGAAGAGAAAACTGAGGAGAGGAAAGTAGGATTTTTTTTTTTTTTTTTATTATATCCCTTATAAGTTGTGCTTTCTTTGATGAAACCCAGCAATAATTTAAAAAAAATATGCTGTCTATGGTGAGTTTTAACCTCTTATGACAAGCTGTAGGCAGACTCAGTGTTGCTGTTAGAGTATAAACAACATACATATGATCAAGAATGCTCAAGGGTACCCCCCCACCCAGATTTATCCTGCAGGTCCAGGGATCTGGAACACTGTTTTCCTAAACTGTAAGTTTCCTCCAACATTGCCCCAGAGAATACCAGGAGAAACTTTGCCAGTAATATAAACACAACAAAATGAAGTCTGGCACACAGTTAGCTACTGCACATTTGGCTAATCACTGCAGCAATTTAAAACATAAACTAAGAGAGAGGAATCATGCTAAACTGATCATTCTTACTTTGCCTTGTGTCTGATTCTTTATCTGGGCCAACAATGCATACCAATATCATTAACTCTCAGTTGTGAAAATGTCCCTGTCTCCTGTGGATTATGTATCTTGCCAAATGCACACTTCAATCCAATTGAAATTAAAATACTTTTTGCTGTGGAGTCAAAGAGACCCTTTCACAGGGATAAGAAAACCTAGGTCAGCTGGGCTTGATTCCAAGCAATCCGCAGCAGTAATGAATTATAAACACATGGCTGTCATATTTAATGCAACAAAGCAGACGTTGAGTTTGTTGGAGTCGCTGTCTTTACACTTGCTGCGTCTGCTGTTTATGCACACAGCACTTTGCAGATGCCAAATAAACTCCAAACTGGGAGGAACCAAACAATAACATGCATGCTTACTTTATAGACAGTCTCATCCAAAAGCACCGACTAAATAAAACATTGCAAACAACTTTAGGAATGTTGGCTATTCAGAAAAGGACTGAGGGAAGTTACTGTACTTCAAACATTTGTAAAAAACTGCAGAGTTGTGCATCACATATACATGTTTTTCCAAAGGGAAATGGGTAGGGTTAGGGCTGAACGATATACCGTGTTATGGCGATAACCACGATATGCGCATGCGCGATATTCACACCGCAGGGACGTGCGGTTTTATACAAAACTTTTTTAAATGCTAGCGCACTTTAGCACAGAATTCAAAATAAAGACACACTTATTACTTATCGAAACTGCACATACAATATATCCGATTAAAGCTGAGACTCCACAGATTATTTAAGTATAGTATCTAAGCGATCCGATCCCGCGACAGGGGAAGCAAACACAGACATCACAACATGTACCTTTTATGGAGCTTTTACGGGAGATTCTCTCACCGTAGCGGTCAATCTGATCAAAAGACGTGTTCAATGGCATTAAAACGAGAAAAACCCGGCTGAATCGGTTGATCCATAGGTTAATAATGTATCTGTGGCTTTGAAGCAATTGTTTATAATCCATAATTCTATTTTTATGTAAAAATCGGAGCACAAAAGTTAGCTGCTAATGGTAGCCACCAGAGTGTATGCAGCTTCCGATTTTGGCTCTCACTCCTTATTTGGTAATGTGTGTATTGATTAGACTGCTGCATAGCCAAGACCGGAAGCAGCAGCCACTCTGGTGGCTACCATTAGCCGCTAACTTTTGCTCTGCGATTTTTACATAAAAATGGAATTATGGATTATAAATGAAATAATTAATAAGAGACGTTAAAAACCTATGGATTCACCGATTCAGCCGCGTTTTTTCTCGTTTTAATGCCATTGAACACGTCTTTTGATCAGATTGACAGCTACGGTGAGACGATCTCCCTAGAAGCTCTGTAAAAGGTACGTGCTGTGATGTCGGTGTTTGCTTCCCCTGTCGCGAGTTCGGATGACTCAGTGATGATACTATATACCTAAATAATCTGTGGAACCTCAGCTTTAATCGGATATCTTGTATGTGCAGCTACGATAAGTAATAAGGGTACTTTTATCTTGAGTTCTGTGCCAAAGTCCGTTAGCATTTTTCGCTCAGGGGTCATTTAGATGCTTCTTATGAGACTTGTGTTTTGTTTTGAAAAAATGGTTTGTATCGTCAGTTAGCTGAGATTATTTCCATTAATCTGGTATAACACATTAATAGGTTATTAAATATTAAGATCCCCCTTTTTTTCAATATCGTGCAGCCCTAGGTAGGGTCATTCTAAAAGCCTGAGAAGATTGTGAGGATTCCACATAAGACAAACATGTTAAGTGCTTGGAGAATATTGCAGTGTAAAGAAAGCTGCAGATATATCCCTTCAGTCCCCCATTGCTGTCACTATCCACAGACAGAAGGCCTAAAAAAGTTCCTTTATTTCAAGGAAATGTAAGCTCTCTTGGACACTGCAGCAGATTTTTGTGTTCTCCACTCATGGTCATGTGATTTCAGGTCACTCAAAAGCCACTGCAGAGAGTGCCAGGCCTGGCCAGAGTGTCAACACCAAGGCTTCCCCTCAGCGCCCCAGAGGAAAACACAGCAGCACAGAGGAGTCCTGTTCTCTCTGCAAACAGCAGCCAACACAATGACAGCATGGAACTTACGCATAAGTGACACAATCATTTATTACCATTTGGGACTTTAAAGTTCTTATGGCAAAATGTTACCGAACAGCAATATTAGCCTTCATATGTGTATGGCATCCTTTTTTATCTTCACCAACTCCTGAACATCTGTTTCTTTAGCTGCTAAAGGCTCTTCTATGTTCACCAGCTAGTAAGCTGTGTCAGCTGTTTGTGATTTATCAGACATCTTCACCAGTGTTGGAAGAAGTACTCAGATATTTTACAAATGCTATGGTCTTAAAATATTCCACTAAGCAAACGTCGTGATTTTAAAATTCTTCTTCAGTATAAGTTAAAAAAAAGATATCATCAAAATATACCTAAAGTACAAAAAGTTAAACTACTCATTCTACACAATGACCCGTTTCAAAATAATATAAAGTACTGAAGTATTATCACATACACGTAGTTCAGGTATGAACAATGAAAATACTCGTTATGCAGAAAGTGTCTTTTCACAGTATTATATTATCATGGTTATTATATCATCATTTGGTAAGAGCCTTTCAGTGCAGTAGTTTAAGATAATGTACATACTGTGTAGGTCAGTAGTACAGTATGGCATTATATCATATCAGCATACAGTATATGTGTTATTATTTGTACAAAGTAACTAGTAACTGTGAGTATTCAAATAAATGTAGTAGAATAAATAATATGAAATACACCGCTGAAATGTAGTGGAATAGAAGAATAATGTAGCGGTAAATGGAAATAGTTAATTATTCCATTATTAATAAACAACATGTGTGAGCAAACTCACACGTTGTACAAAAAAACACTAAAGTAATTTGATCTGAAAGGCAGAGTGAGGTAGATTATCCAAACAAATAAATGGATAGACTCACACAAAAACAATCCCTCTCAATCACCAGAAGTGTGTACTTGGATTACTAATGTTGCTGTGTTAGAGACGTTTCTAGGCCACAACCTCTATAAAAACATGGTCACCAGGTGCCAGACCGTAAGCAAGCATCCAAGAGGAAGCTACCAAAAAGTACCAGTCTTTTCTAAATGTGTGCCTTTTTATGCTGAGTCATCATTGAATCTTTTTGTGTAATCCAGTCACCACCCAAAGTGACATGTGTTTAAGTAGTGAGCAGTGAATGTTATACAGTAAGGACACCATACTACTCTGTATACATATAACACAACATCTTCAGTGGTTTTATTTACAGTTACAGCTGTCAGTTTGCAAGACAGACTCTGCGTGAGCACAGCAGTGTGCAGCTGGACCTCACACACTCATTTATAGCAAAGACCACACATACATACAACACACACACACACACACTCATAAACATGCGTATACATACACACACTCACACTAGCTCACAGCACAACATTCCATCAGCATCCAGGACAGATACCATGTCATTATGTGTGTGTTTCACCAGTTACAGCGAGCAGACCTGCACGGATAGGAAATGAGGCGTGGCTCAGTCACCTAACATGTCCATGACATGTGCACAATGTGGTGCTGCCATTGGCTTAAATGACCAGCGTGTAGCATTCAGGTGTACACATTTGCAGAAATATAAAATGGGTTTTGTCAGTGTCTATTTGTATTCTGATACTAATTACCCCTTGTTTTCTATTAGGTTTAGCTAAGTCACTTTAAATGTCCCCTTTTGCATGATTATGGGAGGTTAGTTTGTTCATTTATTTTCTGTTGACCTCTTCTATTGGTCTAGTTATTAAAAGTATTGGTTTATAATGTTTTTTTTAAATGTTTTGAGTAAATAAAAAAACCCAGTTTCTTTAAACATCTCCTGTGTCTGCTTGTTCCTCACACCGGAGATGGTGTAATTTATAAACAGTGCAGTGAATGTCTTGACACATTCTGCCTGATTCTATTGTGATATTATTTATGAATGATGTTACAAATCAAGCTTACTCATGCAAATGACTGTAATGCACAGTTTACATCAAGCAATTGGAATTTGTTTCATAAAAGCCTAATGTGAAATCACACATTGCGCTCTGCTCAGTAATACTGTCTAATTGGCTCAACTTCAGCAGCTACTTTATTACAGACTGAAATCTTGTACATATCAATTATAATGTCAACAACTGCTATAGAGGCCATTATGTATAAATCAATTCCAAATACATGTTTTTATTATGCATGACATCTCTTTGCAAACTTTAACAAATGTTAAGTCGAGTAATCATTGAAGTAAGTCACATGGGGCTCAAACCTTAGGCCGGGGGGGCCTGCACACCCAATCCGCGCTTCAACTGACCGATGTGACGTGACATGTGTGGCACAGATGAGAGGAGGATCAATGACTAAGTTAAAGAGGGAGGGGGGGGCTGTGGGCAGTCCCACACAGCTGGAGTGCATTAGTCCGTGTGACACCTAGCAGATGTGTGTTCTAGCCCCAGGGCCATGAAACTGTAATCCTGCAGGTCCAGTTCAAGGATTTAATGTCCTGTTCTTGAACTCATTTCCAAAACCTATTCCCTATAATACACGTTAGCCAACTTGGGTCATATCACCTTAACCAATCAACACTCTAAAATGACAAAATGCATCACAGTGTGAATGGTAACTCATCCCGTATATCTCTTGCAATTATAGGCGGTTGTTTGCTAAATAAAGAACATTGAAGCAGTATTCACTGAGATAAGACCTTTCTGAAAAAGGTTCCAACCTTCCAGACATCTGCCTGCATTCTGGAGAAAAAACATGAGCTGAAGAGAGTAGTCATAAAACACACTAATGCTGATTCATATATTTCCATCCAAAAATCCTTCTTAAGAATCCTCCCGGTGCAGCTCTGCCAATAATATATCAGATACTAGCTTCCAACTGCCGCATTGTCGTAAGACTGACAGTAAATTATGTGAAAATATTTAAAAAAAACAAACGACTTCTGAAGCGCACACAAGTTTCCAAGTTTGGATTTTGAACCATTACCAAGATCCTCTCTGTCTCACAGCAACGGGCCACATGCAAACACAAAACTGTGTGAAGGTGGGAGCTCATGAGAGTTAATCCCAATGTCATTTCATTATACTGTGACCTGGAAGCGTCAAATCCCACATGCACACAATGCAGTGAACCCACAGCTGAACTCCGCTGAGCCTGCTCGGACAGTGTTGTAGGGGAAGATTGATGGCTCCACCTGGTTTGTTTAACAGTGCAGCCCACCACCAACCCCGCCCCACCCATTCTGTCCAATGGAAGAAACATTCCTCATGGTTCTCCTGGTTCTTCTGGCCCATATTGTGGAAAACAGTCTCTTCACACTTTTCCACCGCTGCACTGGTTTCAGTGAGGGTGTGGTTTTAGGCTATAGCTGCAGTGGAAACATGTAACAATCCAACGGCTCCTCTTTACAGCTCACATGTAGATGTGAACATCTCTAACATTCCCTAATAAGACTTAATGAAAGGACCAATAATGAGAAAGTGCTCAAATGTAAAGATAAATGTCTCTTCACATAAAATACAGCTTATTTGGCAGGTGTCTGTTGCGTTACGCCATGCTTCCAAGTATACATCTGCATTCTACAATAGAAAGCGCATCATACATTGACTCATATCTCTAAAACTGATCTGGGATCACAGTCAGGACTTTAGATGTAGCACATTAAAGATTTAAACTACTTCTTTTTAACTTTTTTTAGTAGATTAGGCTTTCCTCAACCCAAGACCTTCAGAAGAAGAGAAAGATGTACAGATTTCTGAAGAGAAAAAGAGTATACACTCCACACGCTCTGCACTCCCATGCGTTGCATCACATTGCTGAGGTCTCTCGCTTCCCCCCTAATTGTGGCTCACCTCTTGGCCTTACAGCACCCGCACCACTAAAGTATAGGGTTCAGACATGCTGCTAAACGCACGCTGTCCGATATTTATGACCTATAAGCCAAAGGTTCAGTGCATGACACCAACCATGAGCTACATGTTATGACTAGAAACTTTGCTGTGGTCAATAAACTATTTATATTCAACAAAGAGTGCAAACAAGGTCAATCCATACAGAAATAAAGCAAGCATGCATTTCTGAAAAGGAAAGCCGGAACCTTGTTCTGCAAGAGAAATGATCTCGCAAATCACATATTTAAAACTTACCCTGAGCTGAAGCTGTACTCCACTGTATTTGTTTTTGAAGACAAATGAAAGTCAGTTATATAAAATGACTGCAAGCTGGACTCTTGGTCATTATCCTCCTGGAGAATTCCCCTTTGCTGGCTTTTCCAGCACCTCCCAGAGGAAGGAGGCTGAGCAAAGCTGTGATAAGGTCACTGATAAGAGATGAGCAGAGAGAGGGTCCTGAGTGAAGGGAGAAAATGTCAGAGACAGAAAGAGACAGACACTCTCCCGGCTGCAAACCAGAGGAACTGTGCTGCTGAGATCAAGGCTGGGAAGGGACAAACGTTCAAACTTTTGGAGTTCTTCCACCTCTTTCTTCCTCCTCCCACTTAAAGAGAAAAAAGAAAAAGAGTAAGGAGGGAAGAGGAGAGGGTGAGCGGGAGGGAGGAAGAAGTAAATGAAAACCAGACACATAGCCCTGTTTGGTCTGGATGTGAGCACTGGGTAGGATGATGTCACTCATCTGGAGCAGGATTTTCTTCTTACCTTGTCCTACTTTCTGCATGTATCCCCCTCTGCGTCTTTGGGGTCCTTTTTTCGAACATTCCAGCTATTTGGATGTACATTGCTAAAAACAAGACGTAAAGTAAAACATTATGGTGTATCAACAGCTGACAAACATGATGGAAAGATATCTCACCAAATGAAAGAAATGTACACATACACACATCTCACAAAGGAATGTGCAAGGCAGTGTACTGGCTAAGGTTGAACATGTGAATGCATTAGAGGAGGAGTGAGCACAAAGTGGCATGAATGTAGTTTTTTGTAGAATGACAAATCCACACGTTACAGATGTATTTTTCTGTTTTTAGATGTATCTGATAGATACAACACATCACTCCATAAGCATAGGAGTTTATGAGAGTGTAGCATCCAAACTGCATGCTATACATAAACCTTGTTTGAAAAATGTAGAGGGTTCAAGCTGGGGAGAATTACTACAGGAAGGATACTTTGAAACTACAGCATTCATTCTCAAATGTGGTGCTGATGTGTTGCCAGAGCAGCTCAGTATGCAAAATAAGACATCAGATAAAGTCTGTACATCTTGTGTTTCTGTGTATTCTAAGAACAGCAGCAGGCAGCTGTTTCCACTGAGAACTCCTTTGGCAAACCAACCTGTTCTCATCCTGACTCGTCATGCATGGTGTCACCTTTTGAGGCTATGAGTAGCTCTCTGTGTTAAACTATGATGCTCTCCCACACCCACCGTTTTTGACATTTGCAGAACTTTTTTGAACAAAAAAATAACCCAACACTTATGGTCCCCATGATCTAAGATGTTATATTACCCACACAACCACCTGGACCTCCTCCATGGACCCACTGTAGACCACCTGCTGGCACCAAACGGCAGACAGACACAGCAATAGCTCTTTAACATAAAAGAGCACTTAACAGCTCATTTATCTCAGGAATCCAAACCAGAGTTCACGGGAAAGTGAATACATATGAGAACAATGCCATTTTGTCTTTCTCTGTTTTATATGTAAATAGGACATTGATTCATGTTAACATCTTTAAATGTCTTTATGATCATATTTTAAAGGTCTCCTATTGTACTTTTTTTATCAGATGTATACAAAACATGTCTCTGATTGGCTGAAACACCAAACAGATCATTGCAGCATCCCATAATCCCATCTGTTTCAGCCCTGTTTCCAAAGTGCTGATTCTCTGTCTGTTATTTAACATGAAAATAAGGAGCCTCTCCCCACGCCCCTCTGAGAGACATTTGTTTACAAAGAACTCAATGGTGCTCTAGGAGGAGATTCAGGTGATAAGGGGGGGGGGGGAGTTACCTTGGTTGCTGATTGGCTAATGGTTACACACAGGGCCGGCCCTTGGCATAGGCAGTATAGGCGAATGCTAAGGGCGCATCAACCCATCGCGGGCGCCGAAAATTGGAGAGAAAAAAAAAAAAGTTAGAAATTAAAAATATATATATATTTTTTTAATTTCATAACAACACAATTTCCCGATTTTGGATCAACAAAGTACATCTTATCATCTTAAACTAACATAACTACACCTATATTGCTTACAGCACCGATAAACAATGGCGCACCCCCCCCCCCCCCAAAATCAAGTTGAACCACCCCAGCCCAAGCCCCCAGGAAGTGCGCCGGACTCAGATGAAAATATTCGTGCTGGCCAAACGGCGGTACTACACTTCCGTTTGGTTGCCAGGCCCGGAAACACTTTTTCCCATTGACTTACATTGGGAAAGAGTGGTCTGTAAATTGTTGGATACTTTTTTTTAAACTAAATAAACTACCCAGTATGAACACTTGTATAGCCCTTATTAAAAACATTCGTTCCTCAAGTTGTAAAAACGTGCTAATAACGTTATTCTGAGAGTTATTTCCCTCTGCATTATGAACGAGCATCGAACCCACGGGACCTCGTCGCCCGGCACGTTCATGTTACGTGTCCCGACCAATCAGAGCACACTGTGCTCACAGGGAGGGTGGGGGCTGGAGCTATTGGAGCTACAACGAGCCGTTAAAGGCAGAGAGTGAAATTCAGTGAATACACGTAGTTTACAGAGATGCTGTTTGAGAAACCAATGTGAGTTGCGTTTATCCATGGATGCACAATAAGAACGGACCCATATCGTCTTACTGCCATCCCACGGAGCTGTAATAATGGATATATTGCACATGTTTGCTATAATTCATTATCATACTACATGGGCTGTATGATTACATCTTGTACCATAAAGGTTGTAATAAATAAAGTTAATATTACTTATTATTATAAGTATATATATATATACAGTGCAATAATTATTTCATGCTAAATGAAGCTCTGTTGGATATCACTAGATCCTGTTACAGCGTAATATAAGTACATAACGATTGATGTGTACATCATAGCATAATGACTAGCTAGCCGCTAGCTGCTAACTGCCGCCTCGTTAATATCAAATCCATCATAATAACAATCCATTACCATGCTGTCATGAACGCGCGGTGCTGTTACGTGTACGCAAATTGACGTGCTTGATGTGAACGAGCATTTTGGTTAAAGTTGCGCATGCGCTATGAGCGCACATACGGGTACTTCTCAGGCATGCCAGGTAATCTGTGACGTTTCACTCTCTCAAAAGTTGGGCCATTTTATCATCATGCGCTAATGAGCAACTCTCATAGGAATGAATGAGGCCCCGCCTCCCACGCTGTATCCAGTTCTTATTATACATCCATGCCCCAGCCCCAGTAAAAACCAGAGGTTATATCTCTCACAGGCTCCGCCCTCTACTGGACTCTATGGGTACTATCTTATCATGCAAGCATTCACCTACTGAGATTTCTATAGACGTAGCCGGCCCCGGGGCGGGCCTACCTGAATGCGTGCGCATCTCACTTCCGTATAAAAGGAGGCCTCGCCTCCTGACCACCATCCTTTTCTCTTCAGCGAGCGGAGGTGATAGCCTAGCACTAAGTCCGAGACGTATTTTTTGAGAGAAAGGAAGAAAGAGAAAGATAGCGGGTGCCGATCCCCACCACCTCTGCTTCGAGTTTGGGGGACCAGGATATGGCCGAGGCGGTGCCATTTCACGTTCGCCATTCCTTCCGAGTCCGGCGTCCATGGAAGTCCACCGCCCAGGGCTGTACTATCCCTGGATGATGATCATGGCGGCGGGTGTGTGGGCTACTCGCTCATTGCTAGAGATGCCCCCGCCTCACCAGGTCAGAGTGATTATTGGGCCGCAAGGCCGAATAAGTAGCTTGGTCCACGAGCCTTGCCCCGGGCCCGGTTCCCCCGGGGACCGGTGCTCCATGGCTTCACATGATATAGGGTCGACCCTACTTCATCACAGGCCGCCACCGCTGCCTGCCTTGTGATGTCCCTGGGATATCACGTCGCATGGCATTTTTCCAAAGAGGACCGTGTTGATCTCCTGGGAGCCCCCGTCTTTACGGAAGGGCTCTATGGATCGATCTCCTTGCTCACGGGATAACCACGTGGCTGATTCTTGCCCATCCCCAGCGGAAGAAACACTGTCCTACACTCTCCACCCCCGCTGTAAACCCCAGTATAGGGAGCCAGCAGGTGGGCGTGTGCACGTGAGTAGAATAAACCGAGTGCTGTCAAAGCACTGTGCGGGTTCAAGAGACGCTATTGCCGGCGTGCTGTTGTCAGAAAATACACCTTGCCTGGTATAATGGCTCCGATTAATGCATTTCACCGTTGAATGGGAAATACAGCGTTAATAGCCTACGTGGGCACGCGGCCCTCGTGAGAGTGGCCGCGGTGCGTTCAGGGACCTCTACAGGGGAACGGTGGTTTACGTTTGTAAACTCTAGTTCTAGAGTGATGTGTGTGTGTGGGAAAAATGCATTCAGTGTGAACGAGTGCATTTATCCCAGAGTAAGAGTAATCTCTCTCCACAATTCCACTTTTTCCCATAATGTCCGTTTCGAAGAGACGGCATTGTGACGGCGCGTGCGGCCCCCCTCCCCTGAGGGCGTGCCGCGGTGCGTTCAAAGACCTCAGTCGAGAGAAGAGTCACCGCAGTGCGCGCTCCTCCACAGGCTTTTCTGCAGACGAGGGAGCACGGCGCGACGGTGAGACGAAGGGAGAGGTGCCGGCCAGTGGCGCCAGCAGGGGGGGGCCAGGGGGGGCCATGGCCACCCTGATATATTTGTTGGCCCCCCTACTGGCCCCCCCACCACACACACCGCCTCGCCAGTCACGTATGCATAGTAGTTTATCTGATATTTAACAACAAATACACAGCCAGCGAATCGCTTGATTTGAGCTTCCAACGCTCATACTGCAGCCCCTCCCTCTCCCTCTGCTACCATGGTAACACTCTGATACTCGCGCGCACCACTCTGAGATTCGCACAGACAGCAGCAGGTTGCAGCAAAACGTTTCTTTCTACTGACTTTTCTACTGACTTGACAAAAATCCACCAGACTTCTAGAAGGTAAGTTGTATACGTTCGTTGCCTGTTAAGCCCCACAACACTTTAGGCTTTAGTGTGTTAGCTTTACGTAGCAAAAAACGGAGATATGCTTACCTTTAGCTGTTATTCTGATCAAAATGTGTGTTCAATGGCATTAAAACGAGACAAACGCTGGAAGACCTGGAAAACAGGCTCGGGGGTCAGTAAAGGCTGGCTTGACTTCAGGTCAAGCGGCAAACTCTGGGGAACAGCCGGGACGCCAATACGGAAGTGCCACACACTGCAGTTCATACATGGGCCGCTAGGGACTGGCTGCAGAAAGGAGCAATTTCCATAGACCCCCATGTTAAAATGCCCAACTTTACAGCAGACAAAAACATGTTTCTTCCCATGGATGCAATACATATTATTATCGATATATTTAGATTCCACCTTCATGATTATGAATCTGTGAGTGAATTGTTTTCTAACGCAACCCTTTTATTTATATTAGGTCTTAAGGTTTTTGCTTAAATTAGGGCGTGGTCACTTTGATGGACACGTACATGCCTCACTGTCAGCTAACAGCAACTTGTCCACTCTGCTAGGCTACAACGTTAGTTAGTCATAGTACTGTACTTGACCCTTTAGCCGTGTTTGTGGTAATTGTGCCTTTTAGGGAATATTGTTACAAATACCAGATAATTAAAATGTCGTGCTGTGCGCTTGAATGTAGCCTACTAACAGAACTTCCAAGAAGTCTAAAATTATAATATTATACATGTTAACCCCGTTCGCAGGTGTTTGTGTGCTTGGTAGCTTAGCTTGTTACTTATTAGCCAGCTAAGGACGTAACCCTTTATGCATACATATACATTTTAGTTTATGATTCAGCCTTGGGTAAGACTTTTATAGTCTATGGCTATGACACCCATAATGCTAAACGGGAGCAAATGTTAATAGAGGACCCAATTATCCCAGTGGTGGCCGCCGGAGCTAACTGAGGGGGCTAGCTCCAGCCGGCATCCCAGTTCGGAGGCAGCAGGTCCCGCCTCGGCTCCGCCTCTTTGCCCTTATTTGGAGCAGGCGGGATTAGACTCTGATGTCACAGTCGAGCCGTTAGTGGCCGACTCCGCCTACTAAGGGCTTCACGGCAACTCTGCAGAATCCTATGGGTGACGTCACGGACACTACGTCCATTTATATACACAGTCTATGCTTCAGGTATAATTAGTCTGTAAACACACTTTGGCAGCTATCCTAGTTAGTGTTAGTTTAGCTTGCTAAGCTAACGTTAGCTGATGTCGGTATGCTGGGCTGGTGTAATGCGTAGGCTACTATTAATCACTGCTGTGAAGATAAAGTCAACAGACATCTCTTCTTATTGTAAGAAGAATATGAATAAAGGAGAGACCGAGCTGGCAGGGGAGCAGCAGCATAGGGCTAGTGAGGAGATGGCCATACATGCTAGAAAGTACATGTGGAACTCTCTGTTTTAAAAGTGAAACTAAAACCTAAGTATAGTTTTATTAATGTGATTGTGACCTTTGTAATCATTTAAGTCTTCTACACACTTTAGGTCTGCAGCTCCTTCAAAATGAAACGAGAATCTATGCAGTTCCTCTTCTGTGTTCTGAGGTTATGAGCCGACCATTAGTCAAGTTTGTTTTCATAATGTTCTGTATGCTAATTTAAAAAGGGTAACCAATTTGTTTATAAAGTATAAATATACATTTTCAAAACAAATGGAATACAAGCTATATGTATTACTCTCACCACAGTGGCCTAATCTAAATAAAATAGAAATATGTCTCGTCACCTATTTTCTGTCTAATACTAAAAGGTGGTGTTTTGTATCATTTATAATGTTTTGAATGTGCTATTAAGGTCAATAATAGATGGTGTTTTTGTGTTCAATCACAGTATGTATTTACCATTTTATACCCCTTGTGTTTTTGGGTCCTGTTGAAATAAAATAGTCATGTTTTAAAACTTGATTTAATAAAGTCATGTCAATCATCTTTGATCCCAGTGTGACACAAACAGCTTTGTTCAGTCTAAAACCATTTATAACCTAGAGACAGAATATAACTGAAGAACATGTTGTGTTGCCGTTGTGTATTGTATGTGTTGAGAATGCTGAACATGTTGTGCCTTACAATAAAGGAACTTATTTAGATTAAGCTGTATTTGTTCTTTTAAATGTTGTTTGAAGTCAAATGTTAACTATCCGTATTATATTCACTTCAGATGAATAGTATCAGAAAATGTCAAATAAGAAACCAAAGTATATCAGTAGGTGAATCTCTTTGCCATTGTTTTCATTTAGTCTATACTTTTACAACAATTAAATGCTTGGTTTTGGTGGGCCACCCCAAGATTTTCAGTGGCCCCATTTGGCCACCCCTCTTCAGCCCACCCCGTGGAACCGGCGTGCCGGCACTCACGGGGACGGGCTGCCCGTCTTCACGGATCTGACTGGCCTGCCGGGGGTGAGAAAATCTCTCCGCCCGGGACGAGAGGGCGAATCTCGCCTCCTCCCTGTATAATGCACAGATCACTACGTTTTCTAACAAGAATGAGGTTGATCTGTATCCAAATCTGAGTGTCTTTTGTTTCCACAAATGCTACACTACACTTACACACAATGTTAACCGTACAAATTCCCCATTCGCTGTCCCAGCTCCTGTAAAGGAGGTGGCTAGTGGGCATGCGCAGATGAGAGGGATGAACCGCAGGGAGTGCTATCTAAAGGAGAGCGCTATGCGGGTGCAGGGACATTATGGCCGGCGTATTGCTGTCAGAGAACACACTACGCCTAGAGCGAAGACTCCAATTAATGCAGTTTTCCATAGTAGTAAAGGCTGCATTATGGCGGAGCCCGCACTCACACAAGAGCACATGGCGGTGCGTTCAGGGACCTCAGTAGAACACACTACGCCTATAAAGACTCCGATTAAATGCTGTTTACCGTAGTGGTAAAAACAGCATTATGGTGGAGCGCGCGGCGGTGTGTTCAGGGACCTCAGTAAATAATCGGCCCTTTCTGTGTCGACCCTCCATGGGCAAATCTTCCCTTCACGGGGAGTTTTGCGGCGGAACGGGTCACCAAAGAGTATCACAGCTTCATAGCTGCGGCCCCACAGCTGAGGGCTTTCCCTTATCACAATGATATGGGGAATTGAAACTCAGCTGTGTACTAACAAAGTGGATGGACAGGACGCTGAAACGGGGCTATTCACTCCAGTTTTGCAGCGTCCCACCTCCTTTTATGGGCATGCGAGAGGAAATCTGTCTTCCCAGGAGGAGATTGGTTTCCTCTCAGCAGAGATTCAGGCTCTGGTGCAGAAACAGGGTGTGTCTGTTGTGCACCCTCAGCACTGGTTCTCAGGAAGACAGGGGAATTCAGATCTATTCTAGATCTCAGCAGCCCGAATCGCTACATTGCCTCCAGAAAATTCTGCATGTTAACTATAAAAACAGTTAATGGGGCTTGTGCAAACCGGGCGATTGGTTGACCACCATCCGCATACTTTCATGTGGAAATTGCTCCGGAGCACAGAAAGTGTCTGCGTTTTGCCTTCCAGGGGATAACACGTACAACAGATTACCGTTCGGCTACTCCCTATCCCCCGCACGTTCAGTGAATGTGTGGCCACTGCGCTTCAACCGCTGCGCGCCCACGGCATGAGAGTTTTTCTTTTACCCAGACGACCTCATAGTCATGGCCGGGTCCAGGGAACAGGCAATGCTTTGCACAGCACAATTGATCACACACCTAACCAAATTAGGCTTTGCGATCAATTGAAAAAAGAGCACCCCCATACCTCACCAACAGGCGTTGTAGTTGGGAGTGGTGTTCGATGCAGGCGCGCTACGTGCCACCCTGTCAGGGAGCAGAAGTGCGTCCCTTTTCCGGGCGGTTCACAGGCTGCGACAGGGGGCGACAGTGACAGCTTTAACTGTCATGCAGACTTTGAGTTTCATGACGGCTGCTCACGTTGTGGTCCCGCAGGGGTTACTGCATATGCGCTGCCTGCAGAGGTGGTTCTCCAGCCTGCGTTTGGATCCCAAAAGGCCCTCAGTGGAGGGCAACCTCCGGTTCTGGGGTCTCCCAGGTGCCTCCGGAGGGGGTCTCCACTGGGACGGGTAACCTCCTACATCACAGTGTTCACAGGAACAAGATGGGGAGGGACCTGCCTGAAGAGGGCTATAGGTGGGCGCTGGTCTCTAACCGAAACACGACACAGCAACCTCCTAGAGCTACGGGCGGTAGTGTTAGTCCTCCAGCATTTCATGCTCCTAATTCAAGGGAGACATGTATTGGTCAGGAGCGACAACAGCACCACAGTGGCTTATATCAACAGGCAAGATGGAGTCCGCTCCGCCACCTTGTTGGCCACAGCGGAGAGGCTGTGGTTATAGGCTTCAGAGGTGGTGTTATCTCTGAGAGCCCTCCATATCCCGGGACTGGAGAACAGGCCAGGCGAATGGACGCTTCACCCAGATGTGGTGAAGCAGATCTGGGCCCAGTTAGGGAGAGCGGAAGTGGATCTGTTCACCAGCCGGCGCAACAGCCACTGTGCCCTGTGGTTCTCCATGGCCCTGAGCGACGACCCGCCTTTAGGGGTGGACGCGTTTGCACACGAGCCATGGCCAAGGAAGCTGCTATACGCCTTTCTACCGCTGCGTCTCATTCTCCCTCTCCTGGGGAGAGTGAGGCGAGAACGTCTGGCAGTCATTCTGGTAGCGCCGGATCACGTCGGGGCGCCGTGGTACTCAGAGATGACACAGATGAAGGTGGGCCAGCCCTGGGCGATTCCCCAGTTCTGGGGGGCGATGTCTCAAGAGGCAGGTGCAATCGGGGCGTTACCCACTCTCGGCCAACCTCTCCAGGCTTGGCTCCTGAGAGGGACAGGCTGAGACAGGGTGGATTGTCTGACAGCGTTATTCAGTCTATCCAGGCAGCTAGAGCAGGATCCACCACAGCCTGTTACAAGCCGAAGTTGGTTGGGATTCCAGCGATGGTGTGAGGAACGGAAAATAGAGCCCCTATATTGTGAGTTGGGCTATATTTTGTCCTTTTCACAGTTATTGGTGGACAGAGGACTTGCTCATTCTACTGTAAAGTGTATGCAGCAGCCATCTCGTCCTGTCATGAGGGATTCAACGGCAGGTCAGCCTTTTCTCATCCACTGATGTTGCGGTTTTTACAGGGGGTCAGGAGGCTGCGCCCAGTAGTGCGCGCCTCCACCCCGTAGTGGGACCTGCCGCTGGTGCTCGAGGCTCTGGTCACAGAGCCATTTCAGCCTCTAGCTCTCTCCTCCCTGAAAGCACTGTCGTGGAAGACAGCGTTGCTAACTTGCCTTAACGTCAGCCAAAAGAGTGTCCGAGTTAACCGCTCTGCACCCGAGCTGTTTACTGATTACTGATTCGGGGTGACCGGGGCGGGGCGACACTCAGACCGAACACCTCCTTTGTGCCCAAGAGCCTAAGGAGTGCGTTCAGGTCCGTGTTCAGTCCGTGCGCACTCCACACGAGCTGTGGCTGCGTCGACAGCTTTATTCAACGGTGTGAGTGTGGAAGACATATGCACGGCGGCGTCTTGGTCAACGCCAGGTCCCTTCATAAAGTTTTATCTCTTGGATATGTCTGGCTCTTTCTCAGCGTCTGTGCTTGCTGGGGCAACACAGGACTGGTGAGGAGGGGGGGTCTGTGGGTCAGTTGGCATCTGATCCCCTCCCCGGGCGTAAATGCGCTTACGTTTCTCCGGACTCCTGGAGGGTCGCGGGTGACGTAATGCGCTTTGGGCCCTTACAGGGCTAAAAGGCTCCCCTCGCCTGCCTGGGGGCAGGAGGGGGAGAGCCCTCCATACTATAGTCCGTACACACTCTGCACGGGGTCAGTGTCTGAGTGTGGGGACATAGGGGGCACTTGCGCCCTCATCACTGTTTTCGAGCACACTTTTATGCGAGGCAAGCGCGTCAGGGTGTGCTCTATCGGCCGCAGCCTGGACTTCTCCACGGTTACAACCGAGGGAGAGGTGAGTGAGGCGCAGCGGCTGCTAAAGCCGGTCAGGGACAGTGAGGTGGAACAGTGTGCTGGACGACAGTGCGTGCATACATCGGCCTGTGAGAGATATAACGCCGGGTTACGTATTGTAACCCTTGTTATATTAACACAGGCGGAGCCCTCTACCTTGGGGCACTGTCTATCCTATACCGCTCACTGAAGAGTGGTGTAGGATGGTGGTCAGGAGGCGAGGCCTCCTTTTATACGGAAGTGAGATGCGCACGCATTCAGGTAGGCTCGCCCCGGGGCCGGCTACGTCTATAGAAATCTCAGTAGGTGAATGCTTGCATGATAAGGTAGTACCCATAGAGTCCAGTAGAGGGTTCCGCCTGTGTTAATATAACAAGGGTTCACTATACGTAACCCGGCGTTTATGTGAAATTGTTCTTTTTTTGAAATAATGGTTTTAGTGGGTAATTATTGGTTTTAATTTTGTATTTGTGTTAATTTGAAATGTATCAAATTCCCAAAAAACGTATACAGCTTTTGTTAACATTGGAATTTACTGTGTAAGCGGCCGCGGGGGGGAGAGCTTTAGAGAGCTCTCTCCTGAAAGACTGAGAGGCTCTGATAACCTCAGCTCAGTGAGGTAAAGGCACACCTTTATATGATCATTATAGTTATAAAAAAATAAGAGAATAGATGAAAAACAGGTATAAAATACTATATGACAGTAAAAAAAGTTACAAACAAGAATACAGGTTAAAAGGGGAGTGATTTGTAAAATATCCATAAAGAAAAAGAAAATCTGCTTCATATGGGTGTTCAGAGATGTATCCATAGATCTCCTAATGTTGCTCTGAAAGTGTACCAGATTGATGCTTTTAAATTCAATATTAAAAAAAAATCCCGGGAGAGCATGCCCCCGGACCCCCCTACAGGATGTTAGGTCCCCCCCCCCACTTAAATCACGTTCAACTGGATAGGAAACTAAATACATTTGCACACATCTTGTGTCCATATATTTCTGTTTTGGTGGTCATGCCACAACCGTGCACGTGCATGCATGCGCGAGTCATAGTGAGTGTCTGCATTTGGGGGGGAAGGCAGCTAAAATCTTGCCTAGGGCTGCAAATTGGTCAGGGCCGGCCCTGGGGCCTCATTTATAAAGGGATATACGCTCAAAAAATGGCGTACGCCAGTTTCTACGCAATGTTTGCGATTTATAAAATACTAACTTGACGGGAAAACGTGCGGTCCTCCACGCAAACTGTAACCCATGCGTACGCACTAAGCACAAAAACGGGAGAGACGAGAAACTGCGACACCGCGTTGGCAGAAGGAAGAATGGGGAGAAATATGTGGAAATAATACCATAAACAAAATGTTACCTCTCATTTATCATATATGAAGAATTCATTTTCAAACATTGATTAAAGCTGATCTTAAAATGACTAAACAAACTCCTGTTTAAGACTCCTCAGTGCACACAAAAACATAACTTGGAGAAATAAATAAATAAATACGGATATGTTATTTAAAACCACCTCGAATATGTTGTGTTAATGTTATGAAATGTTTTCTCATAAATGATGCGGTAAGCAGGAGGACAGAATTACGTCTAAACTGACGCCGTTTTGCATTTCTATAGGTTGTACGAGCATGGCTTTATATATAGGCTACTATCATGTTTAATCGTGTTTTATGCCGTTTGCTAAGACTTGATAAGTCGCTCGTAAAACACAGGAGGTATGGAAACTAAGAACACCATATGTGGTCAATTGTATAGCTAATATAACACAACTCATTAGTTGTATTTCCTTTAAATGGTGGATATAGAGTTGCTGCGGGGGGGGGTTGAGATGCACAGGCTGCAGTGGAGACGCTGCGCACAGCTGATCGACAGCTGGGACACAAACCACCAAACAAAAACATAATTCAGATCCAGTCGTCATGACTCCACTCCGGAGGGATTTCCCGATCATTTCTTACAGTTTCTCATCAAGGGGGGGGTCTCCTGTCCCCGGTTCAAACACACTGCCTGAGGAAGGCTATGTGTATTTTTTTTGTCATGAACCTTTTTCGGACCACTTATTTATTTATTTTGGTGACGATCCGACCTCCATGCTGCTACTCTGGTTCAAACTGCATCCACCAAACAATATGATTTATCTCGACCTCCCCAAAATAACCAAACTCTGACACGGTGTGAGACGTCTTTTTTAGCTGTTCTGTCGTCATTTCCCTGCGATCTTCTTCATAAAGTCAGTCAGAATGAATGAATGAATGGGCGTTTCTTTGACTATTTATAGGCAAATATGGGCGTTACGTGAAGCCCGCAAAAGCTGCACCGCATTTCGAGTCGATTGTGATTTACAAAGGGAAACCGGCGTAGGAAGTGCTGTATGCACTTTCCTCGCAGGTACGCAATGTTTGGTGAATCGGAAAATGTCGGAACATTTCTGTACCTATTTTTTGGATTTCTACTACGTAAACAACCTTCCCACGTGAATCTTACGCAAGGCGTTATAAATGAGGCCCCTGGTTACACAAGACGAAACATCGCTATGACATCATCAAGTGGCCAAAATCTGATCAGCTCATTTTCATTTAAATGGAGCAGGACAAAAAGTGAGCAAACGTTTTTTCCTGAAACGGTCAGAATCTCTTTACCCAGAGGGGACACACGTTGATGTGTAAAAGACATGAAAAAGTGGATTTTGCATAATAGGTGACCTTTAAAAGACTGTGATGTGAGAGGTTGCTGCAGTGTCCTTCTACTCAACAAAACCTTTTAGCATCGTTGAGCTTGTTTCCGGTCCCTCTGGGGTGCCAGCACCAGACTGCAAGCAGACAAAGTTAGCAACTGGCTGGTGAACATAGTAATAGCCAAAAGAAGAATAAAAACGTTACCTTTTAAACTGTACCTGTTTAGGTGTACAGAGAAACAATCCTAATCCCATGCTTACACTGCAAAAATTACTGATCTTGCCAAGAGTTGCCATCTTATATCAAGCCATAAAATCTTACTGGACTTGTTTTGAGAATAATGTACTATGCAAGAGCTGCTTGTGTAAGATGATGAATCTTCTTTTAAGAACATTAGACTTCTGAATTCTTATTTGGTCAGCAAATCTTGAAATAAGGTATTTTACAAACAAATTAAGATAAATTACTGTCAGAGACACAGGTTTGGGTCACTGCCTCATATCAATTTGTTTGTTTTTTTAGCTGTAAGAACTTGTTTCAAGACATGTTACAACTTATTTTAAGAATCACATGGGATCCATTTAAGTCAGATTCATATTTATGTCAGATGTTAAATCACAACATTAATTCCCAAAACAATAACAAATCAAAAATATCAACTTGGAATGGGGCAATATATCGAAATTCAATGTATCACAATAGCTCAATTTAGTAATTATTTCTTAGTAAATGATTCTGCCTAGCAAATATCATTGCTACAAAAATGTGTCTCAGAAAAAAACACTGTCAGACTGAAACTTTTATTTATGACATTGTATCATGGTTCTATCAAATTTCAACCCTATATTGCATTGTCAATCACATTGAGATAATCTAACTGTAATCCCTATCACCTGTATCAGCTCTTCATATACACATCCTTACAATGCTCATTCAATGAACTTTCATTTCAAGGAGAACAAAAGTAGAAATAATAATAATCATACTTTCCTAAATCAAAATTCCCTGACTATACTATTATGCAGGAAAAATAATGTTACAGCAGTGCATTACTTTATAATGTTTTTTCTCCCAACACATGTTTGTAAATAAACAGTCAATACAACGACACAAATAAATCCGTATTTGGCAGAACTCTTTGTTGGATTAGACAAAAAAAGGGTAACCGTACTCTATGACGGATAACAATAATAAAATAGTAAAAAAGACATTTAAAAAAAAAAAAACACTTCCTCACTCAAATTATCATGTTGCATACACAGGTATAACCTTCCAATGCTCATTCAATGATCATCATATTTAGGTTTTAAGTGCAATGACATCCCTAAGGTTATATTTGATCAAAATATACACACTGTTTTCAAAACTCATCGAATAATAGGATGTATAGTCAACAAGCTTTTCTGCATCCATCACCTCTGTTGCTTGGGCAAGATTGGGTACAGTGACTTCATATGCTAATAAATCTTTGTTAAAACAGACAGTTTCATAAAGCTGATGTTCAAAGCAATACAATGAAGAATCTACGACATAAATGTTTTTTATAAGTCCAAAGATAGGTACTGTATCATTTGCATTAGTTATTATCAGAGACTTTCCGCTGATTGTACTTGTTACCATTAAGAATAAGCCACTTGACTGAGACTGCATGTTGTATGCCATCAATCCCAAGAAATCTCTAATCTTTGCTGTGATGTACTCTTTATTTGTCAATTCTGAGACGGGGCCCAATTCTTTCTCATGCAAAAATATTGGATGCTCAATGCCCATTTCATTTTGACAGCATTCGAGAAGCTGGTTATGGTTCACCAACGATTTACATACATTTTTGAAGTTCAATTTAGATGACCACTGTTTAAAAAAACAGTGCTTTGACTCAAATCTCATGCACATATGCCTTGTCAAAGGACCCAGAGAAGAATTTGGGTAGGGAGATGCAACATGTAATGTTGCTTAGGCGTTACATTTTTGTCAGGAAAAAGTTGCTTAAACTGTTTTAGATGCTGCTCAATCATTTGTTTAAGTCTTAATACAGTTTGCAGAGATATGACCGGCGCAAAAACTATTCGAACTATCTCAATTTATTCCAAAATAAACTTAACGTAAATATTTCCCTTCATATTGTTCAACAGAAAAGGCATGATCTTTAACAATATCAGCATTTGCCCAGAAGACTGTTTAAGTTTGTTATCATTAGATGACAAGGTATTGACACTGACAGGACAGGGCTTGTCTCGTACATCAATAGATGAAAAAGGAAAACTCTACATGGCTGAATTGAAAATATCCAACTCCATTTGTCCTGACAGAATAAGGTATTTTAACACACACTTAATTTCCATGGGTGCAACACCCTCAAGAATTATGTGCATTATGTCCTGTGGAGTTTGCTGAATGAGGTCAAAGGCTGGAAATTCAACCAGCTTGCTTTTTCTGTTTATTTCCGTAGGTGGTTTTAAGGGCAGATTTCAAGAACTCTGTGCTGGCCCTTTCTATTTCAATGCACTGTCTAATGTGCTTTTCCACTGTCCTTTTAGTGAAACTTTGTTCGTCAAAATTGACTTGCATGTCCTCAAAGGTACATTCACAGTGCCTGCACTTGCTATATGCAAAACCAACTCCTTCCTTAAAGCCAGCGAGCTCATGTTGCGCAAGTGTGTCACCACATAGTGAAATTAAAGCACCAAATAAACCCATTTCACCATTCTGTGTTTGTATTTTGACACCATTGTACAGCAATTTTAAGTCTTTATCAATTCTTTCTAATACAACATCAACACCACACTGGTCAATATCATTAGCTTTTGCTATAGCAAGGAGTCTAATTGCTGCAAGCTTCGATCTAAACTTGGGGTCTATGTTTCCTAGAGTATAATAAACCATCAGTAATTTGTTTACAGAAGCATGTGACCCCAAGGGGTTGCATATCTCTATTTCATCAGTGTACAAGATCAGCTGCAAAGCAGTAGGTTTTATTGAAAACAGAGGGTGAGATTTAAAAAGACTCCCATCAACAATGTCATACAAAAACCCATCTTTGTTGCAGCTTTGTGGTGCAGTGTTGATCATATCAAAGATTCTGGAGTTGGACAACAACTGTTGTAGACTATTAATTAGGGGTATATAGTAAAAACTTTGTTTTTGATTACAAGAACTCTTGAGTCTCCCTTTTTAACTCTACAAACTTTTTGAGACACAAGTATTTCCTCTGGTTTCACTGGGTTAAAAAGATTCTGAATGGTGCTATCCTGCATGTATGTGGTGGCCATTAGGGTGAAAGGATCCTGAAAATGATCAAATGTTGCCAATGCTTCCTCTTGGAGCTGCGCCGTACTCCCTGAATGACTCTCGAAGACCCTCTTCATTTTGTCTCTCAAGGTATACAGAAGAGCCGCTTGATACTGTTGGGACCCCCAGAGACAATATCGTTGACACTCCTCTGAAAGAGAAAATTAAAAAAATGAAATACATCAGAGTATGCATTTACAGTCCGAGTGTCCATAGCTAACTAACATAACTAAAGTGCCCCCATGTCTGAACACAAGGTTGAAAATGACATACAAAGATTATCACCACTCTTCAATCCCTTTGACTACAGGCACACTTACATTCATTATTACACTTTTGTACAAAGCAACTAATAGATGCAATACCTGGGACAGGTGGCATTTTTCACGGACATTGATGGCAAATGCAACTGCACGTCTGGAAAGATTTCCGCCAGATGTATCAGCTTCTTCCTGGAGACATATTCATAGTAATATTACACAATTAGAAGAAAGACTAATTAACTCAAGTGTTGTATGTTTGAGTAATGTTATCATGTAAGATATGGCTTTTAAACCAGCAGCCCCTGTCCAATATGTCTTCTTTAAATAGTGTCTGTGAACATAATTACAGGAAGAAGGTCCTGTGTTCTGGCTAGTGAAAATTGCTATTTCAACCAGTGCCCGCTGGTCCATAGAGGCAGAGGAGGTTGCTCCTCCTCTATTTTTGAGAAGCAAGAGGAAGATCAAATCATCAATCAATCATTGTTTTACTGCTTAAGTTTTCATTGGACAGAATACAGTAGAGATAAGTAGCCAACTAGTGTAGTAATAATAATAATAATAATTAGTATTTATATAGCAAAGTCCAGATTAAAGGATTTCCAGAGTAAAAATAAAGAAACTGTGGTGATTGACATTATTCACCCACGGATCTATGGGTTGGGGTATTGTTCCGCACGGACATTGAAGTGAGCCGGTCTTCCTGTTTCCGCCCTTCTTCTCCCCGTGCATAAAAGTGTTTACGTGTGTGTTCGAATGCTAAATAAAAGTGTAGCTTGTCGCTTCGATACGCCGCCTCCGACTCCCGTCTCTCGGCACCACATTGGTGACTCCGACATAAGTCCCGTTGAAGGATCCGAGACTGAACCGAGCATGGCAAGTAACGCCGTTTTTTTCAAACTGCCAGAGTTTTGGGAGACATCTGCGGCTGCATGGTTCGCTCAGGCGGAGGCTCAGTTCGCCCTCCGCGGAGTGACTGACGACGCAGCACGTTATTTTCACGTCGGTTCAGCGCTGGGGAGCACCACTGCGACCCGGACGGTGGGCTTTATTACATCTCCTCCTGCCCAGGATAAATATGCAGCGTTTCAAGGCTTCCTGCTAAAGACTTTCGAGCTGTCACGGCCGGAACGAGCCCGACGCCTGCTCGCTATTCATAGCCTGGGGGACAACAAGCCTTCTGACCACATGGAGATGATGCTCAGCCTGTTGGGTACGGAAGAACCTAATTTTTTGTTCATAGAACTGTTTCTTCGGCACATGCCGCCGCATGTACAGACAGCGCTCGCTAACACAGCTATTACTGAGCCCCGCGCTTTGGCCGAAGAAGCCGACCGGTTCTTCCTGGCAACCAGCGTTTTGCCCCGGAGGTGCTTGCCCCGACACGCAGCGGCACCTTCCCTGGTACAGGCATGCCACCTAGCAGAAGCTACGGGCCGACGTCAGCAACTCCAGCCCTGGCCCTGTGTTATTACCATGCACGCTACGGGGCGAAAGCGAAGACGTGCCGTCCTCCCTGCTCCTACAAGGTAACGGGAAACGCCAAGGCCTGCGCTCGGTAGTGGCCGCGAGCGTGGGCACATCCAACCGGCTCCTGTTCATCAGGGACACCCCTCTTGGTCGCAGACTTCTTTGTGACACAGGAGCCCAGCGGAGCGTCCTGCCGGCTACCGTGGAGGACGCTGCCGGGGGAGGACACGGCCCACCTTTAACGTCCGCTAACGACACCCCTATTCGCACCTATGGCACAAAGACAGTGGACCTGTGCTTCGAGGGTCAGCGGTTTAAGTGGGATTTCGTCACGGCTGACATCTCCTTCGCTCTCCTCGGCGCAGACTTCCTGTGCGCTCACGGACTGCTGGTGGACGTCAAGAACAGCCGCCTGGTGGACGCACGGACGTTTGCCTCGTTTGCCTCGTTCACGTGTACACGCGGCGAAGCGTCATTCAGCAGGCTCTCCAGCTCACTCTCACAGGGCGACAAGTTCCAGCACCTTCTCAGTGAGTTTCCCGTCTTGACGCAGCCCACCTTTTCCTCTGCCACTACCAAACACGGGGTAGAGCACCACATTGACACTGAAGGCCCCCCTGTCTACGCTAGGGCCCGGCGGCTCAACCCTGACATGCTGGCAGTCGCCAAGGCGGAGTTCGTCAACATGGAGCGTCTGGGCATCATCCGCCGCTCAGACAGCCCTTGGGCTTCGCCGCTTCACATGGTCCCTAAATCAGCCGGTGGCTGGCGACCGTGTGGTGACTACCGCCGCCTTAACTACGCCACTACGCCAGACCGCTACCCGGTCCCTCACATCCAGGATTTCTCTGCACACCTGGCGGGCAAGCTGGTTTTCTCCAAGGTGGATCTGGTGCGGGGCTACCACCAGGTTCCGGTGCACCCCTCGGACGTCCCCAAAACTGCGGTAATTACGCCGTTTGGGCTTTTCGAGTTCCTGCGTATGCCGTTTGGACTTAAGAATGCAGCTCAGTCCTTTCAGCGGCTGATGGATTCAGCGCTCAGGGACATGCCATTCATCTTCGTCTATTTAGACGACATCCTGGTCGCCAGCTCCTCCTCCGAAGAGCACCAGGCACATCTCCGCGTCCTTTTTCGCAAGGCTCAACCAACACGGCCTGATTATCAACCCGGCGAAGTGTCAGTTCGGGTTGTCCTCCATCCATTTCCTCGGGCAACCTCATCAACAAGGATGGGGCCGCCCCCCTCCCGTCGAAATGGAGGCCGTGTCTGCCTTTCCACGACCGCCTACAGCTCGGGCGCTCCGAGAGTTCCTCGGGATGGTGACGTTTTATCACCGGTTCATCCGCTGGGCGGCCCACACCATGCGCCCCGCTATACGAGGCCCTCAGGACAAGTCCCCTGAAAGGGAGGTCGCTTTCAACGCCACCAAAGCCGCCCTGAGCGAAGCCGCCATGTTGGCTCACCCGTCACACCAGGGCCCCCATCGCCATCACCACCGACGCGTCTGACTACGCAGTGGGCGCGGTGCATGAACAATGGGTCGACGGCCACCTGGCAACCGCTCGCCCTTTTTCAGTCGCCAGTGACTCCAGGGAGCGCAAGTACAGCGCTTTCGACAGAGAACTCCTTGGTCTCTATTTGGCGCGTTCGCCACTTCCGTTTCCTGCTGGAAGGCGGGAGTTTGCGGCGTTCGTGGATCACAAGCCACTGGACCTTCTGCATGTCCAAGGTGGCTGAGCCGTGGTCCGCCCGACAGCAACGCCAGCTTTCGTACATCTCCGAGTACACACGGACATACGACACATCGCTGGCAAGGCTAACGTGGTCGCCGGACTGCCTCTCCAGAGCGGTCATCGGAGATGTGCAGCTGGGCCTCGCTTTACCTCCGCATTGAGCGCTGACAAGGCCTCTGACCACGGGTCCAGACCCTCAGGGCCTCGGTCACGGGATTACGCCTGGAGGAGGTCACGGTCGGTGACTCTGGCGCAAAGCTGTGGTTGTGACATCTCCACGGGCCAACCTCGACCGCTGCGTTCCCTGCGGACTGGCGTCGAACCCGTTTTTGAGGCGGTTCACAATCTTTCCCACCCCGGTAGGAAGCCGTCCTGTGAAGTTGTTGTCGCAAGAAGTTCGTTGTGGCAGGGGCTTAAGAGGGACGTGAGATCCTGGGTCGACTCGTGCGTTGGCCTGTCAACGGGCCAAGTCCACCGCCATACTAGGGCCCCTTTTGAACTTTTGCGGTTCCTGAGAGGAGGTTTGACCATGTCAATGTCGACCTCGTAGGTCCGCTTCCCCCCTCTCACGGTTTCACCTACCTTCTTACGATGGTGGACAGGACGACACGCTGGCCCGAGGCCGTTCCCCTCGCCTCGACATCAGGCTTCCGGACGTCGCCCGCGCTTTCATCGGCACGTGGGGTGGCGCGCTTCGGGACCCCGTCTGACCTCTCCTCTGACCGCGGTTCTCAGTTCACCTCGGAGCTGTGGAACGCTGTTGCTGTGGGTTTGGGGGTCAAGCTGCACCGCACCACCGCATATCACCCCCAGGCTAACGGGCTGTGTGAGCGGTTTCACCGGTCCATGAAGGCGTCACTGCGTGCCGGCTTGACAGACGGCAACTGGGTGGATAAGCTCCCGTGGGTTATGCTCTGGCCCTCAGGTGTTGCCCCCAAAGAAGGACCTGCAGTCCTCGTCGGCGGAGCTCGTCTATGGCCAGACGCTACGGGTCCCCGGAAATTCATCCCACCGCCACTGTGCCCTGGTCTGCAGCCGGGCAGCGCTCCTCCCTGCTGGAGACCGCCGGGACATTCACGCCCGTCCCAACGTCGCAGCACAGCAACCCAATTCACAAATGAAAAGGATCATCATTCCCATAGCACGTG
The DNA here is from genome assembly GCA_902827135.1 of Harpagifer antarcticus. Lineage (NCBI taxonomy): Eukaryota > Metazoa > Chordata > Actinopteri > Perciformes > Harpagiferidae > Harpagifer > Harpagifer antarcticus. Next base: position 4,009,682 of record CADEHL010001498.1, on the reverse strand, counting down.
AAGGCACCATTAAAGTAGCTTCACATGTAGTGAGTTACTTTTGCGGTGTTTGAGTAACTTAGCTTGCTACATTTGACTGGTTGGTAGCTTCTGTGTAGTGAAGCTCCATAATGGCAGAGTAACTGGTAGCTTAGCTCACTACATTTCAAAGTAGCTTGCCCAACACGGCAATCTTACCTGATCAAGAGGTTTGAATCGGGAATTCCTCAAGCTGTGCTCCTGCTGTGAAGGGACACATGTGCTGACTTGACTGTTGGGTCCTTTGCATCCCTCGTGTTGCAGTGGCAAACCAGAAAAAATGGGCATATCAAAATCTTCAAATCCAACTCTAGATGGTTCGGGTGCAGTTGTCATCAACCCAGAAGGCGGGCTTCCATTTTCAAAATACAGAGCATGTCTACGTCTGATGTGGTAGTAGAACGAGTTGAAAACTCTGTATTCTTCGGTACATCCATTAATTCCACATACAACACGGAAATCTGGACTGCGGCCATGTGCCTTGTTAATATGGCTCAGCAGAGACTTCAATGTTAACGCAAAAAGACAAAGCAAATCACACACCGCCAATACGCCATGTTCCTCAAAACCTACTGAACTGAGGAGGAGATGGAAGCTGACAGATTGATGTGACAGACAAAACATCTGCTAAAGGCAAAGTTGAACCACAGCCCGCGCCAGTACTGGCGGGCTTTGGCACGTTGGTTGGGTCAAACCATATTAACAATGGGGGGGTGGGGTCTCTGATATATCCTTTTTAGTATGTGCTGCGATATGAAAAAGCATATGTATTAGCAATTACAAACACTATCGTCATCTTTTTATCCTCAAATGGTTAATTGTATCATCCCTATTTAGTATTTACCCAGATTATTATTTGTCGAAGGAGGAGTTCAACCCACTACTGTATCATTGTCAAGAGGCGCATTCACACCGCAGTACTTTTCCCACAAAGGTTCATGCGAACTTAGTTCATGCAAACTCTTTAGTTCACATGAACTAAGTACAGATCGCGTTCACACCGGAAAAAGTCTCTGGGGGTGGATTAGGCAAATGAAGCCGCTGACTTCACTTCTTCTTCTTCTGCTTTGGGTTTACTGGCAGGCTACAAACCACTTCACGGCGTATACTGCCCCCCGGAGTCCCCGGCCGGAAGTCCCCGGAGTTGGGGAAGGCTTCAGTAGAAGCTGCTGGGACTCCCAGCAGCTTCTACTGAAGCCTTCCGAGTAAATCGCCAGAACGCCGACACCTCCTCATCTCCACCGCTCCCATGTTTTATTTTGTGTTGCCATAAGTTAGTCTCTCTGCGTTTCTGCGCTGGGCTAATGCTAATGCTAATAATGCTAATGCGAGGATAATAAAATGGCGGCTTCACAAAACTTTTTGGAAGTTTTACGGGGCGTGGTTTGCAATCCGCCCAGCCAATCAGACATATAGCTCTTTTCTCACAAAAGAGCCGCTCGAAAGTCCCTGCTCTCTAGCAGGGACTTACGAGCGGCTCTTTTGTGAGAAAAGAGCTATATTTAGTACCGGCTCTTTTGGTGTGAACGCGATAAAAGAGTTCACTGAACTAAGTTCGCATGAACCTTTGTGGGAAAAGTACCGCAGTGTGAATGCGCCTAAGTAGCCAGTTCACGAAGTTAGAAAGAAGAGAAGGTCACAGAAGAGAGAGAAGAAGGTCACACATTGGAGAGAAGGTGTGTATTCATATTATAAAAGCGCATTCATTTGTCACGGTACCAATATTGCTGGGTTAAAAATTCAATGAATATTATGTCTGTTAGCTAGCTAGCGCTACTAGCGAGCTAGCGCTACTAGTGAGCTACGCTGCTAGCTAGCTAGCTAGCAGCGATGCTAACGTTGTCGTTCGGGTTAGCAAATCATTACAGACTGCTGAATTAATCCACTAAAATTGTCAGTTGCTTCTTTTCTACACCAGTATAGTGGTACGTTTATTAAATAATGAATTAAAAACGACATGTATAACTTTTTTATTTGTATCGTGACGTCCATTACGCAGTCAAAATGGTAACTAAGAGTGGAAAGTGTTCAGCGTTTCACACTGAACTATTTGACCGTTATAATGAACCATGCGGGTACTACCGGTAGGCCTATAGTGCACACAAATATTTCATGCTTCAGATTGGAACACATTTATACACTCAAAACAGTAAATGTAAGTCAGAAATATGCAAATTGAGATACAGCAAGGGAAAGATAGCTGTTTTGTCAGAATTCACTAAAACCAGTGTGCGAAATACAGGTCCCTTCGTTCTGAGTTGGAGAGTAACACGTTTAAGTTTGCGGCCAAATAGTAATTAAAGTTTGTTACTATACAAGTTAAGCGCCTGTAACATCAGTGTTAAATGTGTATGTGCCGGTTGGTGTGCGTACCTTATGAAAGTAAGTGTTTATCGGTTCGCAGACGTAATGAGCGACGTTGCAGTGGTCTACATGTAATGCGCAACGTTCTATTGTTTACAATTAGCATGCTAAGCAGAGTTAGCTTTATTCACGTCTTATGTTGCCTTACTATGTAATATGAATGAGATTCATGTTGCTTAGTGTAATGCCCCATCCACCGCTTGCTTTGCATGTCCCGCAAACCAACCAGTGGAAGTCAGGGGAGGGCGAAATAGTTTCGGAAAGGACCACTCTACTGCGATGAGGTGGATCTGTTTATCAGCGTTACTATAGCGATCATGACGGTACTGAGCATAAAGTAGATAGTAGATGAGACGATAGAAGGGTAAGAAACCCATATGAAGATAGGCTTTTTACTTCAGTTATCCTATTTTTGCACCGAAAATATTTGAAAACCATGAAAGTTTAAAAAGTTCAAAATAATGACCACTACACAAGTAAAGTTGTGACGCCCCGTGTTCGTTCCCAGCGCCCCCCTAGGTTATACGAACGCCCCCCACGGGGCGCTGACGCCCCCGTTGAGAAACCCTGTAATATAAAACAACGTGCATCCAAACAACTTTAGCCAATGCAACCTCCTATGTCAGTGTCGCGCAACAATCGGGAGATGGGACCCCCCGAATATTGACGGGTATTTCGCACACTGACTAAAACCATTATTTTTCAGCCTCTGTAGCAGATAAAAACATAAATGAAAAGCATTTAAGAGCTTAAACCACAAGGAATGATTGTATTCACTGTAATATTCAATCACATGTTTGTAAAGCTGTTTGAAATCAAATGATGATAATTAATTAATGTTTTTTCTTCCTACCAGGTTATAGATGGGACAATGGATAAACTGGATGATGTTACAGTGTCAATTTTTAAGGGTAAGTCATTTGTGTTTGAATCAAAACAATAAATAATTATTTGGGATTGTAAAATGTTGGTAATGATGCTGCTGTCCTAATAGCTGCTAACATCGATGAGGTGTTGATGTACTCCCTCACTCGTGATGATTTGAGAGACCTTTTTCCTGGGCCAGAACACTTTCTTAGGAGAAAAAGAGTGTGGTCTTTCATCAGCCCAGAGGTAAATGGTTACCTACTTTGGTCTAAAAACAAAGTTGCACAAGACATTGTTTGACTTTGACTGTTTGACATTATCTGCTGTTGTAGGACGAGAATCCTATCTTAAAAGATAAAGATGGCCCTTCTGAAACAGAACTCCACCTTGTAGAAAACATCGTCTCCCCCCAACATCCACTCCTTTGGAGAAAAAACGCCCAAAGATGACCCTACAGCTACCTAGTCCACCAGAGTATGTGATCTACACGGACAGTGAGTTGGAACAAGCTCGTAGACATTACTTTGAGATGGCTCGCACAGGCAGAGAGGGGGAATGTGTAATGTCCAAGGAGTTGAGTTGCAGGCTAGTGAGGAACACACTCACCAGCATGATTGCCATCCTGAGAGCAAGTCCACAAGGAGAAGAGCTTCAGTACCCTTCCAACCCTGAACTCACAGCCATGGCTAAGAAAGTAGTGGAGTATTATCCCATGTTACAAGACAAAGATGAAGCTGTGAAACATGTAAGTCATTAAAATGTGTGGCTGTTTATTTCTTGCACTTTGTTGATTGCGAAGTACTTAATAATTATTTGAATTCACCGTCATCTCTTAACATTTTGAAAAAAAAGTCAAGGCTTCATCAACATGATTAAGTAATTCTTATAAAGTTATTCTTTGTTATTTGCCACAGACAACCATTCACAATAAACTTAAAAAGAGGCTTCTAAACGTAAAGTCTCCGCAAAAGAGGCAAGGGCCTGCACAAGAGAGGGGCTGTCCAAAGAAGAGGCGTTGCCTTGACTTGTCAGCAAGTGACTCAGGAAAAGATTATGATGCTGACTCAAGTGACGCAGGTGGATCAACAATTATTTTGGATCAGACTCTTACCAGTTCTGATGAAAATGAAAGTACATGTAAGTAGAATTGCAACTTAATTTCCATTTATATGGTTCTCTACTCGAAAGGCATATCCACACATTGCTGAATGCATAACATCATGTGCAACATAAAAGTTGTTTGTAATGGACAGGGATATTATGGTCATTTTCTGTCATTCATTTTGTAGAGAACATTTTAACCTTTAAGGCAGCTATATATAGTTATGTGAGCATGTCGTTGTCGTTTTCTGATTTATTGTTTGACAATTGTGGTAAGGCACAAAATGTATTTTTGAAAGGACAAATAAATATCTAAAATATCTTCATTAGCTTCCACAGTAGCCCGCTCGGGCCGCCGGCTGCCCAATTACACCGCGGACCAGCGATCCAGTATGGTCATCCGTTCTCCCAACTCACACCAGGGAGCCAAAAAGCAGCTGGTAAAGGCCCTCCACGGTACACTTTACCCAGCAGAGGACCAAGAGCCAGGGGAGGAAGAAGAGGGTAAGTCCTGAGTCTTCCAAACTTTTCTACTTGTGTTTTGTTTGAAATTTTACAGACATCACCCAGCCATAAGAGGGCTGCTTCTAAAGGGAGACCATTTTTGACAGTCTTATGTGCACATAATCATTTTTCATTTTAGTGGACAAGGATAGTCTGCAAGCACAGGCCAGGCATTTTAAGACTCTGCATGAGATGTACAAGAATAAAAAACAAACAAAGATGCTGTCTCTCAACTCCTTGATCTCGAGTTTGAAGCAAGAAGACTGTTCATTGACAGTGATGTCCTGAAAGTGGAGGACAGGACACAAAGGTCCTGGATGCCTATCCATGCTTCAAGGATCTTCAGAATGTTAGTAAACGACTTCCCATTTTTACTTTTCAACAAAAGTTCCAGATTTTAATACTTATTCACTCTGTAGGTGATGTCTGAGCTGCGTCGCATCCTCGATAAAGACAACCACAAATACATAGCAGAAGTAAAGAAGAGATGGGACGACTTTGTTGCTAAAGTGCAGTTTTACGGAGTTTTGAAGAAAGCGATGAAACCACCTATGACCCTGGATCGTGGTAAGTCACCTCTTAGTGTCGACAGTGTGTTGGTGAAGATATGACTGAATAGGAGTGTGTCATTGATGCAAGGCTGACCAACTAAATCTAAAATGATAATGCTCTGGGGGCATTTTCACACTATTTTGTTATCTTACCATAAGTAGGATCCCTCTATCACACTTTAAGTTCCTAGCTAAAAGTTGTATTTTAAAACCTATTCACAAACTTGCTGAGATCAACTTTTCACTAAGGAATTAGGAGAAATCCAACTGGGTTGGCCCAGATGACATCGCAATTCCTGAAACAGTTATTGGTGGAATGACGGACGGACTTCAAATTTGTGCGTCATTAATGGCGTCTGATGCAACCTCTGCAGCAGTAGCTTAATAAGTCACAACACCAACCAACTAAACAACAGACATCGGCTACCTCCAGGGAGCATGTCACCTGATGCACCCTAAAATTAACCTCACAGTGCATGTCTCCTAAACTTGGAATAACTTTGACCTTAAGTCAGTTATATATTTATATGACTTTATATGCATTATCCTTTGTTTCATGTGTCTAAACTGTAGTTATGTTAATACAGATTGTGTGAGCTAAAACAGTGTCTGTCTTTCCATCCACCTGTTTGCTTTCTCTTCTCTCTTCTCATAGTGGAATTCTCGATTGCCTTGTTCAAGGCACTCCCTACACTCTTTCCTTCACCAGCTGCACCGCCTAAGAAATTGGGACATGCCAGTGAGGCATTGATACATGTTCTTCAGGTGAGCTATTGTGTCACATTCAAATCTTGATGTTTTTTTTACTTGTGTCTATAAAGCCATTTACTTCCATGCTTTATCCTTTTTGTAAGTCTATAATGGGGTCGCTTTTCACAATTAGGACAACATTTAACAAGATATGTTGATGTTTTTTAAGCTGCCTTGTCATGAAAGGACATTCTCTCAGCGGCAATTGATAGTAAAGTTGAAATAATTTTATTTTAAGCGTAAGCACTGTGGCAATTTGGAGCTTGTTGGCACCGTTCCCTCCATTGGAAGAAATCGGCACATCAGTGCAGAGCTGTTTTACTGCTGGTCATGTAAGCCAGCTTTCAGCAGGAGGTTAAGCAATTTGTTTTCATTATTTTATTGGAAGACATGTTTTTGTATTTTCATTAGTACATAAAATGGTGCTGTCTTTGGATTCACATACTACATGCAAAGCATTATAACTTCAATCATAGATGCAATATATACATAATGGTAGTAGAGGGTCTGCTTTAGTAGTTCAATGTTATGGATGTTTATCAGAGTTTTGCTATCTCCTTTAGCTACAGAAGATCCCACCGTCTACCTCCAGAAGAGATCTCTGTCCAGCCCCATCTTACTTGTTGATGACTCCAACTGCCTTGTCGCCATAGGAACCACTCCCATCACTACATTTGCCAAGCAAGACCTGCATGAGGGTTTGCTATATCTAATGGCCTATTACTACACAATACATCTCACTTATCCGAAGTGTGTTGCAACCATCCTTTCTGTTATTCAAACAGAAATATTGAAGGACACTATCCATGACCGAGACGCCACAGCCTCATACAAAAAAGCCATGGCTGAGTGGAAAGCTTTTATTGGGGAGTAGATCTTGGTGGTAGTTAGGTTCCCAACCTGTTTCTACAATGCTCACCCGCAATGTCTGTCGAGGTTGGGAGAGAATAACATCCCAGAAAACAACTCATGTACAAAAACAAAGTTGCAATATTCAGCCCATCATTTCCTTCCAGCCCTCTTTTCCTCAAACTGCAGGTAGCTGCACCTTCAAAGTAAGTGTCACTTACCATAGCCACCTCTCTGTGGGCATTGCCCACATTCAGCCAGCAGGATGCCCACCTTTTGTTTTTAAGGTGCAACTAGCAATACAAATGTGATCATTGCACTTTACAAATGATCAGCTGAAAATTGCAACTTTGCTCTTTGTAATGTAATTAAAAAGCCAGAGTCATTTTTAGGTCTATATATTGAGTTGTGCCCATTTGCTGGGCACAACTCATGCTCACTTAGACATATACAATGTGGGTGAGCTAGGTGGTAGTTGGGCTAGTTATTGTTAACAATTGATACTGGTACCAGTATCTGTTTTTGCATTGATACTTTGGACACAAGAGACATGACTTTCTATCATTCAGTGTTTGAGAATTTTTGTTCAACAATAAGAGAAAACAGTAATATTGAAGCTCTTAAGTTATAATTCTTCATTTTTGGTTATCTAACAAAAAGTAATGTTGAGTGGTTTTCAATGTTATAATTTAAGTTTAAAATTATTGTCATGATTAATTCATACGTTTTGTAAAATGCATGCTAGGTTCTTGTTTTGAGATCTGTCTACTTGAATTCAGAAATAAACAAATGGTAAAAGAAAATTTGACAACTTGTTTTGAGTATATTTGGCTTATACATGTGCATGGAATAAGTGTTTTTCTGCTTACTTCAGGACATTTGCCACTTTTCTAGCATCCATATATTTCTTATTTCCAGAATTCTTATTCATATTTTAAGAATTCTTATTTCACGCATTCCTATTTCAAGAATTGTTATTCTTATTTTAAGAATTCTTATTTCAAGAATTATTCTTATTTCACGCATTCTTATTTCAAGAATTATTATTCTTATTTTAAGAATTCTTAATAAGTCTAATTATCTCACTGCACTGGCAGATTATTACACTTGTTTCAAGTCTGTATAAACTCAAATCACATATTTTTTTTCTTGTTATAAGATGGATGATTTTTGCAGTGTATGTGGCACTGTGTGTCGTCAAAAAGCAATAAAGTACAAACTGTATTATAATATATATATATATATTTATATATATCATTATATATATAATGAATAAAGTGAACTACACAATGTCAAGCGGAAGGAACAATCAGCAGCACTCTGCTGCTCAGGTTCAGGCCAAAGAAAGGAAGGGCTGCTGCAGCATTTTTCTGTCAGTGAGCTAAAACAGACTTGATTCCCAGAGGTCAGTATGCTGTAAAATATACTCCCTCATATCTGTGTGAATACAAGTTGAAATGTAAGCTTTAACAGCAGTTGATTGTCAGGCTGTATAACTTCTGTTACCACACAGAACCATCTCTGCATGAATACTGTATTCCTTAAGTGCTTGAAGGCGGCTCCAGAATGCACCATATGGAAGTGTTTAAAACACTGGCCAACTGCATTCATGTTCCTTCGTCTGTAGGTTATTACTCACACCAACCAATATTTCCTGCAAAGCATTGCACTGTTGTGGCGGTGCTAGGCAACCACTGTTGTTATAGTCATTGAGTTACAAGCTGTTATATGTTCTGAGAGAACACGTGGGCCGCAGCTAGATTGAGGCCCATTTCACGAAATGACTGAAAAGCTTCTTTGATGATAATTGGTGACTAAAGTTGTCCTTTTTTAGTGATGATTGGGAAACAATTCTAACAGAATATGAATCTATGTTCACGATCAAAGCAGGAAGTGCAGATGAACTAGATCCAAATATTCCCTCATCATGCAACAAACAAATATTCCTTGTGGTTGAGCACTAACCCAACACAGAGGCTTCAAAATCAAAACCTTTCACACAGTGTGACACAAACTAAAAATGATATTGTTGATGATCTCAATGTCTCGATGTCTCGCTAACAGCTTTTAACAATTTGCCTGAGAGGTAGAGCTGACATCTGCACTACAGAGATCCTTTGATGCTGCCACCATGTGACTTAATGTGGGAGGAAACCAGTCAGACTGTTTCCTTTGACGCTCTGCCCGGACTCGTGTTTCCTTCAACAGTCAGCTTTCATTACACACACAGGCATGCCCAACCCAGACAACAACAACAAATGTGTGATAGCTAAGGTGGTCCACACGGAAAAACATAGTAGTTTCACAAAAACGCCTCTCACATAGTTACATTATTTTCCTGTTCATTTTTCATGGCCAGTGTCCATGTCACGTGATCGTCAACATTCCCTGCGCAAACACAAAAAACACTGGATTTATTTTAGTCGATGATCTGACATTTTGGGATACATTCTCCATTAGAAGGCTTTTTGTTCACATTTCTGCCGAGAAATGTATATTTTACTTTCAGAATCTACGTTCAGTGGATGTGTAGGATCTATGGTTTGATAGATATTACGAGATAATTTCAGGTCTCCCCAGGAATACAGTCCCGTCCAACACTATTGGAACAGCGAGGCCAATTGCTTTATTTTTGCTGTACACTGAAAACAATTAGGTTTGACATCAAAAGATGAATATGAGACAAAAGGTCAGTATTTCAGCTTTTAATTCCAGGTGTTTACATCTAGATGTAAATGTGTTTACATTGACTGTATGTGTTAATCTGTGAGAGAAGAATATCACTCAACGTTTGATAATTTAAAGATAACATTTTTTCATTTTCTTCAAACTTCAGATGATGTTTTGGGTGTAGCTGCAGCATCACACGGTTCCTACAGTAGAGGAAACTATGAATAGCACAGTAAATGTGTCCTGAAGCTCTATAAAACTGTGAATACAAACCTTGTTTATTGTATTCTTTAAGAGTATGACACTACCCGCCGTATATCTGGAGTATTCAATCTGGTCTCTGGAAGTGGCTTTCCTTGCCTGTGAAGACGTTACCATTAGGAACAAACTGTTCACTGGTTTGATGAAAATGCACATGTTGATTCCCCTAACACACTTGTTTCCATCGCAGCATCGGCAAATCTTTTGGGTGGAGATTGGTCTTACGTCAGTCCACCCACGTGATGAGGAAAGTATTAATACTCACAGTAACGGTAGGTGGTAAACAGAAGGAGGTGCAAACAGGGTGAATAACATTGAGCACTTTTACCTTGTTAAAGCCTTCAAGCTTCAGCCATACACAAGCATACACATGTCTCTCAATAGAAATCGATTGTGCACCTGAGGATTGCTGCAACAAGTCCTCCAACTCATACGACCAAATAGGCCGATTGTTGAAGCGCTTATTACGACCTATAATCACGTTTTAAAGTTTTCGACCTCTAGTGCTCCCGTTGAATGCAAACGCTACGGAGGGTCGTATTCACAAATAACCCTCTCTGGAAAATCCTAAAATGTAGGATAGTTTGGCCATTAAAACGCTTTTTGATTAAATTTCTAGCGGTTAGCTGATGGCCGGCTCGGTTAGCTGATGGCCGGCCTAAATTTGTGTTTTTAAACTAAGTTGCGCCCCCCCCCCCCGTTGACAGTTCACTATAATAATAGCAATAATAATTGGGAGGGGGGCGCGGCTGAAAAACTTTGAAAACCCCTGATCTAGAGGATGCGCGCCCTAGGCTACCAGATAAATCCAGACTATTGCAGTCCTTCTTCCTTGCCTTCAACGGCTGGATCCAGGAAGAACAGCTGGGGAATCAGCTTTCTCAGTAAATATAGCACACGCTGAGGAATGTACTGCTTCAATAGACCATATTTATCATCATAACTCAATTGAAACAAAGGAAGTCTCTATTTTCAACAGAGTTCAGGGTTGAAGGTCAGATGCCAAATATTAAGATTTAGACAGGCCAGGTTCAAAAGTACACCAGAGGCCTGCAGAGACTTTAAATCAAAGCCTGGTGAGATGAAGATTACACACAGCATCTATTGCACGTCTGTCCGTCCTGGGAGAGGGATCCCTCCTCTGTTGCTCTCCCTGAGGTTTCTCCCATGTTCCCCTTTAAACTGTGGGTTTTCTCTGGAAGTTTTTCCTTGTTCGATGTGAGGGTCTAAGGACAGAGGGTGTCGTATTGTCATACTGATATTCTGTACAAACTGTGCTGTTGTATTTGCTGTATAGTGTCCTTACTGTAAGGTAATTGTTATATGTACAGCACTTTGGCTCGACCAAAAATCGTTTTAAAAAAATGTGCTATATAAATAAAACTTGATTTGATTTGATGTGCTTTTCTTTCAAGCAGGAACATGTACTGTCCAGTGGTGGAAGAAGTACTCAGATGTGTTACTTAAGTAAAAGTAGCAATACTTAATTTTAAAAGTACAAGTAGAAGTCCTTCATTCCAAATCTTACCAAAAGTAAAAGTGCTCATAATTAGGGCTGTCAAAGGAACTCATTTAGTTAAATGTTATATTCATAAATACAAAAGGTTAATTCTATATAGAAGTGCAGATAAACGAAACAATATAATTAGTAAATGTTAAGGTTAATAAACTGATGCTAAATAAACTGTAAATAAAAAACAACGATTGGATTTCTATTGCCCCCTTATTCGAAGCTTTACTGAGTGTCACAATAATCTAATGAAATATCTTCATTTGTAAACAGATATTAATTAATCAGCATTTCATGTAGTTAAATTTAAGGTGTTTGATTGACAGCCCTAATATTGTTGTGTGTATTATGCCCTGGTACGTAATTTCAATTTGAGTCTTGTGAAAGACCTTTCAGTGTATAATTACGGTGATTAATATTTGTATAAATAACATCCATAAACTCTGAGGGGAAATGATTGCCCCACAACAACAAGAAGCCCGGCCTCCTCGGCCTGCTGAGTAAACTGAGAGCCATTACTCAGCATTTACCCTGAACCATTGAGGCCCATAATGTGGCCTCTTATTCCAGTCAGGTCTCAGCAGAATTATCTTTAGATAAGTTCCATATTTAGACTGATGCCTCGGCCTGTATATCCCCAGATGGGATGGATACATCCCACTGCAGGAAATGAACAGTAGCCTGGGGTTAGGATATGGCCACCTGATGGAAGCACACAAAAGTAACTCAGAGTACCACCCTCTCTGCTGGCTTACAGTACATATTTGAAGTCACCTCTAAGACACTAGAAATCACATGATATTTTGAAAACCTTTATTGTACTGAATTATCATTGGGTACATTATGTGCAGTAGCACCAATACAGTCAATTGTAGGAGGGTAAAACAACAGAAACGGTAAATATTATCATGAGTCATTGGGTGGTACTGAGTCAAAGTCATTCAGAAAGTGGAAAGTACAGGACATGTCAGCATTTCACCATTTGAGTGAATATGAAAACCACAGAAAAGATTCAAGCATGTTCCTTCATTTTATGGAACACAACAGAGCAGTTATAATGATCCAGTGATTAGAAGCACTGGACTATAGGGGGGGGGTGGGGGGGGGGGGAGACTTGGAGCTGCAGTGGTTGATGCTATTCATGGGGGACAGTACCTGTGATGAATAGTAACAAAGTACATTTACTCAAGTACTGCACTTCAATACAATTCTGAGGTACTTGTACATAACCGGAGTATTCTCAGTTTATGCTACAGTACTTTACACTTCTACTCCACTACATTTGACAAGTTTTTATTCATTACATTTATTTGACAGCTTTTGTTAATATTTCTTTTTTAGGTTTAGATTATTAGCTAATAATACATCTTGATACCAAAATCATAGTCCATTACTAAATAAACTTTGACATATATGTATAGGTTAAGATATCCAGCAGCAGTATATAGTTATTCTAATTAGCTCCACATTTAGTAACACAGTACCTTAATATACAGCATATACGATTCTGAAATGGGCCATTACGAATATTAGTTGTTTTTGTTCTTTTGTTCTGCAACATTTGTACAAGAAACAATTCACGACAGGAGCTCCAATTCTCAGACCAGATTGGGGGGTTAGGGTGGGGAGCCATACTCGACCCCCCTGAGAGGAAACAGAAGCTTATCTCTTGTTTTGTAATAGTTTCCTCTGTGCTCATGTTTTGCTCCTCTTGTCTAAACCAATTGGATTTTAAGATAGCTAAGACAACAACATTTTTGTCAAGTGAGCTCATTTTGGCCGGACTGGGTCTTGGCTTTAGGGTTGAAAATAGAATTATGATAACACTTTTTTACTTGTTTAGGTCAACAGTAGCACTTTCATTACAATATCAGAACTTAGAATTTGATTTGATACAAAGAGTTGATATTTATTTTGTTCAAACTAAATCTAGTCTTGTGCTAAGCTAAGCTAAGCTAATCAGCTACTCTCATTAGATTCAGAGTCACTGTTAATGCACATTCGGGGGGACAGCTATTCAGTTATTTCCCGAAATGTCAAACCATTCCTTCAGGGACAGACAGTTATGGTCCTCACAAGTATAGTGTACAGTAGTGTCTGTTTGTAAATGTTTATGTGTGTTTTTGCATTCTCATGACTGTTTTGGTCCAACCCAGCCTCACGGCATTTCGTGTAATCACAAAATAAATGTAATCTATTGATTCGTGTTCACCAACACGATTTTCCCCTTTTTTTCGTGTCACACAGAACGATTTTAAAAGCAATGTATTTCTATTGGTAGTATGTTTCGTGCCTGCACCACGTCTTTTTGTCCAGTCGGGTCTTGGAACACCAGAAGCTGTGGGGTTCATAAAAACATGTTCTTAATCAATATCTTACCCTAAGCCTAACCCTATCCCTTTTATTTTAAATTGTATAATGTAGGAGTTTTTTTGCTGTCTGCGAGGAAAATAAATTGGACTCAGAGCCTCAGAATACTGAAATCTGTATTTTTTTAATCTTTTTGTCCTTCTAATTTGTTATTATTTGGTGCAGGCACGAAACATACTACCAATATAATGTTTCCTCTGCTGGGATGGCCCCAGACCCTTAAATCTGCCAAAAGGCTTGACATTCTGTTAAAGTTACTCCTCAAACTGTGCATGTGTTCAATCTCAGGTCATATGAAGCCTGTGTTTTATCTACAGTATTATATTTCGTTAGCCTAATAGCATAATTGCCTAAGTCATTTTTTGGCCAAATTGTGATATCTGCCTAACTTTACTCTCCTACCACTGCTGCATCACCCTGCCTTATTGCCTATGTCCACAGCCTATCAGAATGCATTTTAGAGTCCAAAATCACTATCTGCCTAAGTCATCGCTTTGACTTAGGCATTTTTGCAGGGCACTTTTCCTTGTTTTCCAAAAACATTCAAATATGACTTGGGCAATTATGCTATTAGGCTAACGATTTGTAGTTCTTTAGATCAACAGAAAGGCTTTGGCTGGTCTTTTGTTTCTGTTTTGTCATCTTCAAAGCTCAGCGTTTCAACATGTGAGGTTATAATCAACACTATGACAGGCACCTTTATTTAGATATTCCGGTGCAGTGGGAGGCTCTAACCTCTGTTTTTTTTAGCTTTCAAGTATTTCATTTGGCCATGTTGTTTTGTTTATGAAACAAACAATGGCAACCATAACTCGAAAAACATGAAACTGTTTGCTTTGAAGTTAATAATGTACTCTTTCAAATACCTGTCAAATCACTTCTTCAGTTTCAGACATGCAGACAGTGAAGGAACGCACACTGAAAATATGAAATTACAGAGAATTCTTTATATGTTTCAGAGAATCAAAAACATTTGAGCATGATTAACAAAGACTGATGATTGGGGTCAGTGAGAACTTTTTTTGTCAAGAAACACTACATAGGAAGCAGATAGGCCTTACTGCTGGCCAAGAGGGAAAAAAGCAAGTGAGCAATGCTTCAGGCCCATAAGAGTTATAAAAGGGAAATGTGTTGCACACATGAGGAACACAGCTGTGGAGCATCCCAGACTGATCCCATGTGTGCAACTCGATTTTGACAGGATAACAACTGGTGACTTCTCGAATTGTGTGAGTAACATTCTGTTTTTAGACTTCTCTGTTTCAGTGTGTGTACTCTGTATAAATGCTCTGTAGTTGATCTGACTGAAATTGTGATTTTAAATCTCAAACCGCTACAGTATCTGTCAGGCAGAAACTTGGGACAAGTAATTTGACTGAAACCTTAAAACTGAACTAACTGACTGCTAGGGTTAACTTTGATTTAAACATTTGTAGAATACTAAGTGCTTTATTGAGTAGGTGTAACTGTATTAAGGGTTAAACTCATAACTTTATAACTTAGGGTTTAATGTAATTGTAAAACCATTGGGCCACTGAAAAGACACAATAGCAACTCAGGAGGGAGCCAGTCCAGATTTTCTTTTGAGGGCCACCAGCTGCAGAGAGTTAACTAATTAAAGGGGCGTGGCCCACAGCTGTGAGATTTCAGCAATCAGGTGTCCATTTTAGGTAGCACTTTCCTGGAGCGTCAGACAGACGAAGACTCCCGAGGGAAGCAAAGAGGAGGCAAATCCTACTTTGATTGAGCTAAGTATAGCTGGTGTTTTATTTCATTTGGTTGTTTAGCCCCTCATGCTATAATCATGTGTATTTTCTCCATTCCTGTTTATGTATCTTCTCGCAATTATCACTGGCCCCGTGTATCTCCTAATCGATATAACCGCCCTGCTCTCGTCTATCCCACATGCTCCACTGACATCCAACATCTAGTTTCAGGTGGCCTGTGGAACTGCCAGTCAGCTGTTCCTAAGGCTGACTTCATCTCTGGCTACGCTTCCCTGCAGTCTCTGGATTTCCTTGCTCTCACTGAGACCTGGATTACTCCATCCAACACATCCACCCCAGCAGCTCTCTCCACAGCATATTCCTTCTCCCATACACCCAGACCCACTGGCAGAGGAGGTGGCACTGGTCTCCTGCTCTCTCCCAAATGGAGCTGTTCCCTCTTCAAGCTTCCTAACTTCACTCCTTCCACCTTTGAATTCCATGCCGTCACAGTAACCCATCCTATACAATTAACCATTGTTGTTCTCTACCGTCCGCCAGGCGCCTTGGGAGACTTCTTGGAGGAATTAGATAATCTCCTCTCACACATCCCTGAAACTGGCCCTCCCGCTGTACTTCTCGGAGACTTCAACCTCCAGACAGGGAAGACATCTGAACTAACATCTCTGTTAACCACCTTTGCTTTCTCACTGTCTCCATCCCCACCAACTCATAAAGCTGGCAATGTCCTTGATCTCATATTCTCAAGGAACTGCACTACTTCTAACCTCTCTGTAAACCCGCTCCACACATCCGATCACTCTTCTTCATTTCATTCTCTCTGCACGCATTCAGGTAGGCTCGCCCCGGGGCCGGCTACGTCTATAGAAATCTCAGTAGGTGAATGCTTGCAATAAGGTAGTACCCATAGAGTCCAGTAGAGGGTTCCGCCTGTGTTAATATAACAAGGGTTCACTATACGTAACCCGGCGTTTATGTGAAATTGTTCTTTTTTTGAAATAATGGTTTTAGTGGGTAATTATTGGTTTTAATTTTGTATTTGTGTTAATTTGAAATGTATCAAATTCCCAAAAAACGTATACAGCTTTTGTTAACATTGGAATTTACTGTGTAAGCGGCCGCGGGGGGGAGAGCTTTAGAGAGCTCTCTCCTGAAAGACTGAGAGGCTCTGATAACCTCAGCTCAGTGAGGTAAAGGCACACCTTTATATGATCATTATAGTTATAAAAAAATAAGAGAATAGATGAAAAACAGGTATAAAATACTATATGACAGTAAAAAAAGTTACAAACAAGAATACAGGTTAAAAGGGGAGTGATTTGTAAAATATCCATAAAGAAAGAAAATCTGCTTCATATGGGTGTTCAGAGATGTATCCATAGATCTCCTAATGTTGCTCTGAAAGTGTACCAGATTGATGCTTTTAAATTCAATATTAAAAAAAAATCCCGGGAGAGCATGCCCCCGGACCCCCCTACAGGATGTTAGGTCCCCCCCCCCCACTTAAATCACGTTCAACTGGATAGGAAACTAAATACATTTGCACACATCTTGTGTCCATATATTTCTGTTTTGGTGGTCATGCCACAACCGTGCACGTGCATGCATGCGCGAGTCATAGTGAGTGTCTGCATTTGGGGGGGAAGGCAGCTAAAATCTTGCCTAGGGCTGCAAATTGGTCAGGGCCGGCCCTGGGGCCTCATTTATAAAGGGATATACGCTCAAAAAATGGCGTACGCCAGTTTCTACGCAATGTTTGCGATTTATAAAATACTAACTTGACGGGAAAACGTGCGGTCCTCCACGCAAACTGTAACCCATGCGTACGCACTAAGCACAAAAACGGGAGAGCGAGAAACTGCGACACCGCGTTGGCAGAAGGAAGAATGGGGAGAAATATGTGGAAATAATACCATAAACAAAATGTTACCTCTTTATCATATATGAAGAATTCATTTTCAAACATTGATTAAAGCTGATCTTAAAATGACTAAACAAACTCCTGTTTAAGACTCCTCAGTGCACACAAAAACATAACTTGGAGAAATAAATAAATAAATACGGATATGTTATTTAAAACCACCTCGAATATGTTGTGTTAATGTTATGAAATGTTTTCTCATAAATGATGCGGTAAGCAGGAGGACAGAATTACGTCTAAACTGACGCCGTTTTGCATTTCTATAGGTTGTACGAGCATGGCTTTATATATAGGCTACTATCAGTTTAATCGTGTTTTATGCCGTTTGCTAAGACTTGATAAGTCGCTCGTAAAACACAGGAGGTATGGAAACTAAGAACACCATATGTGGTCAATTGTATAGCTAATATAACACAACTCATTAGTTGTATTTCCTTTAAATGGTGGATATAGAGTTGCTGCGGGGGGGGGGTTGAGATGCACAGGCTGCAGTGGAGACGCTGCGCACAGCTGATCGACAGCTGGGACACAAACCACCAAACAAAAACATAATTCAGATCCAGTCGTCATGACTCCACTCCGGAGGGATTTCCCGATCATTTCTTACAGTTTCTCATCAAGGGGGGGGTCTCCTGTCCCGGTTCAAACACACTGCCTGAGGAAGGCTATGTGTATTTTTTTGTCATGAACCTTTTTCGGACCACTTATTTATTTATTTTGGTGACGATCCGACCTCCATGCTGCTACTCTGGTTCAAACTGCATCCACCAAACAATATGATTTATCTCGACCTCCCCAAAATAACCAAACTCTGACACGGTGTGAGACGTCTTTTTTAGCTGTTCTGTCGTCATTTCCTGCGATCTTCTTCATAAAGTCAGTCAGAATGAATGAATGAATGGGCGTTTCTTTGACTATTTATAGGCAAATATGGGCGTTACGTGAAGCCCGCAAAAGCTGCACCGCATTTCGAGTCGATTGTGATTTACAAAGGGAAACCGGCGTAGGAAGTGCTGTATGCACTTTCCTCGCAGGTACGCAATGTTTGGTGAATCGGAAAATGTCGGAACATTTCTGTACCTATTTTTTGGATTTCTACTACGTAAACAACCTTCCCACGTGAATCTTACGCAAGGCGTTATAAATGAGGCCCCTGGTTACACAAGACGAAACATCGCTATGACATCATCAAGTGGCCAAAATCTGATCAGCTCATTTTCATTTAAATGGAGCAGGACAAAAAGTGAGCAAACGTTTTTCCTGAAACGGTCAGAATCTCTTTACCCAGAGGGGACACACGTTGATGTGTAAAAGACATGAAAAAGTGGATTTTGCATAATAGGTGACCTTTAAAAGACTGTGATGTGAGAGGTTGCTGCAGTGTCCTTCTACTCAACAAAACCTTTTAGCATCGTTGAGCTTGTTTCCGCCCTCTGGGGTGCCAGCACCAGACTGCAAGCAGACAAAGTTAGCAACTGGCTGGTGAACATAGTAATAGCCAAAAGAAGAATAAAAACGTTACCTTTTAAACTGTACCTGTTTAGGTGTACAGAGAAACAATCCTAATCCCATGCTTACACTGCAAAAATTACTGATCTTGCCAAGAGTTGCCATCTTATATCAAGCCATAAAATCTTACTGGACTTGTTTTGAGAATAATGTACTATGCAAGAGCTGCTTGTGTAAGATGATGAATCTTCTTTTAAGAACATTAGACTTCTGAATTCTTATTTGGTCAGCAAATCTTGAAATAAGGTATTTTACAAACAAATTAAGATAAATTACTGTCAGAGACACAGGTTTGGGTCACTGCCTCATATCAATTTGTTTGTTTTTTTAGCTGTAAGAACTTGTTTCAAGACATGTTACAACTTATTTTAAGAATCACATGGGATCCATTTAAGTCAGATTCATATTTATGTCAGATGTTAAATCACAACATTAATTCCCAAAAACAATAACAAATCAAAAATATCAACTTGGAATGGGGCAATATATCGAAATTCAATGTATCACAATAGCTCAATTTAGTAATTATTTCTTAGTAAATGATTCTGCCTAGCAAATATCATTGCTACAAAAATGTGTCTCAGAAAAAAACACTGTCAGACTGAAACTTTTATTTATGACATTGTATCATGGTTCTATCAAATTTCAACCCTATATTGCATTGTCAATCACATTGAGATAATCTAACTGTAATCCCTATCACCTGTATCAGCTCTTCATATACACATCCTTACAATGCTCATTCAATGAACTTTCATTTCAAGGAGAACAAAAGTAGAAATAATAATAATCATACTTTCCTAAATCAAAATTCCCTGACTATACTATTATGCAGGAAAAATAATGTTACAGCAGTGCATTACTTTATAATGTTTTTTCTCCCAACACATGTTTGTAAATAAACAGTCAATACAACGACACAAATAAATCCGTATTTGGCAGAACTCTTTGTTGGATTAGACAAAAAAAGGGTAACCGTACTCTATGACGGATAACAATAATAAAATAGTAAAAAAGACATTTAAAAAAAAAAAACACTTCCTCACTCAAATTATCATGTTGCATACACAGGTATAACCTTCCAATGCTCATTCAATGATCATCATATTTAGGTTTTAAGTGCAATGACATCCCTAAGGTTATATTTGATCAAAATATACACACTGTTTTCAAAACTCATCGAATAATAGGATGTATAGTCAACAAGCTTTTCTGCATCCATCACCTCTGTTGCTTGGGCAAGATTGGGTACAGTGACTTCATATGCTAATAAATCTTTGTTAAAACAGACAGTTTCATAAAGCTGATGTTCAAAGCAATACAATGAAGAATCTACGACATAAATGTTTTTTATAAGTCCAAAGATAGGTACTGTATCATTTGCATTAGTTATTATCAGAGACTTTCCGCTGATGTACTTGTTACCATTAAGAATAAGCCACTTGACTGAGACTGCATGTTGTATGCCATCAATCCCCAAGAAATCTCTAATCTTTGCTGTGATGTACTCTTTATTTGTCAATTCTGAGACGGGGCCCAATTCTTTCTCATGCAAAAATATTGGATGCTCAATGCCCATTTCATTTTGACAGCATTCGAGAAGCTGGTTATGGTTCACCAACGATTTACATACATTTTTGAAGTTCAATTTAGATGACCACTGTTTAAAAAAACAGTGCTTTGACTCAAATCTCATGCACATATGCCTTGTCAAAGGACCCAGAGAAAGAATTTGGGTAGGGAGATGCAACATGTAATGTTGCTTAGGCGTTACATTTTTGTCAGGAAAAAGTTGCTTAAACTGTTTTAGATGCTGCTCAATCATTTGTTTAAGTCTTAATACAGTTTGCAGAGATATGACCGGCGCAAAAACTATTCGAACTATCTCAATTATTCCAAAATAAACTTAACGTAAATATTTCCCTTCATATTGTTCAACAGAAAAGGCATGATCTTTAACAATATCAGCATTTGCCCAGAAGACTGTTTAAGTTTGTTATCATTAGATGACAAGGTATTGACACTGACAGGACAGGGCTTGTCTCGTACATCAATAGATGAAAAAGGAAAACTCTACATGGCTGAATTGAAAATATCCAACTCCATTTGTCCTGACAGAATAAGGTATTTTAACACACACTTAATTTCCATGGGTGCAACACCCTCAAGAATTATGTGCATTATGTCCTGTGGAGTTTGCTGAATGAGGTCAAAGGCTGGAAATTCAACCAGCTTGCTTTTTCTGTTTATTCCGTAGGTGGTTTTAAGGGCAGATTTCAAGAACTCTGTGCTGGCCCTTTCTATTTCAATGCACTGTCTAATGTGCTTTTCCACTGTCCTTTTAGTGAAACTTTGTTCGTCAAAATTGACTTGCATGTCCTCAAAGGTACATTCACAGTGCCTGCACTTGCTATATGCAAAACCAACTCCTTCCTTAAAGCCAGCGAGCTCATGTTGCGCAAGTGTGTCACCACATAGTGAAATTAAAGCACCAAATAAACCCATTTCACCATTCTGTGTTTGTATTTTGACACCATTGTACAGCAATTTTAAGTCTTTATCAATTCTTTCTAATACAACATCAACACCACACTGGTCAATATCATTAGCTTTTGCTATAGCAAGGAGTCTAATTGCTGCAAGCTTCGATCTAAACTTGGGGTCTATGTTTCCTAGAGTATAATAAACCATCAGTAATTTGTTTACAGAAGCATGTGACCCCAAGGGGTTGCATATCTCTATTTCATCAGTGTACAAGATCAGCTGCAAAGCAGTAGGTTTTATTGAAAACAGAGGGTGAGATTTAAAAAGACTCCCATCAACAATGTCATACAAAAACCCATCTTTGTTGCAGCTTTGTGGTGCAGTGTTGATCATATCAAAGATTCTGGAGTTGGACAACAACTGTTGTAGACTATTAATTAGGGGTATATAGTAAAAACTTTTGTTTTTGATTACAAGAACTCTTGAGTCTCCCTTTTAACTCTACAAACTTTTTGAGACACAAGTATTTCCTCTGGTTTCACTGGGTTAAAAAGATTCTGAATGGTGCTATCCTGCATGTATGTGGTGGCCATTAGGGTGAAAGGATCCTGAAAATGATCAAATGTTGCCAATGCTTCCTCTTGGAGCTGCGCCGTACTCCCTGAATGACTCTCGAAGACCCTCTTCATTTTGTCTCTCAAGGTATACAGAAGAGCCGCTTGATACTGTTGGACCCCAGAGACAATATCGTTGACACTCCTCTGAAAGAGAAAATTAAAAAAATGAAATACATCAGAGTATGCATTTACAGTCCGAGTGTCCATAGCTAACTAACATAACTAAAGTGCCCCCATGTCTGAACACAAGGTTGAAAATGACATACAAAGATTATCACCACTCTTCAATCCCTTTGACTACAGGCACACTTACATTCATTATTACACTTTTGTACAAAGCAACTAATAGATGCAATACCTGGGACAGGTGGCATTTTTCACGGACATTGATGGCAAATGCAACTGCACGTCTGGAAAGATTTCCGCCAGATGTATCAGCTTCTTCCTGGAGACATATTCATAGTAATATTACACAATTAGAAGAAAGACTAATTAACTCAAGTGTTGTATGTTTGAGTAATGTTATCATGTAAGATATGGCTTTTAAACCAAGCCCCTGTCCAATATGTCTTCTTTAAATAGTGTCTGTGAACATAATTACAGGAAGAAGGTCCTGTGTTCTGGCTAGTGAAAATTGCTATTTCAACCAGTGCCCGCTGGTCCATAGAGGCAGAGGAGGTTGCTCCTCCTCTATTTTTGAGAAGCAAGAGGAAGATCAAATCATCAATCAATCATTGTTTTACTGCTTAAGTTTTCATTGGACAGAATACAGTAGAGATAAGTAGCCAACTAGTGTAGTAATAATAATAATAATAATTAGTATTTATATAGCAAAGTCCAGATTAAAGGATTTCCAGAGTAAAAATAAAGAAACTGTGGTGATTGACATTATTCACCCACGGATCTATGGGTTGGGGTATTGTTCCGCACGGACATTGAAGTGAGCCGGTCTTCCTGTTTCCGCCCTTCTTCTCCCCGTGCATAAAAGTGTTTACGTGTGTGTTCGAATGCTAAATAAAAGTGTAGCTTGTCGCTTCGATACGCCGCCTCCGACTCCCGTCTCTCGGCACCACATTGGTGACTCCGACATAAGTCCCGTTGAAGGATCCGAGACTGAACCGAGCATGGCAAGTAACGCCGTTTTTTTCAAACTGCCAGAGTTTTGGGAGACATCTGCGGCTGCATGGTTCGCTCAGGCGGAGGCTCAGTTCGCCCTCCGCGGAGTGACTGACGACGCAGCACGTTATTTTCACGTCGTTTCAGCGCTGGGGAGCACCACTGCGACCCGGACGGTGGGCTTTATTACATCTCCTCCTGCCCAGGATAAATATGCAGCGTTCAAGGCTTTCCTGCTAAAGACTTTCGAGCTGTCACGGCCGGAACGAGCCCGACGCCTGCTCGCTATTCATAGCCTGGGGGACAACAAGCCTTCTGACCACATGGAGATGATGCTCAGCCTGTTGGGTACGGAAGAACCTAATTTTTTGTTCATAGAACTGTTTCTTCGGCACATGCCGCCGCATGTACAGACAGCGCTCGCTAACACAGCTATTACTGAGCCCCGCGCTTTGGCCGAAGAAGCCGACCGGTTCTTCCTGGCAACCCAGCGTTTTGCCCCGGAGGTGCTTGCCCCGACACGCAGCGGCACCTTCCCTGGTACAGGCATGCCACCTAGCAGAAGCTCCGGGGCCGACGTCAGCAACTCCAGCCCTGGCCTGTGTTATTACCATGCACGCTACGGGGCGAAAGCGAAGACGTGCCGTCCTCCCTGCTCCTACAAGGTAACGGGAAACGCCAAGGCCTGCGCTCGGTAGTGGCCGCGAGCGTGGGCACATCCAACCGGCTCCTGTTCATCAGGGACACCCTCTTGGTCGCAGACTTCTTTGTGACACAGGAGCCCAGCGGAGCGTCCTGCCGGCTACCGTGGAGGACGCTGCCGGGGGAGGACACGGCCCACCTTTAACGTCCGCTAACGACACCCCTATTCGCACCTATGGCACAAAGACAGTGGACCTGTGCTTCGAGGGTCAGCGGTTTAAGTGGGATTTCGTCACGGCTGACATCTCCTTCGCTCTCCTCGGCGCAGACTTCCTGTGCGCTCACGGACTGCTGGTGGACGTCAAGAACAGCCGCCTGGTGGACGCACGGACGTTTGCCTCGTTTGCCTCGTTCACGTGTACACGCGGCGAAGCGTCATTCAGCAGGCTCTCCAGCTCACTCTCACAGGGCGACAAGTTCCAGCACCTTCTCAGTGAGTTTCCCGTCTTGACGCAGCCCACCTTTTCCTCTGCCACTACCAAACACGGGGTAGAGCACCACATTGACACTGAAGGCCCCCCTGTCTACGCTAGGGCCCGGCGGCTCAACCCTGACATGCTGGCAGTCGCCAAGGCGGAGTTCGTCAACATGGAGCGTCTGGGCATCATCCGCCGCTCAGACAGCCCTTGGGCTTCGCCGCTTCACATGGTCCCTAAATCAGCCGGTGGCTGGCGACCGTGTGGTGACTACCGCCGCCTTAACTACGCCACTACGCCAGACCGCTACCCGGTCCCTCACATCCAGGATTTCTCTGCACACCTGGCGGGCAAGCTGGTTTTCTCCAAGGTGGATCTGGTGCGGGGCTACCACCAGGTTCCGGTGCACCCCTCGGACGTCCCCAAAACTGCGGTAATTACGCCGTTTGGGCTTTTCGAGTTCCTGCGTATGCCGTTTGGACTTAAGAATGCAGCTCAGTCCTTTCAGCGGCTGATGGATTCAGCGCTCAGGGACATGCCATTCATCTTCGTCTATTTAGACGACATCCTGGTCGCCAGCTCCTCCTCCGAAGAGCACCAGGCACATCTCCGCGTCCTTTTCGCAAGGCTCAACCAACACGGCCTGATTATCAACCCGGCGAAGTGTCAGTTCGGGTTGTCCTCCATCCATTTCCTCGGGCACCTCATCAACAAAGATGGGGCCGCCCCCCTCCCGTCGAAAGTGGAGGCCGTGTCTGCCTTTCCACGACCGCCTACAGCTCGGGCGCTCCGAGAGTTCCTCGGGATGGTGACGTTTTATCACCGGTTCATCCGCCGGGCGGCCCACACCATGCGCCCGCTATACGAGGCCCTCAGGGACAAGTCCCCTGAAAGGGAGGTCGCTTTCAACGCCACCAAAGCCGCCCTGAGCGAAGCCGCCATGTTGGCTCACCCGTCACACAGGGCCCCCATCGCCATCACCACCGACGCGTCTGACTACGCAGTGGGCGCGGTGCATGAACAATGGGTCGACGGCACCTGGCAACCGCTCGCCTTTTTCAGTCGCCAGTTGACTCCCAGGGAGCGCAAGTACAGCGCTTTCGACAGAGAACTCCTTGGTCTCTATTTGGCGGTTCGCCACTTCCGTTTCCTGCTGGAAGGCCGGGAGTTTGCGGCGTTCGTGGATCACAAGCCACTGACCTTCTGCATGTCCAAGGTGGCTGAGCCGTGGTCCGCCCGACAGCAGCATTCATACATCTCCGAGTACACCACGGACATACGACACATCGCTGGCAAGGCTAACGTGGTCGCGGACTGCCTCTCCAGAGCGGTCATCGGAGCTGTGCAGCTGGGCCTCGATTACCTCCGCATGAGCGCTGACCAGGCCTCTGACCACGGGGTCCAGACCCTCAGGGCCTCGGTCACGGGATTACGCCTGGAGGAGGTCACGGTCGGTGACTCTGGCGCCAAAGCTGTGGTTTGTGACATCTCACGGGCCAACCTCGACCGCTGGTCCCTGCGGACTGGCGTCGACCCGTTTTTGAGGCGGTTCACAATCTTTCCCACCCCGGGTAGGAAGCCGTCCGTGAAGTTGTTTGTCGCAGAAGTTCGTGTGGCAGGGGCTTAAGAGGGACGTGAGATCCTGGGTCGACTCGTGCGTGGCTGTCAACGGGCCAAAGTCCACCGCCATACTAGGGCCCCTTTTGAACTTTTTTGCGGTTCCTGAGAGGAGGTTTGACCATGTCAATGTCGACCTCGTAGGTCCGCTTCCCCCCTCTCACGGTTTCACCTACCTTCTTACGATGGTGGACAGGACGACACGCTGGCCCGAGGCCGTTCCCCTCGCCTCGACATCAGCTTCCGACGTCGCCCGCGCTTTCATCGGCACGTGGGTGGCGCGCTTCGGGACCCCGTCTGACCTCTCCTCTGACCGCGGTTCTCAGTTCACCTCGGAGCTGTGGAACGCTGTTGCTGTGGGTTTGGGGGTCAAGCTGCACCGCACCACCGCATATCACCCCCAGGCTAACGGGCTGTGTGAGCGGTTTCACCGGTCCATGAAGGCGTCACTGCTGGCCGGCTTGACAGACGGCAACTGGGTGGATAAGCTCCCGTGGGTTATGCTCGGCCTCAGTGTGCCCCCAAGAAGACCTGCAGTCCTCGTCGGCGGAGCTCCGTCCTATGGCCAGACGCTACGGGTCCCCGGAAATTCATTCCCACCGCCACTGTGCCCTGGTCTGCAGCCGGGCAGCGCTCCTCCCTGCTGGAGGACCGCCGGGACATTCACGCCCGTCCCAACGTCGCAGCACAGCAACCCAATTCACAAATGAAAAGGATCATCATTCCCATAGCACGTGAAGGCACCATTAAAGTAGCTTCACATGTAGTGAGTTACTTTTGCGGTGTTTGAGTAACTTAGCTTGCTACATTTGACTGGTTGGTAGCTTCTGTGTAGTGAAGCTCCATAATGGCAGAGTAACTGGTAGCTTAGCTCACTACATTTCAAAGTAGCTTGCCCAACACGGCATCTTACCTGATCAAGAGGTTGAAACGGGAATTCCTCAAGCTGTTGCTCCTGCTGTGAAGGGACACATGTGCTGACTTGACTGTTGGTCCTTTGCATCCCTCGTGTTGCAGTGGCACAACCAGAAAAAAATGGGCATATCAAAATCTTCAAATCCAACTCTAGATGGTTCGGGTGCAGTTGTCATCAACCCAGAAGGCGGGCTTCCATTTTCAAAATACAGAGCATGTCTACGTCTGATGTGGTAGTAGAACGAGTTGAAAACTCTGTATTCTTCGGTACATCCATTAATTCCACATACAACACGGAAATCTGGACTGCGGCCATGTGCCTTGTTAATATGGCTCAGCAGAGACTTCAATGTTAACGCAAAAAAGACAAAGCAAATCACACACCGCCAATACGCCATGTTCCTCAAAACCTACTGAACTGAGGAGGAGATGGAAGCTGACAGATTGATGTGACAGACAAAACATCTGCTAAAGGCAAAGTTGAACCACAGCCCGCCGCCAGTACTGGCGGGCTTTGGCACGTTGGTTGGGTCAAACCATATTAACAATGGGGGGGTGGGGTCTCTGATATATCCTTTTTAGTATGTGCTGCGATATGAAAAAGCATATGTATTAGCAATTACAAACACTATCGTCATCTTTTATCCTCAAATGGTTAATTGTATCATCCCTATTTAGTATTTACCCAGATTATTATTTGTCGAAGGAGGAGTTCAACCCACTACTGTATCATTGTCAAGAGGCGCATTCACACCGCAGTACTTTTCCCACAAAGGTTCATGCGAACTTAGTTCATGCAAACTCTTTAGTTCACATGAACTAAGTACAGATCGCGTTCACACCGGAAAAAGTCTCTGGGGGTGGATTAGGCAAATGAAGCCGCTGACTTCACTTCTTCTTCTTCTGCTTTGGGTTTACTGGCAGGCTACAAACCACTTCACGGCGTATACTGCCCCCCGGAGTCCCCGGCCGGAAGTCCCCGGAGTTGGGGAAGGCTTCAGTAGAAGCTGCTGGGACTCCCAGCAGCTTCTACTGAAGCCTTCCGAGTAAATCGCCAGAAACGCCGACACCTCCTCATCTCCACCGCTCCCATGTTTTATTTTGTGTTGCCATAAGTTAGTCTCTCTGCGTTTCTTCTGCGCTGGGCTAATGCTAATGCTAATAATGCTAATGCGAGGATAATAAAATGGCGGCTTCACAAAACTTTTTGGAAGTTTTACGGGGCGTGGTTTGCAATCCGCCCAGCCAATCAGACATATAGCTCTTTTCTCACAAAAGAGCCGCTCGAAAGTCCCTGCTCTCTAGCAGGGACTTACGAGCGGCTCTTTTGTGAGAAAGAGCTATATTTAGTACCGGCTCTTTTGGTGTGAACGCGATAAAAGAGTTCACTGAACTAAGTTCGCATGAACCTTTGTGGGAAAAGTACCGCAGTGTGAATGCGCCTAAGTAGCCAGTTCACGAAGTTAGAAAGAAGAGAAGGTCACAGAAGAAGAGAAGAGAAGAAGGTCACACATTGGAGAGAAGGTGTGTATTCATATTATAATAAAAGCGCATTCATTTGTCACGGTACCAATATTGCTGGGTTAAAAATTCAATGAATATTATGTCTGTTAGCTAGCTAGCGCTACTAGCGAGCTAGCGCTACTAGTGAGCTAGCGCTGCTAGC
This sequence comes from Harpagifer antarcticus, assembly GCA_902827135.1. Lineage (NCBI taxonomy): Eukaryota > Metazoa > Chordata > Actinopteri > Perciformes > Harpagiferidae > Harpagifer > Harpagifer antarcticus. Next base: position 3,981,177 of record CADEHL010001498.1, on the reverse strand, counting down.
TAGCTAGCTAGCAGCGATGCTAACGTTGTCGTTCGGGTTAGCAAATCATTACAGACTGCTGAATTAATCCACTAAAATTGTCAGTTGCTTCTTTTCTACACCAGTATAGTGGTACGTTTATTAAATAATGAATTAAAAACGACATGTATAACTTTTTTATTTGTATCGTGACGTCCATTACGCAGTCAAAATGGTAACTAAGAGTGGAAAGTGTTCAGCGTTTCACACTGAACTATTTGACCGTTATAATGAACCATGCGGGTACTACCGGTAGGCCTATAGTGCACACAAATATTCATTGCTTCAGATTGGAACACATTTATACACTCAAAACAGTAAATGTAAGTCAGAAATATGCAAATTGAGATACAGCAAGGGAAAGATAGCTGTTTTGTCAGAATTCACTAAAACCAGTGTGCGAAATACAGGTCCCTTCGTTCTGAGTTGGAGAGTAACACGTTTAAGTTTGCGGCCAAATAGTAATTAAAGTTTGTTACTATACAAGTTAAGCGCCTGTAACATCAGTGTTAAATGTGTATGTGCCGGTTGGTGTGCGTACCTTATGAAAGTAAGTGTTTACGGTTCGCAGACGTAATGAGCGACGTTGCAGTGGTCTACATGTAATGCGCAACGTTCTATTGTTTACAATTAGCATGCTAAGCAGAGTTAGCTTTATTCACGTCTTATGTTGCCTTACTATGTAATATGAATGAGATTCATGTTGCTTAGTGTAATGCCCCATCCACCGCTTGCTTTGCATGTCCCGCAAACCAACCAGTGGAAGTCAGGGGAGGGCGAAATAGTTTCGGAAAGGACCACTCTACTGCGATGAGGTGGATCTGTTTATCAGCGTTACTATAGCGATCATGACGGTACTGAGCATAAAGTAGATAGTAGATGAGACGATTAGAAGGGTAAGAAACCCATATGAAGATAGGCTTTTTACTTCAGTTATCCTATTTTTGCACCGAAAATATTTGAAAACCATGAAAGTTTAAAAAGTTCAAAATAATGACCACTACACAAGTAAAGTTGTGACGCCCCGTGTTCGTTCCCAGCGCCCCCCTAGGTTATACGAACGCCCCCCACGGGGCGCTGACGCCCCCGTTGAGAAACCCTGTAATATAAAACAACGTGCATCCAAACAACTTTAGCCAATGCAACCTCCTATGTGAGTGTCGCGCAACAATCGGGAGATGGGACCCCCGAATATTGACGGGTATTTCGCACACTGACTAAAACCATTATTTTTCAGCCTCTGTAGCAGATAAAAACATAAAATGAAAAGCATTTAAGAGCTTAAACCACAAGGAATGATTGTATTCACTGTAATATTCAATCACATGTTTGTAAAGCTGTTTGAAATCAAATGATGATAATTAATTAATGTTTTTTCTTCCTACCAGGTTATAGATGGGACAATGGATAAACTGGATGATGTTACAGTGTCAATTTTTAAGGGTAAGTCATTTGTGTTTGAATCAAAACAATAAATAATTATTTGGGATTGTAAAATGTTGGTAATGATGCTGCTGTCCTAATAGCTGCTAACATCGATGAGGTGTTGATGTACTCCCTCACTCGTGATGATTTGAGAGACCTTTTTCCTGGGCCAGAACACTTTCTTAGGAGAAAAAGAGTGTGGTCTTTCATCAGCCCAGAGGTAAATGGTTACCTACTTTGGTCTAAAAACAAAGTTGCACAAGACATTGTTTGACTTTGACTGTTTGACATTATCTGCTGTTGTAGGACGAGAATCCTATCTTAAAAGATAAAGATGGCCCTTCTGAAACAAGAACTCCACCTTGTAGAAAACATCGTCTCCCCCCAACATCCACTCCTTTGGAGAAAAAACGCCCAAAGATGACCCTACAGCTACCTAGTCCACCAGAGTATGTGATCTACACGGACAGTGAGTTGGAACAAGCTCGTAGACATTACTTTGAGATGGCTCGCACAGGCAGAGAGGGGGAATGTGTAATGTCCAAGGAGTTGAGTTGCAGGCTAGTGAGGAACACACTCACCAGCATGATTGCCATCCTGAGAGCAAGTCCACAAGGAGAAGAGCTTCAGTACCCTTCCAACCCTGAACTCACAGCCATGGCTAAGAAAGTAGTGGAGTATTATCCCATGTTACAAGACAAAGATGAAGCTGTGAAACATGTAAGTCATTAAAATGTGTGGCTGTTTATTTCTTGCACTTTGTTGATTGCGAAGTACTTAATAATTATTTGAATTCACCGTCATCTCTTAACATTTTGAAAAAAAAGTCAAGGCTTCATCAACATGATTAAGTAATTCTTATAAAGTTATTCTTTGTTATTTGCCACAGACAACCATTCACAATAAACTTAAAAAGAGGCTTCTAAATGTAAAGTCTCCGCAAAAGAGGCAAGGGCCTGCACAAGAGAGGGGCTGTCCAAAGAAGAGGCGTTGCCTTGACTTGTCAGCAAGTGACTCAGGAAAAGATTATGATGCTGACTCAAGTGACGCAGGTGGATCAACAATTATTTTGGATCAGACTCTTACCAGTTCTGATGAAAATGAAAGTACATGTAAGTAGAATTGCAACTTAATTTCCATTTATATGGTTCTCTACTCGAAAGGCATATCCACACATTGCTGAATGCATAACATCATGTGCAACATAAAAGTTGTTTGTAATGGACAGGGATATTATGGTCATTTTCTGTCATTCATTTTGTAGAGAACATTTTAACCTTTAAGGCAGCTATATATAGTTATGTGAGCATGTCGTTGTCGTTTTCTGATTTATTGTTTGACAATTGTGGTAAGGCACAAAATGCATTTTTGAAAGGACAAATAAATATCTAAAATATCTTCATTAGCTTCCACAGTAGCCCGCTCGGGCCGCCGGCTGCCCAATTACACCGCGGACCAGCGATCCAGTATGGTCATCCGTTCTCCCAACTCACACCAGGGAGCCAAAAAGCAGCTGGTAAAGGCCCTCCACGGTACACTTTACCCAGCAGAGGACCAAGAGCCAGGGGAGGAAGAAGAGGGTAAGTCCTGAGTCTTCCAAACTTTTCTACTTGTGTTTTGTTTGAAAATGTTTACAGACATCACCCAGCCATAAGAGGGCTGCTTCTAAAGGGAGACCATTTTTGACAGTCTTATGTGCACATAATCATTTTTCATTTTAGTGGACAAGGATAGTCTGCAAGCACAGGCCAGGCATTTTAAGACTCTGCATGAGATGTACAAGAATAAAAAACAAAACAAAGATGCTGTCTCTCAACTCCTTGATCTCGAGTTTGAAGCAAGAAGACTGTTCATTGACAGTGATGTCCTGAAAGTGGAGGACAGGCACACAAAGGTCCTGGATGCCTATCCATGCTTCAAGGATCTTCAGAATGTTAGTAAACGACTTCCCATTTTTACTTTTCAACAAAAGTTCCAGATTTTAATACTTATTCACTCTGTAGGTGATGTCTGAGCTGCGTCGCATCCTCGATAAAGACAACCACAAATACATAGCAGAAGTAAAGAAGAGATGGGACGACTTTGTTGCTAAAGTGCAGTTTTACGGAGTTTTGAAGAAAGCGATGAAACCACCTATGACCCTGGATCGTGGTAAGTCACCTCTTAGTGTCGACAGTGTGTTGGTGAAGATATGACTGAATAGGAGTGTGTCATTGATGCAAGGCTGACCAACTAAATCTAAAATGATAATGCTCTGGGGGCATTTTCACACTATTTTGTTATCTTACCATAAGTAGGATCCCTCTATCACACTTTAAGTTCCTAGCTAAAAGTTGTATTTTAAAACCTATTCACAAACTTGCTGAGATCAACTTTTCACTAAGGAATTAGGAGAAATCCAACTGGGTTGGCCCAGATGACATCGCAATTCCTGAAACAGTTATTGGTGGAATGACGGACGGACTTCAAATTTGTGCGTCATTAATGGCGTCTGATGCAACCTCTGCAGCAGTAGCTTAATAAGTCACAACACCAACCAACTAAACAACAGACATCGGCTACCTCCAGGGAGCATGTCACCTGATGCACCCTAAAATTAACCTCACAGTGCATGTCTCCTAAACTTGGAATAACTTTGACCTTAAGTCAGTTATATATTTATATGACTTTATATGCATTATCCTTTGTTTCATGTGTCTAAACTGTAGTTATGTTAATACAGATTGTGTGAGCTAAAACAGTGTCTGTCTTTCCATCCACCTGTTTGCTTTCTCTTCTCTCTTCTCATAGTGGAATTCTCGATTGCCTTGTTCAAGGCACTCCCTACACTCTTTCCTTCACCAGCTGCACCGCCTAAGAAATTGGGACATGCCAGTGAGGCATTGATACATGTTCTTCAGGTGAGCTATTGTGTCACATTCAAATCTTGATGTTTTTTTTTACTTGTGTCTATAAAGCCATTTACTTCCATGCTTTATCCTTTTTGTAAGTCTATAATGGGGTCGCTTTTCACAATTAGGACAACATTTAACAAGATATGTTGATGTTTTTTAAGCTGCCTTGTCATGAAAGGACATTCTCTCAGCGGCAATTGATAGTAAAGTTGAAATAATTTTATTTTAAGCGTAAGCACTGTGGCAATTTGGAGCTTGTTGGCACCGTTCCCTCCATTGGAAGAAATCGGCACATCAGTGCAGAGCTGTTTTACTGCTGGTCATGTAAGCCAGCTTTCAGCAGGAGGTTAAGCAATTTGTTTTCATTATTTTATTGGAAGACATGTTTTTGTATTTTCATTAGTACATAAAATGGTGCTGTCTTTGGATTCACATACTACATGCAAAGCATTATAACTTCAATCATAGATGCAATATATACATAATGGTAGTAGAGGGTCTGCTTTAGTAGTTCAATGTTATGGATGTTTATCAGAGTTTTGCTATCTCCTTTAGCTTACAGAAGATCCCACCGTCTACCTCCAGAAGAGATCTCTGTCCAGCCCCATCTTACTTGTTGATGACTCCAACTGCCTTGTCGCCATAGGAACCACTCCCATCACTACATTTGCCAAGCAAGACCTGCATGAGGGTTTGCTATATCTAATGGCCTATTACTACACAATACATCTCACTTATCCGAAGTGTGTTGCAACCATCCTTTCTGTTATTCAAACAGAAATATTGAAGGACACTATCCATGACCGAGACGCCACAGCCTCATACAAAAAAGCCATGGCTGAGTGGAAAGCTTTTATTGGGGAGTAGATCTTGGTGGTAGTTAGGTTCCCAACCTGTTTCTACAATGCTCACCCGCAATGTCTGTCGAGGTTGGGAGAGAATAACATCCCAGAAAACAACTCATGTACAAAAACAAAGTTGCAATATTCAGCCCATCATTTCCTTCCAGCCCTCTTTTCCTCAAACTGCAGGTAGCTGCACCTTCAAAGTAAGTGTCACTTACCATAGCCACCTCTCTGTGGGCATTGCCCACATTCAGCCAGCAGGATGCCCACCTTTTGTTTTTAAGGTGCAACTAGCAATACAAATGTGATCATTGCACTTTACAAATGATCAGCTGAAAATTGCAACTTTGCTCTTTGTAATGTAATTAAAAAGCCAGAGTCATTTTTAGGTCTATATATTGAGTTGTGCCCATTTGCTGGGCACAACTCATGCTCACTTAGACATATACAATGTGGGTGAGCTAGGTGGTAGTTGGGCTAGTTATTGTTAACAATTGATACTGGTACCAGTATCTGTTTTTGCATTGATACTTTGGACACAAGAGACATGACTTTCTATCATTCAGTGTTTGAGAATTTTTGTTCAACAATAAGAGAAAACAGTAATATTGAAGCTCTTAAGTTATAATTCTTCATTTTTGGTTATCTAACAAAAGTAATGTTGAGTGGTTTTCAATGTTATAATTTAAGTTAAAATTATTGTCATGATTAATTCATACGTTTTGTAAAATGCATGCTAGGTTCTTGTTTTGAGATCTGTCTACTTGAATTCAGAAATAAACAAATGGTAAAAGAAAATTTGACAACTTGTTTTGAGTATATTTGGCTTATACATGTGCATGGAATAAGTGTTTTTCTGCTTACTTCAGGACATTTGCCACTTTTCTAGCATCCATATATTTCTTATTTCCAGAATTCTTATTCATATTTTAAGAATTCTTATTTCACGCATTCCTATTTCAAGAATTGTTATTCTTATTTTAAGAATTCTTATTTCAAGAATTATTCTTATTTCACGCATTCTTATTTCAAGAATTATTATTCTTATTTTAAGAATTCTTAATAAGTCTAATTATCTCACTGCACTGGCAGATTATTACACTTGTTTCAAGTCTGTATAAACTCAAATCACATATTTTTTTTCTTGTTATAAGATGGATGATTTTTGCAGTGTATGTGGCACTGTGTGTCGTCAAAAAGCAATAAAGTACAAACTGTATTATAATATATATATATATATATTTATATATATCATTATATATATATAATGAATAAAGTGAACTACACAATGTCAAGCGGAAGGAACAATCAGCAGCACTCTGCTGCTCAGGTTCAGGCCAAAGAAAGGAAGGGCTGCTGCAGCATTTTTCTGTCAGTGAGCTAAAACAGACTTGATTCCCAGAGGTCAGTATGCTGTAAAATATACTCCCTCATATCTGTGTGAATACAAGTTGAAATGTAAGCTTTAACAGCAGTTGATTGTCAGGCTGTATAACTTCTGTTACCACACAGAACCATCTCTGCATGAATACTGTATTCCTTAAGTGCTTGAAGGCGGCTCCAGAATGCACCATATGGAAGTGTTTAAAACACTGGCCAACTGCATTCATGTTCCTTCGTCTGTAGGTTATTACTCACACCAACCAATATTTCCTGCAAAGCATTGCACTGTTGTGGCGGTGCTAGGCAACCACTGTTGTTATAGTCATTGAGTTACAAGCTGTTATATGTTCTGAGAGAACACGTGGGCCGCAGCTAGATTGAGGCCCATTTCACGAAATGACTGAAAAGCTTCTTTGATGATAATTGGTGACTAAAGTTGTCCTTTTTTAGTGATGATTGGGAAACAATTCTAACAGAATATGAATCTATGTTCACGATCAAAGCAGGAAGTGTGCAGATGAACTAGATCCAAATATTCCCTCATCATGCAACAAACAAATATTCCTTGTGGTTGAGCACTAACCCAACACAGAGGCTTCAAAATCAAAACCTTTCACACAGTGTGACACAAACTAAAAATGATATTGTTGATGATCTCAATGTCTCGATGTCTCGCTAACAGCTTTTAACAATTTGCCTGAGAGGTAGAGCTGACATCTGCACTACAGAGATCCTTTGATGCTGCCACCATGTGACTTAATGTGGGAGGAAACCAGTCAGACTGTTTCCTTTGACGCTCTGCCCGGACTCGTGTTTCCTTCAACAGTCAGCTTTCATTACACACACAGGCATGCCCAACCCAGACAACAACAACAAATGTGTGATAGCTAAGGTGGTCCACACGGAAAAACATAGTAGTTTCACAAAAACGCCTCTCACATAGTTACATTATTTTCCTGTTCATTTTTCATGGCCAGTGTCCATGTCACGTGATCGTCAACATTCCCTGCGCAAACACAAAAAACACTGGATTTATTTTAGTCGATGATCTGACATTTTGGGATACATTCTCCATTAGAAGGCTTTTTGTTCACATTTCTGCCGAGAAATGTATATTTTACTTTCAGAATCTACGTTCAGTGGATGTGTAGGATCTATGGTTTGATAGATATACGAGATAATTTCAGGTCTCCCCAGGAATACAGTCCCGTCCAACACTATTGGAACAGCGAGGCCAATTGCTTTATTTTTGCTGTACACTGAAAACAATTAGGTTTGACATCAAAAGATGAATATGAGACAAAAGGTCAGTATTTCAGCTTTTAATTCCAGGTGTTTACATCTAGATGTAAATGTGTTTACATTGACTGTATGTGTTAATCTGTGAGAGAAGAATATCACTCAACGTTTGATAATTTAAAGATAACATTTTTTACATTTTCTTCAAACTTCAGATGATGTTTTGGGTGTAGCTGCAGCATCACACGGTTCCTACAGTAGAGGAAACTATGAATAGCACAGTAAATGTGTCCTGAAGCTCTATAAAACTGTGAATACAAACCTTGTTTATTGTATTCTTTAAGAGTATGACACTACCCGCCGTATATCTGGAGTATTCAATCTGGTCTCTGGAAGTGGCTTTCCTTGCCTGTGAAGACGTTACCATTAGGAACAAACTGTTCACTGGTTTGATGAAAATGCACATGTTGATTCCCCTAACACACTTGTTTCCATCGCAGCATCGGCAAATCTTTTGGGTGGAGATTGGTCTTACGTCAGTCCACCCACGTGATGAGGAAAGTATTAATACTCACAGTAACGGTAGGTGGTAAACAGAAGGAGGTGCAAACAGGGTGAATAACATTGAGCACTTTTACCTTGTTAAAGCCTTCAAGCTTCAGCCATACACAAGCATACACATGTCTCTCAATAGAAATCGATTGTGCACCTGAGGATTGCTGCAACAAGTCCTCCAACTCATACGACCAAATAGGCCGATTGTTGAAGCGCTTATTACGACCTATAATCACGTTTTAAAGTTTTCGACCCTCTAGTGCTCCCGTTGAATGCAAACGCTACGGAGGGTCGTATTCACAAATAACCCTCTCTGGAAAATCCTAAAATGTAGGATAGTTTGGCCATTAAAACGCTTTTTGATTAAATTTCTAGCGGTTAGCTGATGGCCGGCTCGGTTAGCTGATGGCCGGCCTAAATTTGTGTTTTTAAACTAAGTTGCGCCCCCCCCCCCCCGTTGACAGTTCACTATAATAATAGCAATAATAATTGGGAGGGGGGGCGCGGCTGAAAAACTTTGAAAACCCCTGATCTAGAGGATGCGCGCCCCTAGGCTACCAGATAAATCCAGACTATTGCAGTCCTTCTTCCTTGCCTTCAACGGCTGGATCCAGGAAGAACAGCTGGGGAATCAGCTTTCTCAGTAAATATAGCACACGCTGAGGAATGTACTGCTTCAATAGACCATATTTATCATCATAACTCAATTGAAACAAAGGAAGTCTCTATTTTCAACAGAGTTCAGGGTTGAAGGTCAGATGCCAAATATTAAGATTTAGACAGGCCAGGTTCAAAAGTACACCAGAGGCCTGCAGAGACTTTAAATCAAAGCCTGGTGAGATGAAGATTACACACAGCATCTATTGCACGTCTGTCCGTCCTGGGAGAGGGATCCCTCCTCTGTTGCTCTCCCTGAGGTTTCTCCCATGTTCCCCTTTAAACTGTGGGTTTTCTCTGGAAGTTTTTCCTTGTTCGATGTGAGGGTCTAAGGACAGAGGGTGTCGTATTGTCATACTGATATTCTGTACAAACTGTGCTGTTGTATTTGCTGTATAGTGTCCTTACTGTAAGGTAATTGTTATATGTACAGGACTTTGGCTCGACCAAAAATCGTTTTAAAAAATGTGCTATATAAATAAAACTTGATTTGATTTGATGTGCTTTTCTTTCAAGCAGGAACATGTACTGTCCAGTGGTGGAAGAAGTACTCAGATGTGTTACTTAAGTAAAAGTAGCAATACTTAATTTTAAAAGTACAAGTAGAAGTCCTTCATTCCAAATCTTACCAAAAGTAAAAGTGCTCATAATTAGGGCTGTCAAAGGAACTCATTTAGTTAAATGTTATATTCATAAATACAAAGGTTAATTCTATATAGAAGTGCAGATAAACGAAACAATATAATTAGTAAATGTTAAGGTTAATAAACTGATGCTAAATAAACTGTAAATAAAAAACAACGATTGGATTTCTATTGCCCCCTTATTCGAAGCTTTACTGAGTGTCACAATAATCTAATGAAATATCTTCATTTGTAAACAGATATTAATTAATCAGCATTTCATGTAGTTAAATTTAAGGTGTTTGATTGACAGCCCTAATATTGTTGTGTGTATTATGCCCTGGTACGTAATTTCAATTTGAGTCTTGTGAAAGACCTTTCAGTGTATAATTACGGTGATTAATATTTGTATAAATAACATCCATAAACTCTGAGGGGAAATGATTGCCCCACAAACAACAAGAAGCCCGGCCTCCTCGGCCTGCTGAGTAAACTGAGAGCCATTACTCAGCATTTACCCTGAACCATTGAGGCCCATAATGTGGCCTCTTATTCCAGTCAGGTCTCAGCAGAATTATCTTTAGATAAGTTCCATATTTAGACTGATGCCTCGGCCTGTATATCCCCAGATGGGATGGATACATCCCACTGCAGGAAATGAACAGTAGCCTGGGGTTAGGATATGGCCACCTGATGGAAGCACACAAAAGTAACTCAGAGTACCACCCTCTCTGCTGGCTTACAGTACATATTTGAAGTCACCTCTAAGACACTAGAAATCACATGATATTTTGAAAACCTTTATTGTACTGAATTATCATTGGGTACATTATGTGCAGTAGCACCAATACAGTCAATTGTAGGAGGGTAAAACAACAGAAACGGTAAATATTATCATGAGTCATTGGGTGGTACTGAGTCAAAGTCATTCAGAAAGTGGAAAGTACAGGACATGTCAGCATTTCACCATTTGAGTGAATATGAAAACCACAGAAAAGATTCAAGCATGTTCCTTCATTTTATGGAACACAACAGAGCAGTTATAATGATCCAGTGATTAGAAGCACTGGACTATAGGGGGGGGGTGGGGTGGGGGGGAGAGACTTGGAGCTGCAGTGGTTGATGCTATTCATGGGGGACAGTACCTGTGATGAATAGTAACAAAGTACATTTACTCAAGTACTGCACTTCAATACAATTCTGAGGTACTTGTACATAACCGGAGTATTCTCAGTTTATGCTACAGTACTTTACACTTCTACTCCACTACATTTGACAAGTTTTTATTCACTACATTTATTTGACAGCTTTTGTTAATATTTCTTTTTTAGGTTTAGATTATTAGCTAATAATACATCTTGATACCAAAATCATAGTCCATTACTAAATAAACTTTGACATATATGTATAGGTTAAGATATCCAGCAGCAGTATATAGTTATTCTAATTAGCTCCACATTTTAGTAACACAGTACCTTAATATACAGCATATACGATTCTGAAATGGGCCATTACGAATATTAGTTGTTTTTGTTCTTTTGTTCTGCAACATTTGTACAAGAAACAATTCACGACAGGAGCTCCAATTCTCAGACCAGATTGGGGGGTTAGGGTGGGGAGCCATACTCGACCCCCCTGAGAGGAAACAGAAGCTTATCTCTTGTTTTGTAATAGTTTCCTCTGTGCTCATGTTTTGCTCCTCTTGTCTAAACCAATTGGATTTTAAGATAGCTAAGACAACAACATTTTTGTCAAGTGAGCTCATTTTGGCCGGACTGGGTCTTGGCTTTAGGGTTGAAAATAGAATTATGATAACACTTTTTTACTTGTTTAGGTCAACAGTAGCACTTTCATTACAATATCAGAACTTAGAATTTGATTTGATACAAAGAGTTGATATTTATTTTGTTCAAACTAAATCTAGTCTTGTGCTAAGCTAAGCTAAGCTAATCAGCTACTCTCATTAGATTCAGAGTCACTGTTAATGCACATTCGGGGGGACAGCTATTCAGTTATTTCCCGAAATGTCAAACCATTCCTTCAGGGACAGACAGTTATGGTCCTCACAAGTATAGTGTACAGTAGTGTCTGTTTGTAAATGTTTATGTGTGTTTTTGCATTCTCATGACTGTTTTGGTCCAACCCAGTCTCACGGCATTTCGTGTAATAGTCACAAAATAAATGTAATCTATTGATTCGTGTTCACCAACACGATTTTCCCCTTTTTTTCGTGTCACACAGAACGATTTTAAAAGCAATGTATTTCTATTGGTAGTATGTTTCGTGCCTGCACCACGTCTTTTTGTCCAGTCGGGTCTTGGAACACCAGAAGCTGTGGGGTTCATAAAAACATGTTCTTAATCAATATCTTACCCTAAGCCTAACCCTATCCCTTTTATTTTAAATTGTATAATGTAGGAGTTTTTTTGCTGTCTGCGAGGAAAATAAATTGGACTCAGAGCCTCAGAATACTGAAATCTGTATTTTTTTTAATCTTTTTGTCCTTCTAATTTGTTATTATTTGGTGCAGGCACGAAACATACTACCAATATAATGTTTCCTCTGCTGGGATGGCCCCAGACCCTTAAATCTGCCAAAAGGCTTGACATTCTGTTAAAGTTACTCCTCAAACTGTGCATGTGTTCAATCTCAGGTCATATGAAGCCTGTGTTTTATCTACAGTATTATATTTCGTTAGCCTAATAGCATAATTGCCTAAGTCATTTTTTGGCCAAATTGTGATATCTGCCTAACTTTACTCTCCTACCACTGCTGCATCACCCTGCCTTATTGCCTATGTCCACAGCCTATCAGAATGCATTTTAGAGTCCAAAATCACTATCTGCCTAAGTCATCGCTTTGACTTAGGCATTTTTGCAGGGCACTTTTCCTTGTTTTCCAAAAACATTCAAATATGACTTGGGCAATTATGCTATTAGGCTAACGATTTGTAGTTCTTTAGATCAACAGAAAGGCTTTGGCTGGTCTTTTGTTTCTGTTTTGTCATCTTCAAAGCTCAGCGTTTCAACATGTGAGGTTATAATCAACACTATGACAGGCACCTTTATTTAGATATTCCGGTGCAGTGGGAGGCTCTAACCTCTGTTTTTTTTAGCTTTCAAGTATTTCATTTGGCCATGTTGTTTTGTTTATGAAACAAACAATGGCAACCATAACTCGAAAAACATGAAACTGTTTGCTTTGAAGTTAATAATGTACTCTTTCAAATACCTGTCAAATCACTTCTTCAGTTTCAGACATGCAGACAGTGAAGGAACGCACACTGAAAATATGAAATTACAGAGAATTCTTTATATGTTTCAGAGAATCAAAAACATTTGAGCATGATTAACAAAGACTGATGATTGGGGTCAGTGAGAACTTTTTTTGTCAAGAAACACTACATAGGAAGCAGATAGGCCTTACTGCTGGCCAAGAGGGAAAAAAGCAAGTGAGCAATGCTTCAGGCCCATAAGAGTTATAAAAGGGAAATGTGTTGCACACATGAGGAACACAGCTGTGGAGCATCCCAGACTGATCCCATGTGTGCAACTCGATTTTGACAGGATAACAACTGGTGACTTCTCGAATTGTGTGAGTAACATTCTGTTTTTAGACTTCTCTGTTTCAGTGTGTGTACTCTGTATAAATGCTCTGTAGTTGATCTGACTGAAATTGTGATTTTAAATCTCAAACCGCTACAGTATCTGTCAGGCAGAAACTTGGGACAAGTAATTTGACTGAAACCTTAAAACTGAACTAACTGACTGCTAGGGTTAACTTTGATTTAAACATTTGTAGAATACTAAGTGCTTTATTGAGTAGGTGTAACTGTATTAAGGGTTAAACTCATAACTTTATAACTTAGGGTTTAATGTAATTGTAAAACCATTGGGCCACTGAAAAGACACAATAGCAACTCAGGAGGGAGCCAGTCCAGATTTTCTTTTGAGGGCCACCAGCTGCAGAGAGTTAACTAATTAAAGGGGCGTGGCCCCACAGCTGTGAGATTTCAGCAATCAGGTGTCCATTTTAGGTAGCACTTTCCTGGAGCGTCAGACAGACGAAGACTCCCGAGGGAAGCAAAGAGGAGGCAAATCCTACTTTGATTGAGCTAAGTATAGCTGGTGTTTTATTTCATTTGGTTGTTTAGCCCCTCATGCTATAATCATGTGTATTTTCTCCATTCCTGTTTATGTATCTTCTCGCAATTATCACTGGCCCCGTGTATCTCCTAATCGATATAACCGCCCTGCTCTCGTCTATCCCACATGCTCCACTGACATCCAACATCTAGTTTCAGGTGGCCTGTGGAACTGCCAGTCAGCTGTTCCTAAGGCTGACTTCATCTCTGGCTACGCTTCCCTGCAGTCTCTGGATTTCCTTGCTCTCACTGAGACCTGGATTACTCCATCCAACACATCCACCCCAGCAGCTCTCTCCACAGCATATTCCTTCTCCCATACACCCAGACCCACTGGCAGAGGAGGTGGCACTGGTCTCCTGCTCTCTCCCAAATGGAGCTGTTCCCTCTTCAAGCTACCTAACTTCACTCCTTCCACCTTTGAATTCCATGCCGTCACAGTAACCCATCCTATACAATTAACCATTGTTGTTCTCTACCGTCCGCCAGGCGCCTTGGGAGACTTCTTGGAGGAATTAGATAATCTCCTCTCACACATCCCTGAAACTGGCCCTCCCGCTGTACTTCTCGGAGACTTCAACCTCCAGACAGGGAAGACATCTGAACTAACATCTCTGTTAACCACCTTTGCTTTCTCACTGTCTCCATCCCCACCAACTCATAAAGCTGGCAATGTCCTTGATCTCATATTCTCAAGGAACTGCACTACTTCTAACCTCTCTGTAAACCCGCTCCACACATCCGATCACTTCTTCATTTCATTCTCTCTACCCCTTTCCAAACATAACAACTAATCTCTTCTCATCCTGCACCTGTCCACCGTAACCTTCGTTCCCTCTCCCCCTCTACCTTTGCCTCATCGGTGCTCTCAGCCCTCCCGTCCTCTGACTCGTTCCAACTCCTGCTTCCAAACTCTGCTGCAGAAACTCTCCTCTTTACACTCTCATCCTCTCTGGACTCTCTCTGTCCTCTCACATCTCGGCAGCCTCGTCAGTCCCCTCCTGCTCCCTGGCTAAATGACGCACTGCGTGCTAATAGAACCGTCCTTCGGGCAGCAGAGCGGAAACGGTGGAAATCCAAACACCGTGACAACCTCCTAACCTATCAGGCTCTCCTCTCCTCTTTCTCTGCTTCGATCTCTCAGGCAAAAAGCACTTTCTTTCAAGATAAGATCCAATCTTCCTATTCCAATCCCAAAAAACTATTTTCCATCTTCTCCACCCTCTTGGACCCCCCCAAAGCCCCTCCCCCCTCCTCCGTTCTGTCAAGCGACTTTGTTAACCACTTTGAAAAAAAGGTTGATGATATTCGCTCTTCTTTTTCTGACTCACCTTTACTCACCGCTGGGTCACCAAACCCCCCCCCCCTTTACCCACACACTAACCTCCTTTTCTCCTCTCTCTCCAAGTGAGGTTCTTACCCTCATTACCTCTGCCCGCCCTACCACCTGTCCTCTGGACCCTATCCCTTCAAACCTCCTTCAGACTATCGCTCCTGATATTCTACCGTTTCTCACCCATTTCATCAACACTTCTCTAACTTCTGGTCACATTTTCCAAACAGTCTCAAGGAGGCAAGAGTAAACCCTCTCCTAAAGAAACCCACTCTCAACCCGTCTGATGTTATAAACTACAGGCCTGTCTCTCTCCTCCCGTTCCTGTCGAAAACACTTGAACGTGCTGTCTTTAAACAACTCTGCTGTTATCTCCATCAGAACAACCTTCTGGATCCGCACCAGTCTGGTTTCAAGGCAGGTCACTCCACAGAAACTGCCCTCCTTGCTGTCACTGAGGAACTGCACACGAATATAGCAGCCTCCCTCTCCTCTGTCATCATCCTTCTGGACCTGTCTGCTTCATTCGACACGGTGACTGAACTGCTTTTCCTTTCGGGAAAAGATTGTCCCACTCTTGACCTAACGATCAACATCGCCACCTCTGTTGTTTCCCCGACTCAGACTGCAAGGCATCTGGGTGTGACCCTAGATAACAACCTGTCCTTCACTGCAAACATAGCTGCTGTTTTAGCTCTATGAAACCTGATGTACTTATATGATTCTGTTTTCTTCAAGTTTGTATTTTGTTGGTCGAACGCACTTATTGTAAGTCGCTTTGGATAAAAGCGTCAGCTAAATGCAATGTAATGTAATAATGTCATTTCATTCCGCTACCCAACTCTTATTGGGATTAAATAGATATTTTAAAATGACACCAAAGCAATCCAGATGATCCTCAGTGGTGGACAGAATGTGGTCTTTCAGTTCCTGACCCTTATACATCTGGCCAGTGGCATTTATGCACACACTCCCAACATTCAAGTTCTACTAATTTACAGCGAAAGACACAACTGTGTTTATTCAAACAAGGTTTTTATAAATGAAATAATAAAATGAAAACAAAAATCATCTGAACCCTGACATTGACCCCAAACAAACTAAGACCATGAATAAAACAAACATCAAAGCAATGAAAAGGAGTTTTTAATGCAGTATTTTGTAAAATGTTTGCTTTTTATGCTGAAATTGATATCTAAAACATAGTGTATGGAATTTAGCTGATGTTTTTAAAACGGGATTAACAAGTGTTTCGTATGTCTTCAGTGTGAAGTAAATGTTGATGAAATAGCAATAGAAGAATGATTTCCATATGACCTTGGCCTTCAATTGAAAAAAAATGCAATGACCTGACCCAAATGTGGCAAATAAAATTGCCTTATTACCCGAGAGCCATGTGTGAGATATATCTAACCGTGTGTTGAATATTTTTGGGACAAACTCCTATCTAATAAAATATATATTTCATATTAATACATATGCTATTAGACATATGCTTTTTATGTTATCTTCTGCCACTGCTAGGTCACAGCAGGCAGATTGTGATGTCAGTCTTAATCTTAATCTCTTTCTGTTGTTAGATAGTTTAGATCTGTTTGGACTACAGACAGACATGTTGATGGCCAGCCTAAGAGTCAGTTACATAAACTGAGCCAGAGAGAGTTCTGCGGAATGTACGAACGAATATAACATGAACATATCTCTGTGTTTTGTAATGAAAGTCGAATCCTTTCCTAATCTTTAAAACTCTTATTTAAAGTGTTGTAACAATGCATGTTGTTCAACAGAACACAAAGTGTAGCCATTATCTAACTGAACTAAAAGAGTTACATTTTATGTGTCTCTTGTACAGGCTTTTCTGGATGAGAGGATTACTAATGCCTTAGAAAATTCAAGCCAGCCAAATGTGAAGGAACAAGCCATCTCTGTCCAAATGGCATTACTCTGTTATTTCTCTGTGAAGGGCTTTCACATGGCTCCACAGGATTTTTTAAAAAGAAAGACAGCTCACTTTCACACACATTGCCATAACCATTTTGGGTTTGGAAAGCCATTCTGGAATATTCGTCTCTTAGTTTTCCCCTGGCAAACCTCAGGCCACTTCTCTGTTCTTACAGGAAAACGATGTAGTAACTGACCACACCTTCTTCCCACACCACCCACTCAATCTCACTGGGAGGTAAACTCAAACATAAGATCTGCTCCGTAAACAAGAAAACATCCCTTTTGTTTATGTTTTAAAGTTACTGTTAACAAAAGTTTTCGGGAAAATGAAACGAGGGGTTACGTATGGTAACTCTTGTTATATAAGCACAGGTGGAGCCCTCTATTGGACTCTATGGGTACTACCCCTTGATCATATCATACAAGCATTCATCCACTGAGACTTCTATAAACGTAGCCGGTCCCCGGGGTGGGCCTTCCTGAATGCGAGCGCATCTCACCGTATAAAAGGAGGCCTCGCCTCCTGACTGTCATCCTACACCTCTCTTCAGCGAGCGGCATAGGACAGACAGGGCCCCGAGTAGAGGGCTCCATCTGTGCTTATATAACAAGGGTTACAATACGTAACACCTTGTTATATCTCTCACAGGCTCCGCCCTCTACTGGACTCTATGGGTACAGTGGGCGGAGCCCCGATGTATACACGCGCTGTTGTCCAACAACACCGTTCCACCCCACTGCCCCTGACAGGCTTTCTGGTTAGCAGCCGCTGCACCACACTCTCCTTTACCTCTTTTGTGACCATGGAGAAGTCTGGGCCGCGGCTGACAGAGCACACTCTGACGCGCTTACCTCGTGAAAAGTGTGCTCGGAAAACAGTGCTAAGGCTCCTGCCCCTAGGCAGACGAGGAGAGCCCTCCAGCCCTGTATGGGCCCAGTGCGCACTACGACCCCCGGGACCCCCCAGGGGCCCGGAAAAAACGTAAGCGCATTACGTCCGGGGAGGGGGTCAGATGCCCACTGACCCACAGCCCCCCCCCTCCTCACCAGTCCTGTGTTGCCCCAGCAAACACATGCGAGGAGCAAGAGCCAGACATGTCCAAGAGATACAACTTTATGAAGGGGCCTGGTGTTGACCAAGACGCCACCGTGCATATGTCCTCTACACTCACGCCGTTGAATAAGGCTGTTGACACAGCCATAGCCCGTGTAGAGTGTGCACGGACCCCCGCGGGGCAGGCTCTCCCCGCCTGTCCGTAGGCATGTGCAATGCACTCGCAGAGCCATCCTGCCAGGCGTTTCTTGGACAAAGCTTTCCCGCCCCCAAAGCACACAAACAGCTGTTCAGTGCGTCTAAAGGCAACCGTGCACTCCACATAACATGCTAGCGCACGTACAGGGCAGAGGAGGTGCAGTTTAGCTTCCTTGGCCCCAATATGGGGTGGAAGACTAAAGCCCCCCAACTGAATAACTCTTGGGTACAAAGGAGGGGTTCGGCCTTAGTGTCGCCCCGCTCTGGATCAACAAGCAACTTGGGTGCACCGATTGAGCGGTTAACTCAGACACTCTCTTGGCTGACGTTAAGGCAAGAAGCAATGCTGTCTTCCACGACAGTGCTTTCAGGGAGGAGAGCTCCAGAGGCTCAAATGGTTCTGTGACCAAAGCCTAGAGCTCCAACGGTAGGTCCCACTGCGGGGCGGAGGCGTGCACTACTGGGCGCAGCCTCCTGACCAGCGCCCACCTATAGCTCTCTTCAGGCAGGTCCCTCCCCATTCTGTTCTGGATGCGTCCGTGAACACTGTGATATAGGAGGTCACCCGTCCCAGTGGAGACCTCCTCTGGAGATGTTTTGGGGACTCCCAGTATCAAAGGTTGCCCTCTACTGAGGGAGCGGGATGGTCACCAGACGTCGTTTGTGCCTCTTGGGATCTAAACGAAGGCCGGCAAACCACCTCTGCAGGCGACGCATATGCAGTAACCCCTGTGGTACCACGAGGTGAGCAGCCGCCATGAGACCCAGAGTCTGCATGATGGTCAAAGCTGTCACCGTTGCCCCCCGTCGCAGCCCTGAAGCAGGGATGCCTGTCTTCTCTCTGACAGGGTGGTCCGTAGTTTGCCTGCATCGAGCAAAATCCCCAGATACTCCACCTGCTAGTGAGGTACGGGACTGCTCTTCTTCCAATTGACCGCAAATCCCAACTTGGTTAGGTGTAGGATAAATTGGGCTGTGTGGAACATTGCCCATTCCCTGGACCTGGCCATGACTATGAGGTCGTTGAGATAAAATTTTGAAAGTAAGCGTCCCTCATGTCGATGGTTGTGAACCAATCGCCCGGCTGCACCAGTTCCAGTAATTGTTTTATGGTTAACATATGGAACTTTTTGCAGACAATGTGCTGATTCAGGATGCGATGATCCAGAATGGGTCTGAATTATCCTGTCTTCTTGGAAACCAGGAAGTACATGGAGTAGAGCCCCTTTTCTCTGTCCTGAGAGTGCACAACAGACACAGCCTGTTTTTGCAACAGGGCCTGAATCTCCTCCTGGGATTACACAGTACACAGCTGAGCTTCCATTCCCCATAAAACCAAGAAAATGCTACTGTTGAGCTATTACACTAGGCGAGGTGTGTTTTCTGACAACAACACGCCGGCCCTAATGTCCAGCGGGGCAGAGGTTCTCCGCCCAGCCTGCTGCCTGTGGGAGCAGATGGGCTGCCAGGCTCTCATCAAGTGGGGGCACCCCGGGACACACTGTGTCCGTGTGGCCCTGCACCCTGAGGATCCCCACCATACCAGCCACTGGAGCCTTCGCCTTCGAAGGCTGGCTGCGCCGGGCGGACCGGGCCATAGAACCCCTGGCGGAGGCGGCTCACCGGTTTCGGCGGCAGTGGTGGGGGGAGCGGTAGCCCTACACGCTCCGCCGACATTGGTTATCACCAGGGGGAAGTCCTGGCGGACAGACCTCGGCAGTGGACTTCCATGGACGCCGGACAACATACCCGCCAACGAGAAGTCCTTGTCATCCTCCTCGGCAAACAGAGCCATCCGCCCCGCTGGAATGGCGAACGTGAATGGCGAAAAGTGAATGGTGAACGTGAATGGCCCCGCCTCGGCCATATCCTGGTCCCCCAAACACTCGAAGCAGAGGTGGTGGGGATCGGCGCCCGCTATTAAGCCAGGGCACGAAGGACAGGCCCGGGTCTTGTAATGGAATATTTGAATGTATTCATGTTAGCTCCAAGGGATAAGCTTAAAAATGGGAATGATTTGGGTAAAACTGTAAGCTGGATTTTGATGCAAGCACATGTGAGTTTTGAGAGACCATATGGACTTTTAAGGACAAAGGATCTGCGGGGGAAGGTGGCCGCATGTCTTGACTTGCACTGTATGCAAATGCTCTCGCCACCTGTGATTGGGGGAACTTAAGATTTGAGGTGATGGGGATATTTGGGCTGCCAATCAAATTGGGGGGATCAGAGACCCCTCCCATTGCTTCAGCATAAAGTCAGGAGACACAACTGAATTCTCTCTCTTTTCTGCTGGCTGGCTGACGTGATCACCAGGTAAATTTGGGTTCCCAAGTATATTGTATTGCATGTATATTGTATTGTATGTATTATTGTATTGAATGTAATGATTTCTGGTGCATTGTAATATTGCCAGTAAAGCAGATTATTGTTGACTTGGTGGCACTGAATTCCTTCCATATAAAATAGCTCTAGACGGACGCGGAGATATTTGAAACGTGGAGCGTAAATCCCTTTCAATATCTAACAAATGGTGAACCCGACGTGCAGGATAACGAGCGGAGGAGGAATTCAGACGACCGGATTGGGTCGGGAATAAGCGCTTTTAAACACCTCAGACAATCACGCAGGGCCCTGCATCGTTCTACAAAAGGTACAGACGCCTGTTATATAAATCGATTGTCTGTGATTGAATACACTAAAATGTTAGGATTGTCTGAAGGCGTTTCACAGTGTTTTTAAAGTTTAAATGGAATATACAATGCATATTTTAAACATAGTCGTTGATCGCAGGTAGATATAGTCCTGCGTGGCGTACATAGACAGTTACATATTAATTACAGTTTGGCGCGGATCTACAGGTAGATAAAGTCCTGAGTGGCGTACATAAGAGCGGTTTAGCGCGGATCTGTAGGTATTTTAGTCCACAGTGGCGTAAAGCCGGTGCAGGCGGTTGGGTTGCGTGGTTTGAGTCCCGCACGACAGACCTGGAAACCCGATTTCAGATCGGGTCGCCGGCTAGAACTGAGGGGTTTTACAGGACAGACGAACGCTCAAAAGCTAAGGGCCGGAGGTCTGTGTTATGGTAATTACTCAATATTTGTGGATCTCAAAGAAGCACTCGGATGAGTGAGGCTCATTTGTGGTCTGCTGCTGCCATCTAGTGGCTGAAAGGGGGTAGTACACCTTTGACATTTTTATATGAATTTAGCTTCAAGCGCTGAGTTTAAACATTACATTGCTGACCGGTATTGAAGACGGGAAGCGTGTTAATAGTAACTACGACAATAGCCCAGTATATTAATACATGTGAGCACATATTAATTGAGTCAGATAAATAAAAGCGAAGTGAATATGGAACGACAGAATGCTAAAAACGATTCTGAAATTCCAGGGAGTTACCGGGAGCAATGGGAACAGATTAAGAGATTGATTTTAAGCGGTATCAAACAGGGGGCTAAAGAAAAGGCTTGTACTGATCTCCGATTCCTACACGATAAAATGATAACAGAGAATAGAGTGGGAGATGACGACACCATAGGTAATTTGGGCACAGCATTGAATGTATATGAAAGACAGATTGTAAAGCAAATTGCACACCTAAACGAACAGAAACCCAGATGGTTTGCTCGTAGCAAATGGAACAAACAGACGCAGGCACTAGATAGATTGAGGAGGGTTTGTCACAATGCTGCCCTCGCAATGATTGGAATTACAATTCCTCCCGTCACAGACCAAAATCTCCCGGGTGCAATGGCAATCCACAGCCCCATAAAAACAGATGAATTTAACACTCTTCTGTTCCCTCATGGTATTAGAGACACGGAGGTGCCTACAGATGGCGACATTCTGGACTATGTCGCAGAACGAGTCGAATATTTTAGAACAATGCAAAATAATGTTGTCTCTAACTCAGAGCAGAAATCTCAAACGGAGCCCAAACTAAATCCTGCTATTCTCACACGCTCCTCTCTCCTTTACCCGGATTTAGGTAGTTAGATTACACAAACCCCTCCCCCTTATTCTCAGACCAGGGGGGTTTCCCCGAGCAGGGACAGTCGACCACTTAATAGGGACCTCAACTCAGAACAATTGGCTTCCCTTCTGGCAGATCTTACAGAGAGACACTCAGGCGCTACACAAACAGAGATAACATACACAGGCGCGCTGAGGAGGGGGAGAGAGGTGAGACGTCTTATCACCCATGTCCAAGGGGGACAGTGGTGAAGGGATAGCGGGCCATAAAAGGGGGAGGGACACAGCAAGCCATGAAACTGAGGAGTTTTACGATGAAGCAGGAGGCCAGTGTCGTAAAACACAGCTATGAGGACACTTTGAAGCAGGACGCCAGGGTTGTAAAGTTCCCAGGTCACAGCTCTTGCCTCTGCATCCTATGCATTACCATTCTTTCTTGATGTTTCTGAAAATGAAAACACAGTAAATGGGATTCTTTTTCAGAAAAGGGGGAGTTGTTAGACAATAGGAATTTGATATTTACATTTTTATAGTCTAAAATCTATTGTAGTATTTGTTTAGGTATCATAAAACAGCACTGTTTTAGCTTTTTAGGTCAAGTTAATTGAAGATTTGAGAATGTTAATTAGGCGTCCCTAAAAATGGTGGGATGTACTACACAAATTATCTGTTAAATTCTGATTTTAGATTAATCAGATGACATGTCTTATTTTTATACAGTCCTTTAATGACAGATGTTAAAAACCTGGACACTTATTTTTATTTTTATGCATATACTGCCATCAGGCATATATTTAAATCCAGAGACAGATGCAGTCTCTGTTTGAACAAATATCACATTGAAAAATAGTGGTAGCAAATCATCTTTATGTCAAATCATGTCGGGAAGAGATGAGGAGTTTTGTTTTGAAACAAAATTTTGAACTGAGCCATGTTGGTTTTCAAAAAGCTGACTTTTCAAAATGAAACAGATCACTTTTGAGTGTACAGTAGCAGTTTGCATGGAGATTTATTTGTGAACACTACAGTAGCAGGATGTATTTACCTGTCCTAGGAAAGGGACAGATTATAAGTAAAAGACTGGTTAGAAATGGAAATAAGAAAAGGTTGTTGAAGGCTGAAGAGAAAAGAGAACAGATGGATAAAAGAAGACTGAAATAGATGGACAGGGCAAGATATTAAATGTGTTGAAGTGATATCTTGCTCAGAAGGATAAAAGGTGGTTAAAATACCACGAGTGAAGTTGGAAAAAGTATGTAGGAGAGAGAGAGAGAGAGAGAGAGACAAGACAATTAAGATGTTTGAAAAGATTAGAAAGAGTAAAAGTTATATAAAGTTAACTACTATTCTGGACAATGTCATATTGTTTTATGAGTAAAAAACATGAAATAAAATATATTACTAGATATAAGAAAACATGTGAAGAGACAGGCATGAAATGGTTAGACGCATTGCCACTAGCTCTTATGTCAATCAGGAGCTCAATTAACAAAGGGACAGGTTTCTCTCCATTTGAGCTCACTCATGGTCACCAGTTCCCAGGAGCCCTGAGCGTAGGATTGAGGGATTTGTATCAGATTTCTCCACACAGGTTACAGAGGCAAAAGGGGGACATCAAACCCAAGTGGCTGGGACCCAGGTTCTCTGGACCCCATCGGGCGATGCAGAGGACATCTCACGCTGTCCGCTTGGAAGGGAAAGGAGACATCTGGTACCACTGGAATCAGTGCGCAGTGGGGAAACCTCCAGGAAGGATGTGTGAAAGCTGTCATCTTCCGCGTGCTGGGCCTGCTGTACCTGACCAAGCAAGGGTGGCGACTCCACGGTGGGGGAAGCGTATCCAAGGACGCAGTATCAGGAGTTCCGGGTCTCGCCACGGATGGAAGTACCTGACACTACGCAGACAGTGAAACCAGGAAAGTGAGTGTTCACCAGAGCGATAAAGAGGAAGAGCAGGCACTCGCCAAAGGGGGAGGGTCCCTAACAAGCACTCCTGTCTACATCGACTGCAGTTAGAGTGGCGGAGAGACCATCCTGGATACATCTGACTGTGAAGCTGTTTTAAACCTAAAAGACAGAAACTCGCCTCTACTGTGGTGAAGTCTGGCTACAAAGGGAGGTGATTTCCAATAAGGGCACCTGTCTCAAACCAGTGAAGAA
Source organism: Harpagifer antarcticus (assembly GCA_902827135.1). Classification (NCBI taxonomy): domain Eukaryota; kingdom Metazoa; phylum Chordata; class Actinopteri; order Perciformes; family Harpagiferidae; genus Harpagifer; species Harpagifer antarcticus. Next base: position 3,956,733 of record CADEHL010001498.1, on the reverse strand, counting down.
ACCAACAGAACCCAGTAGAATTTAAAGAGTGGACGTGAGCAGGGAAACAGTAACGGGTCTGAGGGATAGAAACTGACGATGTACAGAGAAAGAATTAGACCATGGGGATTACATTAAAACATGTGCCTATACAATCTACCTACCTCAGCCGTTTGGGTACTTTTGTATATGAATTTTTGATCTTTTACAATCATTTGTATTTTTGCAAGGTCTATGTTATTCCGGAGTATAAACAGGAGGGATATGTTGGAGACATACTGTTGTCTCCACTCTTTGGGAAGTTTTAATGCACGGATATCATGTGTGGCTCTGAACTGTATATGACCTTGCAGCTGCCTCTTCGTATGATAGGAGGCAGGGCATTTCAGGTTGTTGATATTTATGAGAAGACAGACTTGCTGTCTCCTAAATATCTCATTTTGACTAAAGCGGAATGAAGTATACATGAAGTAATGTTAAAGCTTGAAGACACTGCAATCTTGCAGATTACAGATTAATTGAATCACCACTGTGAAGGTTATACCTTATGACGATTGACTATACTCAATCAGAATGATTGAAGGGTTTTAACTTTGTTGTTACTAAGTGATGTAATTGATGTATGGAGTTATTTACATATTTTGGTATTTCTAACACGGTCGTATGAAGTTGATATGTGGAGCCATTTCTGAACGTTTAAATAGTCTGAATCCCAGAACGAATGTGAATGTCTTGAAAGTAGTTGATTTATTAAATTTAAATCAAAAGGGGGATTTGTAATGGAATATTTGAATGTATTCATGTTAGCTCCAAGGGATAAGCTTAAAAATGGGAATGATTTGGGTAAAACTGTAAGCTGGATTTTGATGCAAGCACATGTGAGTTTTGAGAGACCATATGGACTTTTAAGGACAAAGATCTGCGGGGGAAGGTGGCCGCATGTCTTGACTTGCACTGTATGCAAATGCTCTCGCCACCTGTGATTGGGGGAACTTAAGATTTGAGGTGATGGGGATATTTGGGCTGCCAATCAAATTGGGGGGATCAGAGACCCCTCCCATTGCTTCAGCATAAAGTCAGGAGACACAACTGAATTCTCTCTCTTTTCTGCTGGCTGGCTGACGTGATCACCAGGTAAATTTGGGTTCCCAAGTATATTGTATTGCATGTATATTGTATTGTATGTATTATTGTATTGAATGTAATGATTTCTGGTGCATTGTAATATTGCCAGTAAAGCAGATTATTGTTGACTTGGTGGCACTGAATTCCTTCCATATAAATAGCTCTAGACGGACGCGGAGATATTTGAAACGTGGAGCGTAAATCCCTTTCAATATCTAACAGTCTCTAGAAGTGGTGACTCCATGAAGGTATGATAACTTCTTTCTTCTTCTTTCAAACATTTTACTCTCTGTCAGGTGTTGTCCTGCTCGCTGAAGAGAAAATTATGACTGTCAGGAGGTATAGCTGCCTTATATTTTTACTCGTAGAACAAAACGTTTTGCATTCGTAAAATATATGCTGTATTTGTTTATATGTTTAAGTACTCGTAGACAATATTTTTTTGTGAGCTGAATTTGTCTCTGAAACATGATTTATTAGAAAAATGTAATGTGTTTGTTTGATAGATACCAAACCACATTGTGTTTGTTTGTGAATCATAAAGCATTTGTTAAACTTGTTTAGTTTGTTCGTGAAGCTTGTTTCAGGCATCTAACCAAAAACATGTCCAAAAATGTTTGACTTTAAGGCGAAGTAACCGGAAGCGGTAAAATGCAGACTAATTTTCAAGGACTGATTCCTGCACAACTCGATTCTGCAAAAAATGTTGCTCTAGCTTCCTTGGCTCCCTCTTGTTCCCACAAAGAGAGGCACTGAATGTCTTTCCAGCACGTAACTGCTGCTATAGCCTGCTTCTGGTGTATCACATCTCCCTGCTGCCCTGCCAAGTGCAGCCGCACAGCCCCCACCCAATCACCACCCCCCCCCCCCCCCCCACCCCCGCCTCCAGAGCTTCTCTGACTCACCAATCTCACTGAACAATGCCCACCATTGAACTCTCAATGGTTGTCTTTAATTGACAGCTGGAATCTATTAATGCTTTAGCCAGTAGCCATGGCTACTCCACAATAAATTACATAAACATCTTCATGAATTTTCAACCGGATTTAAGACGGAAACATGGTGGGCTCTGTCTCACAGTGTTGGCTTTCCTGAAAGAGCCCTTCAGAGTGGCACGTGTTTCGGCTGACTCACCATACCATCGCCTTTTCCACCTCTGGTCTATGAGTGTTAGTTACCTTGAGGAGTAATAATTTCCATGATTGGGATAAATGAGTTGACTTGCTTTACATCTGGGAGTCATTTTAGCTGGTCGGGCTTACAGTTTTCTTCTCTTATCTGTCTTAATGTAGAGGAGCTGACATTTGAGTAGGGGGTGTGCTGACATTTTAGAAATTGATAGTCTTAAACATCTGAAGCTTTAGACTCGTGTCTTTAGACTTGTGTGCACATTTTGTTATTTTTTTAACTATAATCAAATTGGAAGTAATATGGATAGTGAACCAGCTGTTTGCATGACGCATTTCAAAACTCTTTCCAAAATGTATCTTCTGTACCAGGGGTAATACTAAAAGGCCTAAACTATATGTAGGGTGTACTGTGTGGCCGTTGGCATGCAGCCAAGTGTCTGACAGAGTAGAATAATGTTTAAGCCTATGGATGTTCTGCTCCACGGGGTCACTTGGGGGAAAAGTTATTACGTAATGGCAAGGGCATGACGAAAGTTACAACATGGGAGTAAAACAAACACAACTTTGTCTTCACACTCAGTGCTGTGCATACCAAAGAACAGCAAATTCACGAAAGTTGTTTGCTGCAGGTACAGTAAATTATTAACTAAAAGGTTGTCCAATTGGAAATTAATATAGCTGCTCAAAGGTATCTTAAGAATACTTTTCATTAGTTAATACCATACCCTAGACCGGATAAAACCAACTTTTCCCTCAAAGTATAAGCGCATTTATTACAGTACAACGCTACCTTTGATTAAGCCAGGGGTTCCCAAACTTTTTCAGTCAATCAATCAATCAATCAATCAATGTTTATTTATATAGCCCAATATCACAAATGTTACATTTGTCTCAGTGGACTTCACAGTTTGTACAGAATATCAGTATGACAATACAACACCCTCTGTCCTTAGACCCTCACATCGTACAAGGAAAAACTTCCAAAAAAGGAAAAACCCCACAGTTTAAAGGGGGAAATGGGAGAAACCTCAGGGAGAGCAACAGAGGAGGGATCCCTCTCCCAGGACGGACAGACTCGCAATAGATGCCGTGTGTAAATTGAAAAGATACAACATAGGTAGTCCAAATGTTTGGAAATGCATGTGTCTATAATAAGAAGATGAATCCACGAGGATGTCAACAATCCTGTGGGAGCCATCAGGGAAGTAGTATGGTGAGAGTCAAGCAGGACCACAGTGACAGGTTCAGCCACGACTCGAAATCCAGGACTCAGACCAGGACTCCGGATCAGCCACGACTCAGGATCCCGGCGTAGAAAGACACCAAAAAGAAATTTGGGGGAAGCTGTGTTATTGGGAACATGAGAGTACACAGGTACATACAGAGAGAAGGAAGAAGTAAGGTGTCCCCCGACAGTCTAAGCATATAGCAGAACTAACTATAAGCTTGATCAAAAAGGAAAGTCTTAAGCGCAATCTTAACCTGTTAAGCCCGAGAGACCCCGGTACCGGCTTCAATGGCATTAAAACGATAAAAATGCTGCTGAAGTTAATCCATAGGTTAATCCAATGTGTCTGTGTCCCTTTGAAATGATTTCTGATAATCCATGAGCAATAAACCTGCTTTTCGGTTTCCAGATGTCAGAGCTAGAGATAGGTTCGCTCTGATGCAAAACTGTGTATGTGAAGCCCCCACCTTTTTGTTTTACCATGTGTGTGCGTGGGGAAATCCCCCTTCGATTCTATTGGCTCTAGCGGTCAGAAAAATATGTCAATCAGCAAAATCGACAAAGGGGGGCCAGAGATATGGAAAATCCACCCAAATGACCCCAGAAGTGTTTTTTTGTTGCTAAATCTGTCTAAAAAGGTCAAATGTCAAATGCATTAATCTGGATACAGGGTACTTATTATATGTTGTACTTTGGATTCCTAAAGCTTTTAGTCTACCTTACCATCATCCAAGGGTAGTTTTCACTATAAGTAAAAAGGAATTTTTGGACGGACACTATAATTTACAGTTTTTTACTATGTTCAATCTGAATTTTCTTTAAAATAAAAACATCTATATTGATTCTGACTCTTCTACATCCAACTCACAGGTTTATCATTACTTTGAGAAAAAAGATTATTAATGTAACCCTTTTAGAAGGGAAGATATGGTCATTTGTTCTGGGAATGTCATTTTCGAGCCTGAGACGTGAAAAACAGGCTCAGGGCTAAACAGGTTAAAAATGGAGCCAGTCAGGCCCCCATTGGGTAATTGGAAATAGTTTCGAGCCCCCCTAACCGGCCTCCCACCTAGATTGGTTGGACTATTTGTACGTCATTGTACAATCATTACATTTTATCTGCTTATAATAACAAGACAAAGATCCAACCATTATTTTATATTTCATTATGGATTGAAAACGAACAAAAGTGCTTGTATTGGCAAATGATCCTTTGCCACTGAAATAAGTAGGCCTACTTCCTTGATTAGTAGATTTTTTAATGAAAATATATGAATCAACATTAGCTACTGTTTGTACTACAGGTTGCAAATAATCACATCACTATTCAATTCCTATTTCACACATAGCCTCCCTATCAATGACTTGGGTGTGCTTGCTTTCGCTTGCAGATCTTCTCAAACAGGGGCTGTTTTTTTGTTTTCATAATATCTTCTGCTAAGGTTTTGAGACAGAGGACACTGTGTTCGCTCCTCCCCACCGACCACGCTAGATGTGAAGCCCCACAGTTTGAAAAGCGTTTTTTTGTTAGCAAAAGTGGTGGGGAATTATTTTCCAGATAAAAAAAAAAACACTATTGCATTAAGCGCTCCCTGCAAACAATACATACATACAGTATATACTGTACATGCTTACAATACTGTTTTTGACATCTAGTTCAGTGACTATGCTACGCTGCTGCAAAGATATTCTCTCTTCAACAATTACTAATATTAAATCGCAGCTCCAAACTGCAGCACTTGGGTTTCCAGAAGTACACCCAGAAAGTGAGAACAGTCCTCCAGATTGTACATGTTCCCTTGTACAACTTCTCAAAGTGTACAATTCTTTGTGCACGCTTTTTTCAGAACATTTTAACAAATTATCCTAATGCAAAGTGGTGGGGACAAAATTAGCCATTTCCAAAAGTGGTGGTGACATGTCTCCAGTGCGCTGGGTTTAGCACTTGGTTCCATAATCCTGACTATCTCAGTAAGAATCAATGCCCTAATTTACGAAGTTAAACCGTTACAGCATCATTCAGATCATTGTTTTTGGGTATCAGAGATAGAGGACCAATATATTTTACTAAAACAAAATGTACTTCATTAATGTTTATCTTTATCTGGCTGTTAGCTGTATGAAGACTCATTGCTCAGAGGTTGTTCTGGAGTCTTTCTGGCCAGGACAGAAAAGCAGAATATTAATACAAAACATACTATGTTGAAGTTTACTTTGTAGTACTTAAGTAGGGGTTCCTCAAAAATATGTCTAAACTAAACGAGAAATAACATGTTTTGCACTTGCCCTCTATCTCGCCCCTATTGTTAAATTAAATATAATTGTACAGTAATTTGTCAGCAAATTGAAATTGTTTTCTTTTACAATGCTGCTATAGTTTAAGTTTGGTCAACTTTAGGAATGAAAAATATTAATTGTGTTATAGAACAATGGTGGTCATGGTAAGAAACAATAAGCCGTGGATTTCCATCTGAAAGTCAAGTTTTCTCTCCAGATGCACATCATAATTCGTGCAGCTGCTAGAGGGCTCTGCCATTTGAACAGAAACGTGTTCTGATTGGCCATGTGCTGATATGACTGATGCCTCAGAGCATTTAGACTTTAGAGTCTATAGAGGATTTCCTTTCCTTTGTCCACCAGTGTATTTCTCTTTTACACAGTAACTAAAGCAAAAACTCAAGAAAGACTAAAAGAGTGACGGTTTTCGTTTTTTCCTCTATTATAGGGAACATGTGGTACGCTGTAACAGACTCATGTGTGTTGCAGCTCCAAAGCTGTCTTTACAATAAGCCTTTGTAATTTGGTCCAAACTGCTCTAAATCGGAAAAAAATGCATTAATGGCCAGCAGTGCCCAGCTGGATGTGTGAAAGGAAAAAACTCTAACATTTTTTAATAGGGGATTCCCATAAAGCCGTTGGCTCTATAATCCCATTGTAACACAAAGAAGCTTTGAACATACTGTCATACTGGTATCTCTGTAGTACGTGTATGATGTAAATTAAAAACAATATCAGTGACCACAACACTACCACCAATTCATGAAAAAACATATTGGAAACCTTTTTATGACGAACCAAAACCTTTTCCAGCACTCAATATAAAACGAACAGTGGGAAGGTATTTACTGCATGGAAAATCTTTGCAATATGGTTTGGCTCTCTTTGGTTTTTGGAGCCAGGGGGAATGTGACCATTTCCTGCTGTAATGGCTTCATCACAGCCCTGCAGTGGAAATAGACTTTATTCCTGCTTTCAGATGAATACTTGGGAGGAGGGCCGAACAGCAACGATAGGACGATAAGCTATAAGAGATAATCATCAGAACTATATCAAACGAATGTTTGTCACAAAAGGAAAATCATGCTAGAGAAGAAGACTCAAAAAACACTAAATGGTCTCTTGTCAAGAGAAGAGTTTATAACATCATTGAGACTGAGGTTTTACTTAAGGGGCTACGAACACTATCGGTGCTGTGTGTTTGTTCTGCTCAACCAGCTTGGTTTCCTGTACTGAAGACTCCCTAGGGAGTTCCCAAAGAGTCACAGCGGGAATGTGTACGTCCTTGCATTCCTGCCCAATAACCTTAACCTCTTAAGCCCTGAGCCTATTTTTCAGGCCTCATGCTGGAAAATGACATCCCAGAATGAATGACTATATCTTCACAACTAAAAGGGGTATATAAATAATCTTGTTATCAAAGCAATGATACAACTGTGAATTGGCTGTAGAAGTGTCAGAATCAAAATAGATGTTGCTGTGTCAGAGTAAATTCAGATGGAACATAGTAAAACAATTAAAATTCTAATCCCTGCCTAAAAAAACACATTGTTTATATTGAAAACCACCCTTGAATGATGGAATACTAGCCCAGAACCTTTAGGGATCCGAACTATAATATATCTTAAGTACCCTGTGTCAGGATAGATGCTAATTTAGTGAAACTTGACTTTCTTTGAGAGGTTTAGCAGGTAGGTCCAGGCGCACTCATATGTGGGTACATTTGGGTACCATCAGTGCCATTTGACCTTTCTCAGGTACCACACTGTAAAACTCATTTTATTCAATTTAAATATCACTATAGGTGTCACTGTTTTTGACCTTTTTGGAAAATTCACCATGACCTCTATACCTTTTTTCGCCACAAAGCGTAATGGTGCGCCAGCTGCCAGTCAGACCTATGCATTACGCATGGCCGCATCTCTGGAACCCATTGGTCAAATTGGGTGATTGACACCTCTTTGTAACCGTTAGAGCAAATATAATCGAGGGGCAGTTCGTAAATCCATGTAAACATTACCATTGGTCAGTTAAAATGACGCACACACATGCCCTAAAGCAGATGCTAAACATTATACGCCGTTTATTACAATACATGTAATGATGGATTATCAGTAATCATTTCAAAGTGACACGGAGACATTGGATTACAACCCAGTCTCATGGCATTTCGTGTTCACCAACACGATTTTTAATCTATTGATTCGTGTTCAGCAACACGATTTTCCCCTTTTTTTCATGTTGCACAGCACGATTTTAAAAGCAATGTATTTCTACTGGTAATGACGCTCATGGAATTACGGCATTCGTTTGTGTCGGCTGCCCTTAAAGGCAATGTGAGAGTCCATTCTCATTGGATAATGGAGAATTGTACACCCGGAAGTAAGTATTCCCCTTACTGTCGATTGATTTTACAGTGATATCTGCACTACTCATCGACTAAAAAACACCAGATTATCCTTGTTAATTACACAACATTGATTGGTTTAAATTTTGTGCAATGCTTTTGTATTTTTCCCCTTCGATTCGGAGAAACAAATATTTGTTCGGAGTAAAGGATAGCAGAAGACACTACACTACCCAGAATCCCCAGCTATCGTTTGGACTACACCGTGTGCTCTGTTTGACAAACCCCGTGATACTCCTCAAGCTCTGTGATTGGAGAGTGTGCTCCGAGGGTTACGCCCATGGATGTATAATAAGAACTGGATACAGCGTGGATACAGCGTGGATACAGCGCGGGAGGCCAAGCCTCGAACAGCACTTGAAATGGGATCGGAACCACGGCAGACTGTCCAAAACTGGATTTGAACGGGCCCACCGCGTCCCCCCCTCCCCCACCCCGTCCCCAGAACTACACATGCTGGCTATTCTGTTTCGCAACATGTTCTCTATCTATGGCACGTCTCTACTGGGAGTTATAGTTTTAAAAGACGTTTTCGTATTTCCCATAATAAGAAGTTGCCAGTATTAAACTGTGTACATCCCTGGAGGTTTAGGGGATATGAAACACTCAAATTTAAAACATATAATTAATAAATGGGTGAAAATTGCTTGTGCCCATAATGGGCAGCATTAATACACACATGCCAGCTAAGGTCAGAAGAGCTTTATTTAACAGCTGGTCTTATGTTTGTGACCCCTGTTGTTAATTGATAAGCCTGAAACATGCACTTGTCAAGGTTCAGAGGCACATTTTGCAAATATAGCATTAGCCATCGATCAGCTTAAGATAAGATATACTTTATTGATCCCAAGTTGGAATATTTGCGTTACATCAGCATGTGTAACAGTTGTACTGTAAATATGCAGTGGTGTTTATTTGTAAAGCATTTAGTATAATCACACAAATTCTGTGTTTTATATTTAACAATTCTGTGTTCTTTATTTATTGATTGTTCAATACCTGACAAGGCCGGAGATGAAATATCTACATATATCTTATAAGAGTATAATATATTATGTATAATATCAGTTAAAATAAGTGCTTCAATATAGTTAACATTGCTGGAGGTATGCACAAATATTGATAGATGTCTTGTAATGCACTATTGAGGAACCTGCGACCCAAGTTTTTCATTCAATGCATAACTACACCATAGTTGTGTCGGCCTATATGATATGTCAATAAACCTTAGAAAATCTTGAAATCTTGAAAGGGATGTGCAAAATAGTCATTATATACAGTCTTTAATTAACTATGAGTAGAGAATAACGAGTAATGAATATACTTTATAGGGATCCTATTAATATCTAATAATAAAAATAATGAAATTCAATAACATGCTTTAACCACTAGGTGTCCCTTTATATCAGCTGTGCACCTTTATGGTGTAAATACAGCCTATCTACCAATTGGATCAAATATAAAAGTCAGCCGAATTAGTGTTGATACTGCAAGGAGACGTATTGTGTGAAAAGAAATGTAAGATGTTGTTTAATGGCTGATATATTTATGATCCACATCACGTTTTCAGTTCCTCATGTTTGTCTAGAAATCTTCTCATCAGGGCTCTATAAATACAGAACTACGGCAGATATGTAATATTTAATGCAGCCGAACCGTGTATTACAATGCCGTTATGTGATGACTTTCAAAGAGAAAAGCAAGCACACTCGGAATAAAGTATTATTTTATTTTTTTTAAATGTTTTCAGTCTGTTTCCGGTATTTGTTAATGACGATGTGCTGTGAGATTGCAATCGCACAGGGGAAAATAACGTAGGCTATCTTTAGATGCGGATTTTGTTAAACTAATATGTTTGCGCTGTGGACCAACACTATACATTGATGGGGAAGGGGGTAGCAATAAAGATAACACCATTAAACAGTTACACAACATAACAGAAATAATATCGATAGCAGCGTCCCTAGCAACCACCTTGGTAACAATGAAAACGGACACAATTTCCTGAAGTAATCTTCGTAATAACTAGCAAACTAAAGATCATGTACATCCACTGCACACATAATCTGAAATAACAACTCATATTTCTCGCATCAAATGACATCAAAACGCATTTTAATGGCCAAACTAACTTTAAAATAGGCATTTTCCACCGAGAATAAAACGAAGTTCGGCCATGTTTTTTTTTTCTGCAGGGAGAAATTGGAAGATCACATGACATAGATGCCAGCCATTGGAATGAATGGTGAAACAAAACGGGGTTTGTCAATCAGAGCACATGGTGTAGTCCAAACGATAGCTGGGGATTCTGGGTAGTGTAGTGTAGGGAAAAATACAAAAGCATTGCACACAATTTAAACCAATCAATGTTGTGTAATTAACAAGGATAATCTGGTGTTTTTTAGTCGATGAGTAGTGCAGATATCACTGTAAAATCAATCCACAGTAAGGGGAATACTTACTTCCGGGTGTACAATTCTCCGTTATCCAATGAGAATGGACGCTCACATTGCCTTTAAGGGCAGCCGTCACAAACGAATGCCGTGCTTCCATGAGCGTCATTACCAGTAGAAATACATTGCTTTTAAAATCGTGCTGTGCAACACGAAAAAAAGGGGGAAATCGTGTTGGTGAACACGAATCAATAGATTAAAAATCGTGTTGGTGAACACGAAATGCCATGACACTGGGTTGTGGATTAACCTTCAGCAGCGTTTTTATGCCCTTGAACACAAATTTTGATCACAAAAGAGCAAAGGTAAGACATATTTATATGTAAAGTGAAGTTGTTTGTTGCTCTTTCCTGGCTGCTAGTTCAGTGAGTATTTTTTCTTCCATATGATATGTCGTTTGTGCAGATAGCATGAAGTAGAACAATCGATATCGCCACTTATGTGCGCTAGCACCGTTAGCATGTTAAGTGCTGATTTAGACGCTTGGTGTTGGAATTGTGTTTCGTTTAGGTAAAAATGGTTATTATCGTCTGTTAGCTGAGTTTCTTCCAGTTAAGTGGGTAAGCCACATTAATAGGTTGTTAAATGTTAACAAGCCCTGGGATGCTGTTTCTTATAAGATGCTGCGTCTGCCCCCGGTACCGAGGGCAATCGGGCTCTCGAGGTCTAAGGTCTCCTATCATGCAAAATGCACTTTTTTATGTCTTTTATACATAAATACACTGAACAAAACTATAAATGCTACACTTTTGTTTTTGCTCCCATTTTTCATGAGATGAACTCAAAGATCTAAAACATTTTCTATATACACAAAATAACCATTTCTCTCAAATATTGTTCACAAATCTGAAAAAATATGTGATAGTGAGCACTTCTCCTTTGCCGAGATAATCCATCCCACCTCACAGGTGTGGCATATCAAGATGCTGATTAGACAGCATGATTATTGCACAGGTGTGCCTTAGGCTGGCCACAATAAAAGGCCACTCTAAAACGTGCAGTTTTGCTTTATTGGGGGGGGTCTGGGGGGGTCCGAAAACCCGTCATTATCTGGTGTGACCACCATTTGCCTCATGCAGTGCAACACATCTCCTTCGCATAGAGTTGATCAGGTTGTTGATTGTGGCCTGTGGAATGTTGGTCCACTCCTCTTCAATGGCTGTGCGAAGTCGCTGGATATTGGCAGGAACTGGAACACGCTGTCGTATACGCCGATCCAGAGCATCGCAAACATGCTCAATGGGTGACATGTCCGGTGAGTATGCTGGCCATGCAAGAACTGGGATGTTTTCAGCCTCCAGGAATTGTGTACAGATCCTTGCAACACGACGCCACACACATCTGCCCTGAACAGTGAAAACCGGGATTCATCCGTGAAGAGAACACCTCTCCAACGTGCCAGACGCCATCGAATGTGAGCATTTGCCCACTCAAGTCGGTTACGACGACGAACCGGAGTCAGGTCGAGAACCCGATGAGGACGACGGGCATGCAGATGAGCTTCCCTGAGATGGTTTCTGACAGTTTGTGCAGAAATTCTTTGGTTATGCAAACCGATTGTTGCAGCAGCTGTCCGAATGGCTGGTCTTGGAGGTGAACATGCTGGATGTGGAGGTCCTGGGCTGGTGTGGTTACACGTGGTCTGCGGTTGTGAGGCCAGTTGGATGTACTGCCAAATTCTCTGAAACGCCTTTGGAGACGGCTTATGGTAGAGAAATTAACATTCAATAGTAGTATTAACCATGCTGTTTCAATCACATTAGTATGCATAACAAGTGACAGGTGACACGCCCCCAATTATGCAAATGAGCTAAGTCCCGCCTCCCCTCGCCTCCCATTGGTCGAGAGCCTTTTATCAGAGCTATGTCCCGCCTCCCATTGTTTGAGACCCTTTGATGTGAGGGGTGATGTGTTATAACGGGTAGGTGTGAAAAGCCCCCCTGTGGAATGCCTTTGTTGTCTAATTCTTTGATGTGTTGATTAAGGTAGTCTCTTTGAAGTTATGCTGTCTGGTCCCTCAGGGGTTATCTAATCTAATTAGCCTTTGATGTTTTCCCCTTTGATGTTAATCTAGGTATTTTTATGAGTGAGACATGTTTTGTTGTCTAATTCTTTGATGTGTCGATTAAGGTAGTCTCTTTGAAGTTATGATGTCTGGTCCGCTCAGTGTGCCCCGGCCTCTCCCCCCTTTTCTCCACCCCTTCCTCCGGCAAGGAGATTGTGGGAGGTGGAATTAGATGAAAATAGAAATATGCTCAAAACTAAATAAAAGACAGTAATTCCACTTACCAAGTCACCTTTCAAAAAAGAAAAATTGCCAAAATGTGACAACTTACTGCCATCCGTTCGAAGAGCCAGTCAAGAAACGAATGCCACCGCTGTGTGTGGGTCAGACGTCTACAGCCAGAGATCTGTGCACAAACTTTTCTTGTGCCCTCTTTGGGTCAAGCAGGTTTCTCCCCCCTGCCTCTAAGAATAATCAACACACACACACACACACACACGGAGTTGCCCCCTTTGATGTGGGGGGTTTGAGATAAGAGACCCCTGGTTAAGACACCCCTCTGTGAGGTGAGAAGCTAGAGGACGAAGTTAATTTGTTAAGACGCTCAAACAAAATAAACAGCCATTATTTTTCACTCACTAAGACACCTAAAAACGTTATTGTCCTCTCTAGATTTGATCCAGGGTTTTGTAGTAGTATTTACCATGGTATATAACTTAGACTAAGTTAACTATCTAAACACTCAGAGTCCTCTACCTCACCTGAGCTTATCCAGAGCTTGACTGACACACAGAGACCAATCAAGGGCTTTGATTTATGATCTGTATGACAGTGGCCATGTCGACAGGCCACATCATGTAGACAGCCAGTCACCCTGTGTGAGGCAGGCCCACATGTGCGCAGCATTGCGTTCAAAATAAATTAAAAAAACTAAATGGGTAGCGAAATATACTTGGGCGGCCGTTAATATACTGGTCGGCCCACCCAAGTAAAGTCTATGTGTGGGAAATCCTGGAATATCAGATACAATTAGCATCTAACCAGAAGTGCGAATGAAGCAGTGAACTGCAGTATATTTGATATACATCCAATATATAAAAGGTTATGTTAATATTGATCAGCTGGTCAGAAACTTGACTCCATAGGAAATATAAAAAGATATATGTTGAGCGTGATCATAACTTTCCAATAGCACAAAGTTGCAGATCCGCTGTTGCAGGTTTAGCCATTCAGTCAGCCAAGTGTAAAATATGCATGTATTATCACCTTTTCTATTTGGCCAACTAGTGATAATTAAATGATACCCTATTTATTTAACTATGTTTTTTATCTGCTAACAATGCTTTACTTAAAACTGTAAATATAAGGGATGATAAGGTCGTTCCTATATCTAAACACCTTGGTGATAATCATACAAATCCTTCAACAAAACAGGTCTTTCTGCCGAAGCGTTTACAAATGAATGAGAGTATATAATCCGCCAGCAGTGACATTTTGTGGGTATCTTTATCCTTACTCACAGTTTCTGCCATCAGCTCAAAACTGAGAGCAAATAATAATGGACTAAGACCGTAAGAAACCAGAAGAGATTCACAATTAAGAAGCTGGAAGGACTTCAACAATCAACTTCGACTGATTCATTATCAAAATAGTTGATGAATAATGAAATAATTGACAACCAGTCGATTCATCTCGCAGCCCTAAGACCGTAGCTCGGCTGCTGCCCCTTACATGGCCCAAAGATCTCTGAGCTGCTGCGTCTCATCTTGTAGAACAGAGGACTCTTTTTTAAGTAAATACATTATAGGGTTAAAATAAGATATATATGTGGTGGAATTAGTTTAAAACAGCCACCTTACACTTTTTAGTTGTCCTCTCTAAATTAGATGTAAGGGTTTTTAAATGATTAGTGTTAATTACGGGCTATTGTTATTTTGGTTCATATGGGGATAGGACTTCAACTTTTAAAAATTGCACAGGATCAGTCTAAGAAGAGTGTAGGGGCTAATGAGCCAGCACCATACCTCCTCTATGCATTTTGTTGACCTGTGTCTGATCTTGAAAAACTATGGTAAGTACTTTCTTTATTTTATTTTATAATATCATGTAATTATTAAATGTTGTTTTTTTGGTAGGGGTTAAACTAGTATATTATGTGGATAGTATATTATTACGTTAGCCTAATAGCATAATTGCCTAAGTCATTTTTTGGCCAAATTGTGATATCTGCCTAACTTTACTCTCCTACCACTGCTGCATCACCCTGCCTTATTGCCTATGTCCACAGCCTATCAGAATGCATTTTAGAGTCCAAAATCACTATCTGCCTAAGTCATCGCTTTGACTTAGGCATTTTTGCAGGGCACTTTTCCTTGTTTTCCAAAAACATTCAAATATGACTTAGGCAATTATGCTATTAGGCTAACGTCGTTAGCCTAATAGCATAATTGCCTAAGTCATTTTTTGGCCAAATTGTGATATCTGCCTAACTTTACTCTCCTACCACTGCTGCATCACCCTGCCTTATTGCCTATGTCCACAGCCTATCAGAATGCATTTTAGAGTCCAAAATCACTATCTGCCTAAGTCATCGCTTTGACTTAGGCATTTTTGCAGGGCACTTTTCCTTATTTTCCAAAAACATTCAAATATGACTTGGGCAATTATGCTATTAGGCTAACGATACTTAAAAATGTTATGTTTTTTCTGTTTACAGTAGAGACCCTGTGTGCTGAAATCTACTCAAACAGAGTACTTCATGGTAGTGGTCTGCTTTTTAAACACAAAAGTGTATCTTTCAGTAACTTTCTCAGAGAATGTAAGCATAAATCTGTCAATTGTTCAAAACAGCCTTGTTTCACTGGAATAACCTCAAAATCACAAAATACCATTAAGTGTCAGAATCCTAACGAAATCTACTCAGAGTACTTCATGGTAGTGGTCAGCTTTTTAAATACAGAAGTGTATCTTTCAGTAACTTTCTCAGAGAATGTAAGCATAAATCTGTCAAATGTTCAAGACAGCCTTGTTTCACTGAAATAGCATAAAAATCACAAACTGGCTGAAACTGTACAGTGAATTGGAGAAATTACAGCACAGAGTTTTCTACCACGACACAGATAGTATAATCTATGTGACAAGACAGGGGCAGTCTCCAGTACTTTCATGGTAGTGGTCAGCTTTTTTAAAAAGAAAAGTGTATCTTTCGGTAACTTTTTTGAGAGAATTAAGCATAAATATGGGGAAATCCTGGAATATCAGATACAATTAGCATCTAACCAGAAGTGCGAATGAAGCAGTGAACTGCAGTATATTTGATATACATCCAATATATATAAAAGGTTATGTTAATATTGATCAGCTGGTCAGAAACTTGACTCCATAGGAAATATAAAAAGATATATGTTGAGCGTGATCATAACTTTCCAATAGCACAAAGTTGCAGATCCGCTGTTGCAGGTTTAGCCATTCAGTCAGCCAAGTGTAAAATATGCATTTATTATCACCTTTTCTATTTGGCCAACTAGTGATAATTAAATGATACCCTATTTATTTAACTATGTTTTTCTCTGCTAACAATGCTTTACTTAAAACTGTAAATATATGGGATGATAAGGTCGTTCCTATATCTAAACACCTTGGTGATAATCATACAAATCCTTCAACAAAACAGGTCTTTCTGCCGAAGCGTTTACAAATGAATGAGAGTATATAATCCGCCAGCAGTGACATTTTGTGGGTATCTTTATCCTTACTCACAGTTTCTGCCATCAGCTCA
Organism: Harpagifer antarcticus; assembly: GCA_902827135.1. NCBI lineage: Eukaryota > Metazoa > Chordata > Actinopteri > Perciformes > Harpagiferidae > Harpagifer > Harpagifer antarcticus. The sequence continues at coordinate 3,940,351 of CADEHL010001498.1, read as the reverse complement.
AAACTGAGAGCAAATAATAATGGACTAAGACCGTAAGAAACCAGAAGAGATTCACAATTAAGAAGCTGGAAGGACTTCAACAATCAACTTCGACTGATTCATTATCAAAATAGTTGATGAATAATGAAATAATTGACAACCAGTCGATTCATCTCGCAGCCCTAAGACCGTAGCTCGGCTGCTCCCCCTTACATGACCCAAAAGATCTCTGAGCTGCTGCGTCTCATCTTGTAGAACAGAGGACTCTTTTTTAAGTAAATACATTATAGGGTTAAAATAAGATATATATGTGGTGGAATTAGTTTAAAGGTAACCTATCATGCTATATTTAAATGATATAGTGTATGACCATACCTATATAAGGTATATTTATACATTTTATTTTTCAAAATACCAAACAGATCATTTTTTAGCCATGCCTCGTTTCGCTCATTTTCGCTTTATTCCAAACCTGCCTATGAAAATTCTGAGCAGCAGCTGACCACGCCCCCTGCAGAAGAGCCGGCGAGAGTCACGTTACCATGCTTGCTGTGTTTACGAGTGTGGAATACACATGTCATCTCAGAGCAATGCATGTGTTCAAGCATATTATCAATTTGATCCAGAAACTGAAGCAGCGGAGGTTTTGGTGGAGGTGCAAACATCTCGGTTGCAGCAGGACGTTTCTGAATGGTTAGTTGACAAGCTGTTGTCCCTATTTATTTTTACTCTGTTTGTTACGATGCGTGCTACTTATTCCATTCATATTTTGGCTAATTAGCAAGAATGCAATGTGTACAGTTTGTAACTTAGAGTTTGTAACGCAAACACAGCGATACATATACAGGACTGTCTCAGAAAATTAGAATATTGTGATAAAGTTCTTTATTTTCTGTAATGCAATTAAAAAAACAAAAATGTCATACATTCTGGATTCATTACAAATCAACTGAAATATTGCAAGCCTTTTATTATTTTAATATTGCTGATTATGGCATACAGCTTAAGAAAACTCAAATATCCTATCTCTAAATATTAGAATATCATGAAAAAGTATACTAGTAGGGTGTTCAACGAATCACTTGAATCGTCTAATTAACTCGAAACACCTGCAAGGGTTTCCTGAGCCTTGAAAAACACTCAGCTTGGTTCAGTAAACTAAATCACAAGTATGGGGAAGACTGCTGATCTGACTGCTGTCCAGAGGACCGTGATTGACACCCTCCATCAGGAGGGTAAGACACAAAAATAAATTTCTCAAAGAGCAAGCTGTTCACAGAGTGCAGTTTCAAAGCACATCCACAAAAAGTCTGTTGGAAGGGGGAAATGTGGCAGGAAACGCTGCACAACCAAGAGAGATGACCGCAGCCTTAACAGCATTGTGAAGAAGAGTCGCTTCCAGAATTTGGGGGAGCTTCAAAGACAGTGGACTGAAGCTGGAGTCCAGGTATCAAAAGTCACTGTTCACAGACGTGTCCGGGAAATGGGCTACAATAGCCGTATTCCCATGGTCAAGCCACTTCTGAACTCAAGACAACGGAAGAGGCGTCTGACTTGGGCTAAGGAAAAGAAGCACTGGACAGTTGCACAGTGGTCCAAAGTCCTCTTTTCAGACGAAAGCAAGTTTTGTATTTCATTTGGAAGTCAAGGCGCCAGAGTCTGGAGAAAGGCTGGAGAGGAGCAAAATCCAAGTTGCTTGAAATCCAGTGTGAAGTTCCCACAGTCAGCGATGGTTTGGGGAGCCATGTCAGCTGCTGGTGTTGGTCCACTGTGTTTCATCAAGACCAGAGTAAATGCAGCTGTGTACCAAGAGATTTTAGAGCACTACATGCTTCCGTCTGCTGAAAAGCTCTATGGAGATGAGGAATTCATTTTCCAGCATGATCTGGCACCTGCCTACAGTGCCAAAACCACCAGTAACTGGTGTACTGACCATGGCATTACTGTCCTCGATTGGCCTGCAAATTCCCCTGACCTGAACCCCATAGAGAATATGTGGGGTATTGTGAAGAAGAAGCTGAAAGACACCAGACCCAACAATGCTAATGAGCTAAAGGCCGCTATTGAAGCATCCTGGGAATCCATAACACCTCAGCAATGCCACAGGCTGATTGCCTCCATGCCACGCCGCATTGATGCAGTAATCCGTGCAAAAGGATTCCCAACCAAGTACTGAGTGCATTAATGGACATTTTCAAATGTTTGATTGTGTTTTGCTGTTATAAATCTTTTTTTTTTACTTGGTCTGAGGAACTATTCTAATTTTTTGAGATAGGATTTTTGAGTTTTCTTAAGCTGTATGCCATAATCAGCAATATTAAAATAATAAAAGGCTTGCAATATTTCAGTTGATTTGTAATGAATCCAGAATGTATGACATTTTTGTTTTTTTAATTGCATTACAGAAAATAAAGAACTTTATCACAATATTCTAATTTTCTGAGACAGTCCTGTATATATTTATTAAGGGAGACATTCATATTTTCAGCATATATACAATGGACTCATTGCGTTTAATAGTTTACAGTCCTTTTCTTCCAACATCGTGCAACAACCGTTGGAAAGTTCACACACAACCTTATGCTTGTGAAATCAGAATATTCTTTACCCATCCCAACATGAATAATCACGACACACTTGATATCAACTCGGAACTTTATTGTCAAAATCAACGGTTATTTGAACCCATAAAAAACAGGAGCTTTGTGAGCTGGTGCTGGGGCTTCCTTGGAGAGAGGAGCAGAGTGGTGATTCCGGCCTGCGTTGTCCTCTGATCCGTGAAATGTCTATGTTAGGTTCAGACAGCAGCCAAATTGAACCGTGTGGCATACCCGGCGATGACCTCCTCCCTGTCAGGTTGCTCATAATGGTGCAGGGTCCACAAAGACTTGGTCGAAGATGAGGTCCATCAAGTTGGCCACGTAGCCTGTGCAAGGTTAAAAAAAGCACAACAAAAAAAGTGGTTTAGAATAGTATATGCATGTCGTCAACAACAACATACCAGGGCTTTAGCTCTGTTTTACTCGTGGTGTGTGTCCCCTCGCATACATACATACAGTGTTGTATCCTAACACACCCCCATTTATATTCATGTGCGCAAACAAGTAAACATGCAAAAGCTTTTCCATATAACGCTGCAAAAAACGGCATGTCTCATTAGCGTAGCGTAGCTTAGCGTAGCGTAGCTTAGCTTAGCTTACAGATCGATGATATATGATCGTTCTTACAGACTACAATCACAAAAGCTTTTCCATATAACGCTGCAAAAAACGGCATGTCTCATTAGCTTAGCTTACAGATCGATGATATATGATCGTTCTTACAGACTACAATCACAAAAGCTTTTCCATATAACGCTATAAAAACGGCATGTCTCATTAGCTTAGCGTAGCTTAGCTTACAGATCGATGATATATGATCGTTCTTACAGACTACAATCACAAAAGCTTTTACATAACGCTGGAAAAAACGGCACTTACCTCCAGAAGATTACGTTTGTTATTATAACTTACTCAATATGATTTTAGAGGATACAAAATACTAATACATAGGAGAATAAATACTTGTGTTATCGGCTAGGCTAGGCGTGGCTTTACAGCCTTCACACAGATCGCCATTACGGCAGTCTGAACATGTTCGCAAATGCCTGATAATTAAAATAAAAGACAAAGCAAAGACTGCGGAGCGTACAAAATAAAATGTTACAAGAACATATAAACACCTAAACGATTACTAGTTGGGGTTGAGGCGACATTGATACGGCGAAGCTACATGCTACATACTACAAGCGAGAGATAGCTTTATCAGGAAAAACACCGCTAAATAAAAACTTACAGCTTCAGAATTGGATGTGTCCTCACTGGCCTGGTCCCGGATGGTTGGTATTGATCCCGGGTGTAGCATTAGTTTGGAGGCATATCCGTGTTGGACTTGAGAGAAGTTCATAAACATGTCCGTGGTAAAATGTTTGGAACACACACACAGAAATCTGCCGGGGTCTTCTGGCACATGTCCCTTGAAAATGAAGTCTAGCCACAGATTATTCTCTTTTTGCACTGATGGCATTGCATGCAGTCCCCTGTTCCGAGTCTTGCAGCCAACAACAGCACAACGTTTAACTGGCTTAGACATCCTAGCAAGAGCAGGCAGAAACACAGATGTGCCTGGGGTTGATTTAGCCTGCCGATAGCCTATATGCGAATGAGAGGTTTGGCAATGCACGTGGCCGTGGCTCATTCCCCTGATAGGTGGAGAGTTGACCAATAAGCGGAGTACGTCTTTGTGACGTAGAAAAGTGTCGAAATGTGGATCCATTTTTTTCAGATCCGTTGCAGCCCTTTTTTTAGAGATTTGGCGAAGGAGGAAAATAGAGAGGGTTGTGTTTTCTGACACTTGGCGAGTTCCCTGGAACACCGGGGACACATAATCATGTATAAAAGACGTACAAAGGTGCATTTTGCATGATAGGTGCCCTTTAAAACAGCCACCTTACACTTTTTTAGTTATCCTCTCTAAATTAGATGTAAGGGTTTTTAAATGATTAGTGTTAATTAAGGGCTATTGTTATTTTGGTTTATATGGGGATAGGAGTTCAACTTTTAAAAATTGCACAGGATCATTCTAAGAAGAGTGTGAGGGCTAATGAGCCAGCACCATACCTCCTCTATGCATTTTGTTGACCTGTGTCTGATCTTGAAAAACTCTGGTAAGTATTTTCTTTATTTTAGTTTATAATATCATGTAATTATTAAATGTTGTTTTTTTTTGGTAGGGGTTAAACTAGTATATTATGTGGATAGTATATTATTAGATACTTAAAAATGTTATGTTTTTTCTGTTTACACTAGAGACCCTGTGTGCTGAAATCTACTCAAACAGAGTACTGCATGGTAGTGGTCTGCTTTTAAACACAAAAGTGTATCTTTCAGTAACTTTCTCAGAGAATGTAAGCATAAATCTGTCAATTGTTCAAAACAGCCTTGTTTCACTGGAATAACCTCAAAATCACAAAATACCATTAAGTGTCAGAATCCTAACGAAATCTAATAAAACAGAGTACTTTCATGGTAGTGGTCTGCTTTTAAAAAGAAAAGTGTATCTTTCTGTAACATTTTGAGAGAATTAAACATAAATCAGTCAAATTTCAAAACAGCCTTCAATGAAATAGCCTCAAAATCATAAACTGCCATTAAGAGTCAGATGCTTTACGAAATCTACTCAGAGTACTTCATGTTAGTGGTCAGCTTTTTAAACACAAAAGTGTATCTTTCAGTAACTGTTTGAGAGAATTAAGCATAAATCTGTCAAATGTTCAAAACAGCCTTCACTGAAATAGCCTCAAAATCACAAACTGCCATTAAGAGTCAGAATCTTAACGAAATCTACTCAAACAGAGTACTTTCTACAGATGACTCCTCCCACTCAACGCAATAAGTCCCACCCCACTCAGCAAATCATATAAAACTAAGGACCCTACTAAGACGACCGTTGAAAACTAGGCGTGGATCTGAGAAAAACCAAGTCTGATGTAGCCTACCCTTATTATCACCAGGATAAAGGATATGGGTTTAATGACTGGACGTTACAAAGTAGGGGAGAGGATGTTCCCGAAGAAGAGCTCTCCTCTAGATCATATCCATGTAAGGTCTTTAGGACAAAAGAGGACCATGATAACATGACATATGAAGAATATCTTTCTTTAAAAGATGGTATTATAGATAACCTTAATAGAAACAGTATATCTCATACCACTCGCCAAGATCGCAAACGACAATTAGCAGAAAAGAAAAGAAAAATTAAAGAAAACCGAAGAAAAAGAAAAAGCAAAATGAAAAGGAGAAGAAAAATGAAAAGCAGACGCAGAATGCGAATGAAAAGAAAAGGGGTAAAAGGACGGAAAACGAAAAAGACAAAAAGAAGGAAGGTGAAAAGAAAAAGGAACAAAGTGAAGAAATGTCAACTAGAGTATGGTGTTGTACAGCCATTACCGGATCATAATAATCTTATAGATCAACTACCGCTAACCGACTGCTGCGAATGTGTTGAGCAAATACCAAAAGCAATGGCAGAGCTTTGCTTCAATATAATGAGAGAAAAAGCGCGATACTGTGGAATTGCCCAAATTGGCGACAGTGCCAGAACACGTATTAAAAGACTGTTGGCGGATCTCTATTCTAGTATCGGTTGTCATTACATCGAAGGATACGCCAAAATGTGTGACGACATAGACAAAGCTTTTGAAGACAATTATATGGTACCTGCCCTTACAGCTAAACAAATCCTACGCCAGGTATTCAACAGACCCCAAGAAGCACAAGAAGCCCCAGAAAGGATTACATTCAGAGCTAATAATGGTGAAACCGAAGAAGAAGCAAAGCAGATTATAATCGTTGCGGGTGAAAGGATAGAGAATTTGCATGTGATGTTAATGCATTTATCTGATATAAGAAATGCATTCGTATACTTCCAAAAGACTCCTAAACATCTACTTGGGCAGTGTGAATTGAACGATAAACCGATCACTGTCAATGAAACGCGGAGAGAAGCAGCAGTGCAAATCGTTAAGTCTATTACCTTGTATGCACTACGACATTAACTTGGTAAAATGTGTGTTTTTATGAAAATGTGTTGAATGATGTGTTTTCAATTAAACAACCATAACAAAATGAAAATGTGTTTTTTATTTTTGCTTTCGTATATAGTAATAGTATTGTAAACGAAACATTTAAAGTGTATCATGTGCTCTCATTGTACGCTCTGTTTTTTAGATGCAATGCATCTTTGTGTCCGGATTCTGACACTTAATGGTATTTTGTGATTTTGAGGTTATTCCAGTGAAACAAGGCTGTTTTGAACAATTGACAGATTTATGCTTACATTCTCTGAGAAAGTTACTGAAAGATACACTTTTGTGTTTAAAAGCAGACCACTACCATGCAGTACTCTGTTTGAGTAGATTTCAGCACACAGGGTCTCTAGTGTAAACAGAAAAAACATAACATTTTTAAGTATCTAATAATATACTATCCACATAATATACTAGTTTAACCCCTACCAAAAAAAAACAACATTTAATAATTACATGATATTATAAACTAAAATAAAGAAAATACTTACCAGAGTTTTTCAAGATCAGACACAGGTCAACAAAATGCATAGAGGAGGTATGGTGCTGGCTCATTAGCCCCTCACACTCTTCTTAGAATGATCCTGTGCAATTTTTAAAAGTTGAACTCCTATCCCCATATAAACCAAAATAACAATAGCCCTTAATTAACACTAATCATTTAAAAACCCTTACATCTAATTTAGAGAGGATAACTAAAAAAGTGTAAGGTGGCTGTTTTAAACTAATTCCACCACATATATATCTTATTTTAACCCTATAATGTATTTACTTAAAAAAGAGTCCTCTGTTCTACAAGATGAGACGCAGCAGCTCAGAGATCTTTTGGGTCATGTAAGGGGGAGCAGCCGAGCTACGGTCTTAGGGCTGTGAGATGAATCGACTGGTTGTCAATTATTTCATTATTCATCAACTATTTTGATAATGAATCAGTCGAAGTTGATTGTTGAAGTCCTTCCAGCTTCTTAATTGTGAATCTCTTCTGGTTTCTTACGGTCTTAGTCCATTATTATTTGCTCTCAGTTTTGAGCTGATGGCAGAAACTGTGAGTAAGGATACAGATACCCACAAAATGTCACTGCTGGCGGATTATATACTCTCATTCATTTGTAAACGCTTCGGCAGAAAGACCTGTTTTGTTGAAGGATTTGTATGATTATCACCAAGGTGTTTAGATATAGGAACGACCTTATCATCCCTTATATTTACAGTTTTAAGTAAAGCATTGTTAGCAGAGAAAAAACATAGTTAAATAAATAGGGTATCATTTAATTATCACTAGTTGGCCAAATAGAAAAGGTGATAATAAATGCATATTTTACACTTGGCTGACTGAATGGCTAAACCTGCAACAGCGGATCTGCAACTTTGTGCTATTGGAAAGTTATGATCACGCTCAACATATATCTTTTTATATTTCCTATGGAGTCAAGTTTCTGACCAGCTGATCAATATTAACATAACCTTTTATATATTGGATGTATATCAAATATACTGCAGTTCACTGCTTCATTCGCACTTCTGGTTAGATGCTAATTGTATCTGATATTCCAGGATTTCCCACACATAGACTTTACTTGGGTGGGCCGACCAGTATATTAACGGCCGCCCAAGTATATTTCGCTACCCATTTAGTTTTTTTAATTTATTTTGAACGCAATGCTGCGCACATGTGGGCCTGCCTCACACAGGGTGACTGGCTGTCTACATGATGTGGCCTGTCGACATGGCCACTGTCATACAGATCATAAATCAAAGCCCTTGATTGGTCTCTGTGTGTCAGTCAAGCTCTGGATAAGCTCAGGTGAGGTAGAGGACTCTGAGTGTTTAGATAGTTAACTTAGTCTAAGTTATATACCATGGTAAATACTACTACAAAACCCTGGATCAAATCTAGAGAGGACAATAACGTTTTTAGGTGTCTTAGTGAGTGAAAAATAATGGCTGTTTATTTTGTTTGAGCGTCTTAACAAATTAACTTCGTCCTCTAGCTTCTCACCTCACAGAGGGGTGTCTTAACCAGGGGTCTCTTATCTCAAACCCCCCACATCAAAGGGGGCAACTCCGTGTGTGTGTGTGTGTGTGTGTGTGTTAATTATTCTTAGAGGCAGGGGGGAGAAACCTGCTTGACCCAAAGAGGGCACAAGAAAAGTTTGTGCACAGATCTCTGGCTGTAGACGTCTGACCCACACACAGCTGTGGCATTCGTTTCTTGACTGGCTCTTCGAACGGATGGCAGTAAGTTGTCACATTTTGGCAATTTTTCTTTTTTGAAAGGTGACTTGGTAAGTGGAATTACTGTCTTTTATTTAGTTTTGAGCATATTTCTATTTTCATCTAATTCCACCTCCCACAATCTCCTTGCCGGAGGAAGGGGTGGAGAAAAGGGGGGAGAGGCCGGGGCACACTGAGCGGACCAGACATCATAACTTCAAAGAGACTACCTTAATCGACACATCAAAGAATTAGACAACAAAACATGTCTCACTCATAAAAATACCTAGATTAACATCAAAGGGGAAAACATCAAAGGCTAATTAGATTAGATAACCCCTGAGGGACCAGACAGCATAACTTCAAAGAGACTACCTTAATCAACACATCAAAGAATTAGACAACAAAGGCATTCCACAGGGGGGCTTTTCACACCTACCCGTTATAACACATCACCCCTCACATCAAAGGGTCTCAAACAATGGGAGGCGGGACATAGCTCTGATAAAAGGCTCTCGACCAATGGGAGGCGAGGGGAGGCGGGACTTAGCTCATTTGCATAATTGGGGGCGTGTCACCTGTCACTTTTTATGCATACTAATGTGATTGAAACAGCATGGTTAATACTACTTTCAATTCACGGGCAACAGCTCTGGTGGACATTCCTGCTGTCAGCATGCCAATTGCACGCTCCCTCAAAACTTGCGACATCTGTGGCATTGTGCTGTGTGATAAAACTGAACATTTTAGAGTGGCCTTTTATTGTGGCCAGCCTAAGGCACGCCTGTGTAATAATCATGCTGTCTAATCAGCATCTTGATATGCCACACCTGTGAGGTGGGATGGATTATCTCGGCAAAGGAGAAGTGCTCACTATCACAGATTTTTTCAGATTTGTGAACAATATTTGAGAGAAATGGTTATTTTGTGTATATAGAAAATGTTTTAGATCTTTGAGTTCATCTCATGAAAAATGGGAGCAAAAGCAAAAGTGTTGCATTTATATTTATTTAGTGTATTTGTCCCCGGTGTGTCAGTAGTACGGGGCCCCCTAGAAAAAATAAATTGGTTGAAAAAAAATGTCTTTGTGAGATCTCGCAAAAACTTTTCATTTAGCTCAATGTACTTCCGGGTCAGTTCGGTAACACAGAAACCACAACAATGGAGCGGTTCATCAATTTTACTTTGAGCTTGGCCTAAAATATAAAGATATAACATCAGTGCTTGGCAATAGGCACAGGTTTCACATAAGTGAAAGACACCTCAAGAGAACACTCAGAGCGAGGGGACATGCATGTCGCAAAGCATACTCTGAGCTGAGTTATTGACAGATTCGAATTTCACGGATCAATAACTCATGAACATAACGTTGGCCGTAGTTTGGACAACCCTGATGTAGTATGAGCAGCAAAGTACTATTGATGTGTGAAAGGGGTTTGGTTGCACTACATTGTAAAATGTATATGCTTGCTATGATTGTAAAGTGATGTTGTTTGTATTTTTACAACGTTATGTTCATGAGTTATTGATCCGCAACATTTGAATCTGTCAATAACTCAGCTCAGAGGCCCCATAGATGGCAGTGTCTCATGATCAGGGGGTCCATCACAAAACAAATGTAATTTTGTCATCGTCCTCAGACAAAGTATCCTTAAGACTTGGTGAACTCGTGATGAACTCTAGCGCCACCATGAGGAATGTGTGACTTTGAGTATCGATAAGATGGCAATGATTCTTTAACTTTTAATCTAGCACCATCATCAGGACAAAGGTAACCTTATGTTGTGTTTGAGTCTCTTGTGAACCGTTTCAAGTTAAAATGATATAATAACTACGCTCAAGTTTTTTTTATCGGAACAAGCTTCATGATATCCTCCACAACAGCTATATAAACACTACTAAACTGATTTTGACAATTTTAGCCAAGTCTGAAAGTGAAAAAAGTGTAGGTTACTTCAGTCAGCAGGACCCTGCCCAGAGTACCAACCCAGCCTTATAATAATAACTACTGTACCGATTCACACACCAGAATTTAAAGAGTCCTCTCCTGCTGATGTTCAGGTGTATATCAGTATGTAGTGTCTCTACTTTAAAGAGTCCTCTCCTGCTGATGTTCAGGTGTATATCAGTATGTAGCGTCTCTACTTTAAAGAGTCCTCTCCTGCTGATGTTCAGGTGTATATCAGTATGTAGTGTCTCTACTTTAAAGAGTCCTCTCCTGCTGATGTTCAGGTGTATATCAGTATGTTGTGTCTCTACTTTAAAGAGTCATCTCCTGCTGATGTTCAGGTGCATATCAGTATGTAGTATCTCTACTTTAAAGAGCCCTCTCCTGCTGATGTTCAGGTGTATATCAGCATGTAGTGTCTCTACTTTAAAGAGTCCTCTCCTGCTGATGTTCAGGTGTATATCAGTATGTAGTATCTCTACTTTAAAGAGCCCTCTCCTGCTGATGTTCAGGTGTATATCAGTATGTAGTGTCTCTACTTTAAAGAGTCCTCTCCTGCTCATGTGCAGGTGTATATCAGTATGTAGTGTCTCTACTTTAAAGAGTCCTCTCCTGCTGATGTTCAGGTGTATATCAGTATGTAGTGTCTCTACTTTAAAGAGTCCTCTCCTGCTGATGTTCAGGTGTATATCAGTATGTCTCTACTTTAAAGAGTCCTCTCCTGCTGATGTTCAGGTGTATATCAGTATGTAGTGTCTCTACTTTAAAGAGTCCTCTCCTGCTCATGTGCAGGTGTTTATCAGTATGTAGTGTCTCTACTTTAAAGAGTCCTCTCCTGCTGATGTTCATGTGTATATCAGTATGTAGTCTCTCTACTTTAAAGAGTCCTCTCCTGCTGATGTGCAGGTGTATATCAGTATGTAGTGTCTCTACTTTAAAGAGTCCTCTCCTGCTGATGTTCAGGTGTATATCAGTATGTAGTGTCTCTACTTTAAAGAGTCCTCTCCTGCTGATGTTCAGGTGTATATCAGTATGTAGTGTCTCTACTTTAAAGAGTCCTCTCCTGCTGATGTTCAGGTGTATATCAGTATGTAGTGTCTCTACATGTCTCCATGCTTTAATGTTCAAAAAGCTCTTTATTGTTCTCATACTGTCTGTGCTGCAGCACCTCTTTTCACCCTCTTTCTGAAACCAGAGCCGAGTCTGCTCTGATTGGTTAGCTGGCCAGCTCTGTTGTGATTAGAGATGTCCCGCCCCTTAGCCTATCACGTACAATGTGTTGGAGTGCTAGCCAATAGAAGTGCAAGTGTTACATAGTGGGGGGGGTTCAGCCTTTACAGACCAGTTATATGCATATAAACCTATAGAACACACTACAGGAGAGGGAAAACCTCAAAAAGCATAGTAGGGCCTCCTAGATTAACACAAACGTATACAAGCAAAAAAGAAAACCGGGGTGACCCATCCCTTCCAAAGACTGCTTTCATATTTATATAATCCACAGACTTATGCCTGGCATGGTGGAGCAAACAAGGACATTTAACTGCTGGACAGGTCACATGGCTTAAATCAACTATTTTTTAGAGGGGAGAATGTGGGATAGCATTCTTTTGTTTATGAGAGGAGATAATTAAGTCACAATGGATTGGAGGTTTTCTTTGTGTAGTAGACTCTGCACTCACATCACATTAAAGGAAGTGTAATGGCTCAGCACATAATAGCAACTTTTTCTCCAAGTTGTAATGTGTATCTATGTAACCTGATCCCTCTCTAAGAAATATGTTGACCCACCCAATGTGCAAATAACATTCTTAAAACTATATTATCCCACGTAGTACCCTTAAACCAACATTGATTATTAACAGAGATAGACATGCATTCCGTTGCTGCTGCTGTAACATTACACATTAAAGCCTTGCAATTGTTTTGCCCTACAATAAATGAAAGTTGATATGAAGACTTTAGATTGTTACAATGTGATCCCTCAAAACTCTTCTATAACAAGATCCATGACATGTGACTGAGGACTAAAGCCCAATTGGCCTCCACATAACCTCATGACCCCTGACCTCTTTAATACAGAGGACATACCCAAAATAATTGCATCCAAAGCAATTGATTTAGTATTTTTTTTGTTTTTTCCAACATAATTCCATATTCAACACAATGTATTTAATACCACTCTCAATGAGCCCAGACCTTTGCAGTGAGTGGAGAAAGGCGGAGAGGAGGCTTGTGTCCCTGCCTTTCCCTCTCCTGGTTAACTAGACATGTGATTAGCATTGCTGTCTGCTACTTAGTTTGCCCTCCAGACAGTGTGCTCTGCCTTCGGAGGAAATACTGCCTGCAGCTACTCTCACATCACCAAGGTAAGACATATTTACACACATTGATCTCCCAATGTTGTTAGGAGAAAAACAATTGTATTATTGCCTACATGTGGTTGTTTCTCGTTTTAATTGACTTATTTTCTGCTTTTTGTTTCATTTTTTGGATTTCTGCTTTGTTAACTGTCAATGTGCAACAATGTTCTCATTACATTATGTGACCAAACTAAGTCTGAAAGTGGTCTGGTGTGAAATTAGAGAGACAAATAATGCATCGTTTTTGAAGAAAAGGCCAAAAATGCCAAAAAGAAATGTTGTCATTCTATCTGCAAAACTGCATATGGGAGCATGTAAGGTGATCAGGACTAGAAGAAAAGTGTTTAGTCATCTATACTGTTATTTTTTAACCTATATAGTAAACCACATAGTAAACTGTGGCAGGTTTGTGTGTCTACACACCTGTTTAAAAGCCTAACCTTCCTTTTGCAAACAAAAGGAATTATTTTTTATGCGCCGTGTTATATATGTGTGCATCAAAATGTAATTTCAAACACCATACTTCAGTAAACAGGCTATACACTTAGGATTTTACACGCTGAGGAATAAAGACTAAAATAATGACATAGAAAATATTCTAAGTGTTGTGTTGGGGGAGCATTATGAGAACATAGACTAAGATACCAAGTTGCTCACACCCGCTAAGCAAATACATGTCGAGCTTTCTGTATGCCTTGGCTATTCAAATATAAGGATTGAATGGTGGGAAAGTAGTAAGTACTATTTTATAAAGCTGGATGAGCACAATGTCCTTCTTGGAGTGTACCATTGAGATGTGAATGTTTCTCTGTTAAACTTGCATGCTTGTTTTTACCATTAGTGCCCAATAGCATAAGCAGAAATCTGATTATGCTATCACTCGTCCACTCCAGTATTTTAAGGCCTGTAGTAAACAAGACAATTATATGCCTTTCCTGAGCATCCCATTGCTGATTATTCATTATGAAAAAGAGTGTTTAGCTGCCATTGTGTGGGAGCATACATTGTGAAGCGGGACCATGTGAAATGATTTGGGCCTGCTCCAGTTAGCACATACTGGATTAAAGTCCCTCAGCAGTGTGATGGTTGAACTGGGCCGAACCTTCCCAGATCCCAGGACTCATCTCGACCAACAGGCAGGACCCAAACGCAGATTTAACAGTAAATACCTTTATTTAAAGGCTACAAGAAAAATACAGAACTCTTCCCCGTGAACACAGTCAGAAACAAACAAGGATCTCACAAAGACTAACAGGAAAAAACAAACCTAAAGCACACAGGACTAATCAAAGAAACAAGAGACAGGTGAGGAGGGAGGAGAAAACACAGGGCACCAGGTGAACGTAATCAGGTCGGAGGGAACACACAGACAGGAAACTCAAATGCACAACTCAGACTCAGACTCAGGTGGTATTCAAAAATAAAGACTTGGACTTTAGCACAGTAACAAAACAGGGAAACACAAAATCACTCTTTCGAGGAAGAACTAATAGTAATCATCAGGAGCATGACAATGGAATACGACCATGGAGCAGGCTTGAATGTAGTCATGAATGATAACGAACTGGCACTGGACAGGTGGGGACTAAAACAATATATACACAAGGTGAGGGACACAGGTGGAAACAATCAGGGCGGGGTAAACAATCACGAACACAGGAGACACATAGGGGCGGGGAGCATGGAGTCCTGAAACCAGAGGGAGAATTACTTTTCACAATAAGACAGAGGGCACAGAACAAAGGGACATGACGAAACTCATTTAAAGAATAAACTTTCATCATTAGTTTCCGAGACATGACACGAGTGATGGTTGGTGTCAGTCTAACGATGCAACGATGCAAAAAATTACATTTTTTGGTGACCTATTTGTAAAGTTTGTAGTGTTTTCACTATAATAAAAATGAGGATTCATGCAAACTCATGTTCATGTTGCTTTCTCCTCACTTAACACTTTTACATTGTTCACATTTCCAAACAGCTTATTGCATTTCTATTATTGCCCACATGTAGCCCAGCACAGGCTGCCAGTTCCCAGGCTCAGCCTCACCATCATGACTGGCACCACAGCAGGCAAGAAGCTGGATCTCTCCAAGCTCACAGACGAGGAGGCCAGACATGTTTGGGAAGTCGTCCAGCGAGATTTCGACCTGAGGAAGAAGGAGGAGGACAGACTGGGGTATGTTCTGAAATCACAGATATCTGCTCTCAACAAACCCACAGAGGGCATCCTGTGTGGTGCCTACTGGCTTCAGGACGCGCTCATGTGTCCCTTCACTTTTTGAGGGTCAGGGTTCAAACTGATCAAACTGATTTATTTTGGGATCGGAACTTATGAAACATAGTTACTAACTTTTATAATGTTCAAAACAGTCTATATTTTTAGGTCTAGATGTATATTGTTGTCCATTACTTGTATTTAATATGTATCCATAATATCCAGTGAAGACAAATAACAATAGATGATGTCGATTTAGAGACTTTATTTAGAGACAATAGATGTATATGGTCAGGTTTTTATTTTCCCTTCCAAATGTTAGCATCCAAATTGGCAAGGGTTTGACATTGTTGTTGTTGATCATTTAATTTTGGAAGTTCAACCCCAACTTTGTAACATGTCTACAACTACATCAATATTGCAAAATACAGACATCAAGACCCTTAAGGACAACAATGTCCATGAACCACTATTTTGACTGCCATTACAGCATAAACATGTGCATTGTGTGTTTTATATTATATCAGACTTGCAGTCTTCAGCCTGGGAACATTTTATTTGTTTCTATATTGCACCATATTATGCCATATTTTTTCAAGTTTGCCCTTTGGAGCAGATACATTCTATTTTCCTAGATTTCCCAAGGGGAATGTGCATGACAATACTTTAAAGTGATGTCATGCACGTGCAACTGTGACCAGAAATATGGGATGGGTACTATTAGCAACAGATCAGAAGAGACCAACGCTGCAGCAGAAAACCCCTGAATATATTGAATTGAAGTGATTTGATGAAAACAGCTTTTGAACTTTTAAAATACATTTACTGTAAAACAAGAAGAAAGTATAGTTGAAAAAGTATATTTGACAATATTTAAAAGCCCAACTGAATTGAAACACTATCCAGAAATGACCTACTTTAGTCTATTCCTGAATGCTGGCATAACTTGGTTAAACTGAATGTCTCCAACAGATGATTCACTCATTTGCTCCTGCCTCACTGAGCTACTGACCAAATGTCTCCTCGGCCGTATTGACAGATGGATGGTTTAGGGTTTAGATATCAGGCCATGGGAGGAAGAGCTCTAGAGGGGACTTCCTCCTATGCTTGGGCGTGGGATGACCTCTGCACAGCAGCAGCAGCTCTCTAAGATATTAGGAATAGCAAGGATTTTCCACAAAATGAAGAATATTTGCAGTCGCACATTGTTAAAGAAACATTGTCACCATAGAAAGTGTTGAAGTGTTGAAGGTTTGTGGTCTTCAGTTTTGAAACCATATATTTGGCATTTTGACTGTTGCAATCTTGATTTTATAGAACCAACAATGGCTCAAGGGCTCGGTGGAGAAACCAATGGCTGCTCAAAACTTTATCAAGGGGACCAAAATGTTAGAATGAACTTTCTTGAAATGAAAATACCTGTTTAAAATGTAAAATTCTAACACAAAAACACTTACCACACCCAAAGACTAACAAGACATTGGTCTCGACCCGCCAGTCATTAGGTAGCCCTGACCTATAGCATACCATGCAAACTGTCTGTGACTGTGGCTGTGAGGTAGAGTGGTCTTCATACAAAAGGAAGTTTGTCAATGTGTTCTTGGGCAATAAACTTGACCCCAATTTTGTGTGTGAGTGTGTGTGAATGTTAGTCTCCCTGAGTAGGTGAAAGAGCACCTTGTTCATTTTTAATTAACTGAAAATTACACTTAAACAAGGTTCAAAAGATATACATCAAACAGACCAGAACTCTCCGTTGTGTAAAACTCAAATATCCAACAAACACCAACAGAAAACAAGATCTTAAATACATAGACTAATGACGAGAACAAGACACAACTGGGGAGGGAAGTCAAAACACAAAGGCACCAGGTGAAGACAATCAGGTGATCAAACAGGAGGGTAAACAGAGACAGGAAGTAAAAAAAGACACTTTAAAAATAAAACGATAGTTACGTATGTCACTACGGTTCTATGAATCCTGGATGACGGCTAGAGGCAGTGCTTAGCAGTGGATATCTTCTGTCTCGCGCATGCGCAGGTCGAATATTTATATCAACAAAGTCACGTGTGACCTCGTATGACCCCGGAAGGCATAAGTTCCGGTGTTGTCAACGAGTTCAGTCCTATGGAATCTTCTCGCGGGAACACGAGATTCCGAGTCATCCAGGATTCATAGAACTGTAGTTACATACATAACTACGCACTGGATGACTTATATCAACAGAGTCACGAGAAAGTCTGAGCACTTACCCTCTAGGGATGGCCTAGATCAGGGGTGGGGAACCTTTTTCCTCTCAAGGGCCATTTCAATTTTTTCAACATCCTCCGAGGGCCGTACACATTATTGACCTCTGCTTAAAAATACTAAAATCACAGCCCATTCATTTCATGCTGTGCAAAGAAAAAGCAACCTCTGAATCCAGATATCTTACTCGTGCATGCATGCACGTGCACGGTTGTGGCATGACCACAAAAACAGAAAGATATGGACACAAGATGTGTGCAAATGTATTTAGTTTCCTATCCATGTGGACATGATTTAAGTGGGGGGGGGGACCTAACCTCCTCTAGGGGGGTCCGGGGGCATGCTCCCCCGGAAAGATTTTTTTTTTTTTTAAATGTTGAAGTTAAAAGCATCAATCTGGTGCACTTTGAGAGCAACATGAAGAGATCTATGGAAACCTCTCTCAACACCCATATGAAGCAGAACTGGAAGCAGATTTATTTTTATTTATGGATATTTTACAAATCACTCCCCTTTCAAACTTTATTCTTGTGTAACAACTTTTTTTACTGTCATATAGTATTTTATACCTGTTTACTTTATTCTCTTGTTTTTTATAACTATAATGATCATATAAAGATGTGCCTTTACCTCACTGGTTGGAGAAGCTTCTTATATTCGTTAGCATAGCTAGCTAACCAGATGCTAATAACAACACAGTTATTGCCTGTATGATATTCGCTCTTCTTTTTCTGACTCACCTTTACTCACCGCTGGGTCACCAGACCCTCCTTTCACCCACACACTGACCTCCTTTTCCCCTCTCTCTCCAAGTGAGGTTCTTACCCTCATTACCTCTGCCCGCCCTACCACCTGTCCTCTGGACCCTATCCCTTCAAACCTCCTTCAGACTATCGCTCCTGATATTCTACCGTTTCTCACCCAGTTCATCAACACTTCTCTAACTTCTGGTCACTTTCCAAACAGTCTCAAGGAGGCAAGAGTAAACCCTCTCCTAAAGAAACCCACTCTCAACCCGTCTGATGTTATAAACTACAGGCCTGTTGAGCTGATATAGCAGCCACATACACCCTGACAGTAGCGGGATGTGTGGCCGTCGTTGCACTGTACATGCAATGTACTGGGTCCTCATTTTGCCCTTGGCACCAGTCAGAAAACAGTTTCCACCTGTTTTCGTACTGCCTACGAGTAGATGGTGCCCTTGCATTGAGAATAGTCCTCCTGACAGGCTCTATGCAGTCGCTTAGCAGCAGGTCGGGCCCTCCAGTGGCCAGACCCACAGCTCGAGGCGACAGGGGTCGGGGTGCCACATCCGACCCTCCAGCTGAGACAAGAGGGGGGGATACACCAAGGCGTCCCGCAACAGACTGTGCAGCAGGGAGATCCAAGTCCTGGCTGGCCAGAAGGGGGCCACCAGAAGAAGCCTGTGGCCCTGATGAAGCACTCTCAGGAGTGTTGGTAGGATCAGAGGAAGGGGTGGATAGGCATAGAGAAGACACCTTGGCAATGGATGAGCCAGGGCGTCCTGACCCAAAGGGCTGGTCTTCTCCGTCAAGGAGAACCATAGGGGGCAGTCGGTCGACATCTTCGAGGCCAAGATCTACCCTTGCACTGCCGAAGAGACCCCAGATGCTGGTCACCACCTGGATGAAGCCGCCACTCCCCCGGTGGAGGCTTGTGACGGGAGAGGAAGTCGGCAACCTGGTTCTGCTCTCCGGGCAGATACATTAACCATAGGCTGGTCAGGCAAGGAGCTGCCCTGGTCAGGAGAGTCTGGGACACCTCTAGCAAGCGTGCAGATTTGGTGCCCCCCTGGTGGTTTATGTGATACACTGTTGTAGTGTTGTCCGAGCGGACAAGCACATGCCTCCCCCACAGGTATGGCAGGAAGTGCCTGAGTGCTAGGTGCACAGCTCGTAGCTCTAGCACGTTGATGTGTTCTGTGCAGTCCTGAATAGACCACTGCCCACACGATGTCCTGTTTTGCCACACAGCACCCCATCCCGAGAGGCTGGCATCCGTCGTAACGGTCTCTCTGCGGAAAGGGACGGAGCCCATGGCCACGCCCCTTGACATATATGACCTCTCCCTCCATGGGGATAGAGTGGAGAGGCGATGTTGTGACACCCTGATTTGTCTGTGCCTGTGCAACTTGGGGTCTAAGTGGAGGCCGTTCATCTCTGCAGGGGGCGCAGTGACAACAAGCCCTAGGGAGGCAGCTGTCAGCTTGCCCAAGAGGCGGAGAAAAAAAATGTATGAAAGGGACCTGCCCCTTCGGAAGAGGGGAAGAAGCTGGAGGATGTCGTCCAGGCGCTCAGCAGATGAAGGTTAGGCTCTGAGAGGGGTTCAGACAACTCATCTCCATGTTCACCTTGAGGCCTAGCCGGGCGACATAAGAGAGGAGAGCCGTGCTCTGGGTCGACTGCAACCGGGATTGTCCACAAATCAACCAGTCGTCTAAGTATGGCATGTCTCTGGAAATGACTTTTTTAATGCAGTATTTTCTGATTTATGGCGCAACACAAAGATATTTCGCTCTGTGCAAACCTTTGACTCTAATATGTCAACAACATGAAACAAGAATATGAACCTGGCTTTATCCAATGTTCACACAAGAGTTCTACATCCTGACACATCCTTCATCTAAACTGTCTCAACTGAAAGAGGACCAGACACACATTACAAATATAATAAAATGTGGAGACTTTGGGATATTTATCTCTCATTCTTTTACTTTTCGGGCATTTTACAGACCAAACATGTCGTTGATGTCACTGTTTACCAAACTACCACTTTTTCTGAAAAATGCATAAAATGATGCAATATATGTTAAATACATGGTTTATACATGTAATTACTGGGGTTCCATTTCTTTTGATTACCTAATTTGGGCGTGCACATTTGCCGCTCGCACACCTACCTCTTTTGGATTTGTAAAGGTTGGCATGTATGCATTACCCGTCTCCTTCTGTGTTATGAAGGTTTTTATGCATGTAAACGGTGTGCAGAGTCACAAACTGGGGTTACGTACTGTAACCCAGCTTCTATGAGTATAGGCGCAGCCCTCTAAGGCTATCGCTATTGGGTAATCCCTCTGCACGTGTGCAGCACTGACAGACTTAATCCACGCCCACCTATGACGTGGGCCCCACCTACGTATAAATAGGAAGTAGTCCCTACAATCTGCTCGCACACAAACAGCTTTTCTTCAGCTATTCGCGGAGCCAGTGGGGCCCGAACCTTAGAGGGCTGCGCCTATACTCATAGAAGCTGGGTTACAGTACGTAACCCCAGTTCTATTTCGTATAAGGCTTCGCCCTCTAAGGCTATCGCTATTGGGTTAAGGGCGAAGCAGGATGTAGTCCACGCCCCACTGGTCCGTCCGTTACCAGAAGCACAAAAACACACCTACTCAATTAATAAAATTAAAGAGCTTGTGATCACCTTTGGCATAAAAGCCGGGTTAGGGCGCAAAACAGCTGAGCTGCCATCTCCTTGGATCCGGAGACATGACGGAGCCACAGAGAGAGCAGACAAATCACTCACCCTTTTAGCTGATGTCAGAGCCAAGAGCAGAGCTACTTTGGCTGACAAGAACTTTAGGGGGACCTGATCCAAAGTTTCAAATGGAGCTTTACTCAGTGCGCGTAACACTAAAGCCAAAACCCATTGAGGCGCCAATGCGCGTGACACAGGTCTGAGTCTCTGTGCTCCCCGTAGAAAACGTTTTGTCAGAGGGTGACCCCAAAACCTACGTGGCAAGATGAAATGGCAGCAGCATATGTTTTTACCGTGCTATAAGCCAATTCCTGTCCAGCAACAGGAACGACAGCACGAGCAACCCTGTCTCCTAAAAATTACGTTCCCACAGAACTAAACTGCATTTTCAATTACGTTTAGCTAGAAACGTATTTTCTCCCACATTACGTTCATTTTGAACGTATCTCAAATAAGTTTATTTTCTACATATCTTCTAGAAATATATTTTCTCCCACGTTACGTTTCTTATGAACGTATCTTAAATACGTTTATTTTCTACATATCTTTGCCATTTGTTGTCTTGCTTATAATAATGATAATAGTCATTTATAAATATCATTTTAGAGCACACATTTGAAATCAGTAGGCGAGGCTGTAATTTCGCCAGCTGTTACTCTCATGAGGAGGCAGGAAATAATAGTTTTATTATGCCAAAAAGCTGCTGTGTCGTTTATTGCACCTCAAACATTAAAACAAATCCAGAGTTACATGTTTCTGTACTTCCTCTAAGAAGAAAGGACAGTAACAGAAGATCTCTGTGGCTTCAGGCTTGATCGGCGTTCAAATGACAGCGTTGGTTTCCCCAAAAGTGGGCGGGGCTGTAAAGTGATGTAGATTTTACTCTCCTATTATTCAAAACCATTATATTTATTCTAACGTAAATTACATGCCAGTGTTTTATCTTTTTATTTATTTGTTTTTATTTTAAATCGTATAATGTCGGACTTGTTTTCCCGTCTGTGAGGAAAAGAAATGGGGCTCAGACCCTCAAATACTGAAATCTGTATTTTTGAAAATCTTTTTTTCCTTCTAATTTGTTATTCATTTCTAAATAACACACTGTTATTTACTCAACAATAACACACAATTATCCTTGCTTTTATTTATTCGTTTAATTCTATAATCTTGGGCTTTTTAGCCGTAAATAAAGTCACCGGAAACAGACGTTTGCCTTTCCGATGATCTCCGGGAGTTCCTGGAGAATACCGCCTATCGACGGCAGAGCCGTGATGGCGGATAGAGGGACCCGGTGACCCGGGACCCGGCGTCAGCCCGGCAGCCGAACCTAGGCTCGGCTACCGGGCTGACCCCATGCCCCCGCCCCGTCTCCCCCGCCGGAGAAGAGGGAGACAGGGCGGGGGAACCACATGGTGATCCGTGAATGGAGGGGAAGGAGTCGCCTGACTGCTGCCCGCCACTCGGATCCAATAAATAAAGGGCTTGGTCCACAGAGTAAGACTCCTGGACTAGCCAATCATCCTCGGCCGCAGCAGCGAGAGCGTCCGCTCCCCACCGTCTGTGGGCCAGAGGGAGACGGACACAATGAGTGCACGACATCTGGGGAGTGAGAGCCGCGTTTGCGTGCTCTAATCCCCGGCAGGACTCAGACCGTGAGCTCCGGTCGTAACTCATATGTCGGGTTGACACCGGGCCCCCGCCCTGTTTCCTCCGTCCGGAGGAGAGGGAGGATGGGACCAGGGGAACCAGGAATGTTTGCTTTCTAGAAAACAGCTCTGAAAAGAGCTTGTGCCTGTACAATGATTCTGCAACGGAGTGCTGAAGAAAAATGGGAGCAGATTGTAGGGACTACTTCCTATTTATACGGAAGTGAGTCCGTAGGTGGGGCCCATGTCATAGGTGGGCGTGGATTAAGTCTGTCAGTGCTGCACACGTGCAGTGGGATTACCCAATAGCGATAGCCTTAGAGGGCGAAGCCTTATACAATATAGAACCCTCAAAGTACACCCTGTAGCGAGTAAAACTCTAACACAGAAAATACCTCCCCAAAACGCCTCGTTGGAGATACGTCATTGTCCATTGTCCTGGGTATCGTGACGTAGGAATGGCCAGTAGCCGCGCCCAGAGCTATGACGCGATACGGTCATGCGGTACCCGGAACCAAATGGACCAATCCGTGGAGCCGTTACGTTACGTCCACGGAGCCGTTACGTTAAGCCCCCGCTGATTGGTCCAAATTGACCAATCCACGGACTTCCTCACACACACACTCAGTGCAGGCAGCTCTGCTGATCTCTCCTCCCTGGCTGCAGGCTGATAACAGACAGTTGGGAAATGCTCTCTGCAGACCCATTCTCTCTGCAGACCCATTCTCTCTGCAGACCCATTCTCTCTGCAGACCCATTCTCACAGCCTTTATCAACCTTTTTCTTACTCAATATCAAGCCACACTTATTGTTTTTACTTCGGCTGTGAGTTTGTGTGTGCTCAGGATGAGTTTGGCTGTGTATCGCTAAACAAGGAAACCACACCTCCACGGAGCTCAGCGCGATTCACAACGTCCCGACCAATCAGAGCACACTGGGCTCACACTGGGCTGGAGCTATTGGAGCTACAACGAGCCGTTAAAAGCAGAGAGTGAAATTCAGTGAATACACGTAGTTTACAGAGATGCTGTTTGAGAAACCAATGTGAGTTTTGAAAATTGCACAATATAAATCTATTCTAGTAGACCTCAACAATGGAATTATGATCAGTGGAAATGGCCATGACATGGGACCTTTAAGATTAGACTTAAGTGTTATTTCTTGGCCACAAACCTCGTCTTAAATGTTCCAGACTGAGACTCTTTCTGAATTAATTCAAAAGATTTGTAGAACCTTATTCTTCCATTCTCTATTTAACAGGGCTTGAGTCCATGCAGGTGTCTTATAGAAGAGACCTTTTAATAGTTTTCTGGTATCCTGCCTGCAGTTCCCAAAGAGTCAGACTTTGGTTTTAAAGACCAGCATTTATCCATCAATGTGCATTTTCATGCATGAAGTTTATTCTTTAAGATTCCCTACCCCAGAGGGAGGTTTTTTCCACATGGTGCCATGCAGGATTGTGCTTGTTTGTGAGCTCCCTTCACAAATAAAACACTTTCCTTCTTCAATCTCCTCCACTTAAGTTGCCTTCCCTGCCAGAGTTCTCCCTCAGCTATTTGTTTTTCATTCAAATGAGCAGTTGTTTGCTGCTGAAGCAACTTTGTTTCATTCATGGCCTCTGCAATCTATAAATACAAACAGATCTTCATGTGGTTTACATATAAAACTGGCACGTCTAAATCTCGTAAAAACCAAATATGTTGGATTAAAGAATTAAGTTGTTTATGTTGGCGACAATTTATCTTTGTTTTGCTATAACCAGTCCACCAAAATAACAGGCATTGCATCACAGTAGTACTAGATCATTGTGTGTTTGTTTGTTTTTTAAATCGTTGGAATTCAAAGATTTGGTTTATGTTATTTTTGAAGTGTCATCCACTGAATTATTTCCAAAAAATGTCATATCTTTATAATATAAAACATTTCATACAACTATAACAGATAATAGTTGATTTGTCTTGTTGAGTGCAGTGGCATTGATAGGTTTGTTCCATTCTGCACGAAAAACATTCATGAAGTTGGCTGCTGTGTTTATTCTGGATCGATATTAATGGGATTATTTTACACATTTCCTAAATCAACAAAAAGATAATGTAAAACAAATGTTTATAGCTTATTTCCACTGCCACAGCCTTAGCTTCCTGTGAAGAGATAAAATAAAAAATAAAATGTTTTCGATCTCTAAAACTAAATGAAGTTTAGCTGCATCAGTAGTATAACTGAATAATGTTTGCTTCACTGGATAAGGATAGGTCACAGTCATGAGGATAGAGTGTGTGTGTGTGTGTGTGTGTGTGTGTGTGTGTGTGTGTGTGTGTGTGTGTGTGTGTGTGTGTGTGTGTGTGTGTGTGTGTGTGAGAAATGTCCAGTTCTAACCAGGTTAAGAGATCTGTTCATCTGAATAGAGAGCATTGATCTGTGTGGACTGACAGAGAGGATCACCATGTATGGAAACATTCAGGAGCTGCTCTGCTCTTCCTCGGTGTCTGTGTTTAAGTCTGGCTGCTGCTCCCGGATTCCTCAGCAGAAACTCTGCAGTAACTGTTCTTAATCAAATACTGAGGGAAAATAAGGATTTTGAGGACGTACTCAAGTGCGTAACGTCTAAAAACTGCTATAAAAAAGGAATATAGTTACCTGTACTAATTATCAAGTAAAGCATTTTTATGACCTTATTTTCAGAATAAAAAAAATTACAATAAAAAGAAAACAAAATATTTGTCTTTAATGTTTTATTCCAGAAGTATTTACATTCATTTTTTTTCTAGCGTGTTGTGGGTGAGTGTGAAATGAGTAGCATGACTTTATGCATGTGCACAGTTGGCAGGATTGCACTTACAGCATTGTTACAACCCGGCTCCTAGGCTGTAACAAAAAGCAGGCAGGCGAGACGAGGGGTAAGAATACAACAATGGTTTATTCCTAATAAACAAATATCTCAATGGACCCAGCAACAGGTCCCCGAGGCTGGCACGGAGAGAGTGCCCAGAGGAGTGAGAGGGCGATGTATCCGCTTGGCTCCCCTTGTAGGCTTCCAGCAGGTGTAGCTCATCAGGCATCAGCACCGGATCCTGTAACAGAGAGACAGAGAGACCACGGAACGCCTAGTGGTGTGGAGGGGTCGTCACAGTACAAGAAGTATAGATGCATCGTTTCAAAGTTCTCAGTCTGGCATTTTGGCCGTCGCTATCTTGACTAGCTAGCCAGTTTGGTTAGCAAGTTGCATCAATAAATCATGCTTGTTTTGATGTTAATTGGATTGCTAATCTTTGCAATTTCTCTTAGACTTCTGTATCATCTTGTTGTTACTATTGGAATGAATGCAGGTTTAGGCACTTCCACCCTGTCTCAGACCCAGGGATTCCCACCGGTGCATGCCCCTGTGTCCTCATGTGGTGCATTAGAAATAACATTCACAGTAATTCTGAGAACATATCATGTGCGGTGAGTATTGTTTGTGCATTTTCCATTTTCCAGCAGCAGTTGAGGTAGTAGCCAAAGCTAGAGCAACAGACCCATTGTCTTACACCTGTAACTAGCGGTTATCTTCATAGGTGCCACAAAAGTGAACAAGGAGATTGTAACTTTTCCATTAAACTAATATCCCTCAGGTGGGCATAAATAAATACATTTAATATGGCCCTGTGTCTTGTTCAGCCAGGTGGCATCCTTACTGCCCGAACCTCCTCAACTGGCTCCTCTCAGCGTGAAGGAGCAGTGTTTGTTCTCCGAGTCCTTCCAGGATGACTGGACCTCACTGACCTCTAAGGGAGAGGCCAGCCACTCAATAAGGCCGGTTGTATTCACGATCTTGTTCTCTCAGTCATGACCGCACAGATCATAAATATGAGGGAGGAGAATTGTAGCAACTGGAGCAGTTTTGCAGTCGTTTTACCGCACCATTGTGACGAAAAGGGAGCTGAGCCAGAAGGCAAAGCTCTCGATCTACTGGTCCATCTTCGTTCCTACCCTCACCTTTGGCACGGGTTATGAATATGTAATGATTACAGCTTGTTCTGTCGATGATTAAGCAAATGATTAAGCAATAAAGAAAACAACATTTCACATTTTGATCAAAAATATGCAATCTTGCATGTAAGGCAAGGCAAGTTTATTTATATAGCACCTTTCAACACAAAGCAATTCGGGCTTTACAAAAATGAAAAACATTAAGAGCATTAAGAAACATATTATAAAATGATATCTAGAAACAATAATTTGAAAGCAATGATATAAAATGACATTTAAAAACACTCATTTAAAAGCAAAGATAAAACATTTGCGGAAGGAGCCTCATCTGAAGCGCAAATGTGGTGCACCTACAGTGTGTGTGTGGGTGTTTTGCCAAACTCCACCCACGCTGTGTCACATTTGGCTTTTGTTATCTGAGTTTTCCTCTCCACTACCGTCAGCATCTTTCAGCGCTGAGTTAGGCTTTTCCTACCATCAGCAACAATGCTCCAAACTTTGCTAAAGAGAATGGTCTGACATTAAGCAAAAGATCAAAACTCTCCTGTGAAGAGGTGCCAAGCCACTGAGAACAGGAAATATGATTTGGTTTGGAGTTATTGATTAGAAGTCACAGGCTCTGCTCGCTGAAGACGAAGTGTTTTTGTATCCATTGAGCACACTTTACTTAATATTAAAAGACATATTGAGGTTAGGATTTAAATAAAGAAAAACATGCAATTTCTCTGCTAACTCAGAGTGTGGCTCCCAGAACAAGTACTGATTTATACGGAGGTAGAAAAACGAAAGGCTAGGAAACATGTTTTGCTTCTTTTATATAATAACTTAATGTTCATGAACTAAGTAAAACTCTGACTTTAAAGTGTATTTTTAAATAACTCATGACCAGGGCCGCCCCTCCCTACAGGCCGATCACACAGACTGTGTGGGGCCTCACTTCGCGGAAGGGGCCTCATCTTGCGGAGGGTTCTTCATTTTGTGGAGGGAGCCTCATCTGAAGCGCAAATGCGGCGCACCTACATTGTAAGCGTGCCACAGTTTTGCCGCTGCGAGGCTCC
The DNA here is from genome assembly GCA_902827135.1 of Harpagifer antarcticus. Taxonomy (NCBI): domain Eukaryota; kingdom Metazoa; phylum Chordata; class Actinopteri; order Perciformes; family Harpagiferidae; genus Harpagifer; species Harpagifer antarcticus. The sequence goes on along the minus strand of CADEHL010001498.1, from coordinate 3,912,585 downwards.
ACTAACACCCCCCCCCCCCTGTGGCAAACACAGGCTACATTTAGAAAGGAACAAACACATTTTTTCTGATCTGATGACGCAGGGAATAATAAACCAACCTGGTATATCCACCCAGACGCTCAATTTACCACGTCAACAAGGACAAATATTTAAGACAAGATACAAGGAAACAAACATTTAACGAACATCGCGGTCAACAGACATACGAAGACTCCTTCCAGTTTTATAAAATACAGTATTATGAATGTTACAGCAATAAGTATCTAATATATCTTGATCATTTGTTCTCACATGTAACCGTAGAACTCCTTGTTCCTGGAGAAGCACCAGTTTGTAGACTTTTCCTTTGTGACAAGGCTGATCATAATGTTAACACAAAGCTGCCAAAATGAATATGTCCATGCTAACAAGCATAACATCAACTAATCAGAAATGTCGGCCAGCATTCTGACTCACCGCATCTCTGTTTGATGGATTGGTTTATGGTTTGTTGAGCTGTAAACGTTTAAGGTGAGTAATGTGTTGGACATTTAGCTTTAAAATGTCCTCGGCTCAACAGTTGTTTGTTGAACATTTTGTGTAATGTGCTTTTTGGCTTTTGTGAAATGTGGATATGGTATGGTTTGCTTAGCATAAATACTGAAATCAGGGAGAAACAGCCTGGCTTCATCCAATGTTACATCCACCAGCAACTCTGCTGCTTTTTTATGTACCAATATATAAACAGAAACGTAAAAATGACCATTTAAGATGTTAGGAGGAGAAACGTATCAGTTTATCCATCTGCTCAGTCTTTCTGCTTGCCATATAATGTGAGCCAATGCTCTGATGTACATTCAAAAAGTGCTTATTACTGCAGCGATATTAACTGTGATAGAAGATACCAATAGGCGGTAGAGCTCCAGTAATCAATCCTCCTTCAATGTCTAACCACCACCCTTGGTCAAAAGCTATTGCACACAGTGCAGTGTTTGTTTAACTTGCCTACCAGATGGCCATATTGACACAAGGAAGCCATGGTATTGCAAAAAGTCCTATTTATGTTGCTTGACAACACTGCTGCTGGAACACTGCTGCTGTAACAAAAATGTTCCCAATTTTGGATAAATAAAGTATCCATCTATCTATCTATATATTAGAAGTCCATACAGAACCCTCTTCTGTAATGCTGTATGGACCCATACAGTAAAAAGTGGTTTTCACTTTCTTGTGGAGTTCTGTTTATTAACTACAATAAATGATCATGGACTCAAGGATACATTCAACAATGTTTCATCAAGAAACACTCATCTCTTTCTTTGTATGTAGTTAACTGCTGTTTTTTTGTTTGTTACTTAGAGACCTAAAGACAAAGATTGAAAAAGAGGACACCAAGAGGGAGTTGTTGGGGAACCAGAGCAGTCTGAGTGAGTCTCACTGTATTCGCTGTCTGGAGCCCTTCAAGTTCCTGGTGAACAGCAGGCGTCAGTGTCTGGACTGCCAGCTGCACGTCTGCAAGTCCTGCAGCCTGTACAACAAGACGGAGCACGGCTGGGTGTGTGACCCCTGCCGCATGGCCAGGTAGGAGAGGACAAACAACTAATGAAGCCAGTAGTTAGTATAAAAAGGAAATTTGAGGAGTGCAGATCTGGATTCAGTAGGTACGGGTAGGCCTGTCACGATAAGAAATGTTGTTGGACGATACATTTTCCTAGAAATTATTGCGATAAACGATAATATTTCGGCACTGTTGTAAGATCATTTTAGACCACTGACATAATGATAATATATATATATGTCAGGTTTGGGGAAAATAGGACCCAAGTGCTGTTAAAAAATACAAAGAAAAGGTTCGTTAACAAAAAGCGAGCTTTATTATAAAAAGCTGAAGGGATGAAAAAACAAGAAACTAATTAACAGAAACAAAACCAGGGAGCACGACATCGAACGGACATCCCGGGGCAAAGCATAATCCATGGAGGGGATCTCGGGCGGATGGCCCGGGGGTAAGGCAGAGTTTGAGGAGGGGGTGTCGGGCGGACGGCCCGGGGGCAAGGCAGAGTTCGAGGAGGGGGTCTCGGGCGGACGGCCCGGGGGCAAGGCAGAGTCCATTGAGGGGGTCTCGGGCGGACGGCCCGGGGGCAAGATAGAGTTCGAGGAGGGGGTCTCGGGCGGACGGCCCGGGGGCAAGGCACCGGAGCCGGTGGGACAGGTGTAGACGGGATCCTGGACATGACCTGGGCTGGTGTCAATGGGACCACCAACGCAACAGGGCAAGGTGTAGGCAGGGCCCCCGGCGAGACAGGTGACGGTGGGGCCTCCAACGGCACAGGACACAGGGTTGGCAGGACCCCCGGAAGGAGAGTAGCCGTCGGGACCCCCAAAGGCACAGGACATAGGGTTGGCAGGACCACCGGCAGAAGAGTAGTCGGCGGGACCCCCAACGGGACAGGATATGGGTTCAGCAGGACCCCCAGCGGAACCTCCAACGGCACTTGAGTAGGGATTGGAGAGGGGACTTGAGATGGAACTCGAGAGGTGACTCGAAAGGAGACTTGAGAGGGAACTCGAGAGGTGACTGGAGAGGACACTCGAGAGGGAACTCGAGAGGTGACTCGAAAGGGGACTCGAAAGGGGACTTGAGAGGTGACTCGAAAGGAGACTTGAGAGGGAACTCGAGAGGAGACTGGAGAGGACACTCGAGAGGGAACTCGAGAGATGACTCGAAAGGGGACTTGAGAGGAGACTTGAGAGGGAACTCGAGAGGAGACTTGAGAGGGAACTCGAGAGGAGACTTGAGAGGGAACTCGAGAGGAGACTCGAGAGGTGACTTGAGAGGTGACTTGAGAGGGAACTCGAGAGGAGACTCGAGAGGTGACTTGAGAAGGAACTCAAGAGGGGACCTGAGAAGGAACTTGAGAGGGGACTTGAGAGGAGACTTGAGAGGGAACTGGAGAGGTGACTTAAGACGGTCGATACACCGACAAGACACGGGGAGCTGGCGTCGGCCGGTACGCCGACAGGACTCGGGGAGCTGGCGTCGGCCGGTACGTCGACAGGACACGGGGAACTGGCATCGGCCAAAGAGTCAACAGGTGACGAGGAGCCGAAGTCGGGACCATGGCTGCTGGGCCCGGTACTAGACCCGGAACCATGGCTGGAACTGGGGCCAGAACCATGGCTGTATGGGCTGGTTCTGGAGCAGGGACCATGGCTGCTGGGGCCGGCACTGGGGCCAGAACCATGGCTGCTGGGGCCAGAACTGGGGCGGAACCATGGCAGCTGGGGTCAGAACTGGGGCTGGAACCATGGCTGCTGGGGCCACGGCTGGAATCCTGGCCTTGCGTCTCCTAGAGACCTTTTGGAGGCTCTGTGGACCTCCTAAGGCAAGGCAGGATCCCAAGAAGGGGTTTGAGGCTTGAGGCTGGCATTGAGGGCTGCTAGTAAACATTATTAGCTTCTCAGGCAACAAGCTCCTAAGCCAGGGCCTGCTACACTCCAGATTGTATTTTTAAGCTCATAAAGCTCTTGGCTAAATGAAAAAAAACAGCTGGGTCCATATTGGTCTGTTCGTACTGTCAGGTTTGGGGAAAATAGGACCCAAGTGTAGTTAAAAAATAAAAATAAAAGGTTCGTTAACAAAAGGCCTGAAAAAACAAGAAACTAATTAACAGAAACAAAACCGGGGAACACGACAGACAGGAAAAAACTTACATACGGGAACAGGCAGGAGACACGGACACGCATGGGTCACAGTGACATGAAATGACGACGAACAGACATGGAGCACAGGGGAAGACAAGACTAAATATACAGAAAGGTAATCACAGGACAAGACACAGCTGGGCAGGGGAGGAGAAACACAAGGGCAACAGGTGAACACACTCAGACAATTAGACACACCGGGGAAACTAACGACAGGGAGGAAAACACAGGGAGAGGGACCAGACATTATACAAAGAGGAAAACATTTCAAAACAAAGGTGGAAAACATAAATCCAAAACCATGACAATATAATAATAATTCAAGTACATCCTTTCAAACAGAACGTTTTATTGAACATTCATCATTGCAAATGAAATGTGAAATAATATTAAAATATATAAATGATATATAATAAATAAAACAAATTAATTAAATTATAATAAATTAATTAAATCACACACAACCAAAACAATAAATTAAATAGAGCTCTCTATCTATCTATCTATCTATCTATATATATATATATATATATATATATATATATATATATATATATATATATATATATATATATATATATATACATACACGTTTTTTGGAAACATGATTCAATTCAACCATACCGCTGCAGCTCCATATGTTACTGTATCCTATAGTTTGCTCAGATGTGGCTGAGCTCTGCCAATGTGTGGTAAATATCATGCTATGCATCTCGCACTTAGACCAGCACTCACCATAGCAGCCAATAATGTCTTACATTTGACAAAAGAGACATATCCAGTCCCTGTGTGTGGGACATGTGTTTTCCAAGGTATTTTCAGTTGTATTTGTGACTGATCTGTGTTTAAGTCTTTAGTTCCTATTTCCTTTACCAGGGTCCTCAAGATCGGCACTTTGGAGTGGTACCACGAAAATGTGCGTGCCCGCTTCAAGCGCTTTGGCAGTGCAAAGGTGATGAGATCACTCTTCAAGAGGTTGAGCGGGGACCACAGTGGCTCTCAGAATGACTTAGAAGGTGAGTTTTTAGTATCAAGATGCCGTTGTCTGTGGTTTTCTGTACAGAAAATAACCGTGAAGTTGTGTTACTAAATTGGTTTCCAGGATTCTCCCAACCTAATGCTTGTGAGAAATGATTGAAATGCTTGTGTCTGGAATGCTTTAATCCTTGATCCATTTGTGCAAATCAGTATGTGGTACAAGTCTACGTGTTACACTTAATAAATGATGTCAGTGTGGCCCTTAAGCAAAGAGATTAACCCCCGGCTGATGAAGCTCAGCAGTCAAAATCTGGAGTTTGTCAGGGCAGCTGCCAAGTAGGAATGTCTATATAAATGAGAAGCGGTGCAAATCAAAGGTTACAAATGTGGTACAATGTCGGACCTAAGGTCAAGGTGACTTTAAAGGGGCAACCTTAACACATTCCAATCAGCTTCACTCATTTCTTTAGCCCTGTGGAGGTGCTGCAAGTCAGAGGTTCAGCTGCAGAGCATTGCTGGAAGTAGGCTCCAGCTTACCATAAGAAATCCCCCATAAATGAAAGGCTTCAAGGAGATTCAACAGCTGCATACTGCACCTCAACTGCAGAGAGAATGTATAATAACCTGTTGAAATGCACATTGGCAAATTGTCGCCATAACAAGTGCATCACATGTTTGTGTCAGTTTACAAGCTAAAGATAAGGACCTGTTAATGCATTTATTTTTTCGGAAATGCAGCATATTTTCCCAGTGGGCAACAGAATGCAGATTTGTCAAGTAAATGCGAGCAGCAAAGACTTCATTAGAATGAATGTTATAGCTTCTGCAGTCACTTGGAGCAAGGGGAGATTAGACTTTGCGCCTCATCATCATAAAATATAACATTTTCATATTTTTGAAGGCCCTCAAGTTGCGCTCCACACATTTCGTGAATTTACTCCAGGTGGAACTAAAGTCATCCAAGATGGCAGAACGTCTCGTTCTGTGTCCGTATGTCTGTATGACTTGTATGACTTGTATGATTGAGTGATTACTTCTAAGTTGTCTGGCGGACACTTTCAATTTTTCAACTGCTACATATCAAATCCTAATCGTAAATATAGTATTGTGACTTACCGGCGGAAGTACCGGCTACTTGGACTATTGGAGCCTGTTCAACTCGGCAACCGGTCTACACATTGTTGATCTTGATGGGTCCAATTCTTTTTCTCATCCTAAAAGGAAGTTCTTGGCTTTTTTAGGGTGTGCACTGAACTGTATCTGACTGTTTTATGATCCCTACTGATCCAGTTTTTTTACTTTTAAACCAGCGATGCATCGGGTCGTGCTTCCTGTTTACATGTGAGATCACGACATGCATCCAGCTGATCGGGTGGTTGAACATTTCCGGAACGGATTTATATGGGATTGACCCTGATTTCGTTCTGCACTAACTTGTCTTGTGGCGTGGAGCTCAAGAGTCTGCTGCTTTGGTTGGGTTCTCCACGTTTCGCGGGATTTTAATTATCTCACTGCTTTTGGCTGTCCTATCCCTTTTAATTTGGAGCAGCACTGGGGGAAGTCCCCACAGGACCGAAATATCCCGTCCATCGCTTTCAACCCCGGTATTACTTCTTGTTGCTACACGGACCACTATTGCGGTAAGCATGTTGTAACTTCCGGTTGTTGTCACTGTCATCTCCGAGTATCCCGTGTGCCTGTTCTGCTGCTGATAGCTTATTATCTTAACTTAATCGATCGTTTTAAAACTCTTGATCACAGCAACTGCCTGACGTTGTAATCACACGTTACTACAGCTTAAGCACTCACAACTCTCCGTCTCTTAGCGACTGTAACTCCACAGTTGCCTACACTCTTTTCGGGTTTGCTAACGGTAGCTACTTTAGCTTGATAGCTAGCCATGGCTCTTTCCCCACCCTCTGGTGCTATTTCCTGCTCTTCCTGTCTCATGTTTGGTTACTCCCCTACCTCCTTTACTGGTACCGATACATGTGTTAAATGTAGTATAGCTGTTAGGTTGGAGGCGGGAATCATAGCCATAGAAGCCCGGCTCCGCATCTTAGAAAGTAACTCAGCTACAGTAAAGCCCATGTTAGCCAGTGCAGACCGGCAAAAGGTAGCTCCTATTAGCCGTCCCCCGGCAACTCCCGAGCAGCATGGAGACTGGGTGACTGTTCAGAAGGGGCATAACGCGAAACCCGCATGTCCCCACCATCCCGTTCACGTGTCTAACAGATATTCCCCACTCAGCGAGACACCCGCTGAGAAGCCAACTCTGGTTATTGGTAGCTCTATTATGAGACACGTGAAGTTAGAGACCAAAGCCTCCACAGTCGCATGCATTCCGGGGGCCAGAGCGGGCGACGTTGAGGCGCATCTTAAACTGCTGGCTAAAAATAAATGTAAATACAGTAGGATTGTTATTCACGTCGGTGGTAATGGTGTTCGTTTACGCCGATCAGAATGCACCAAACTTAATGTGGAGTCGGTGTGTAGTTATGCTAAAACAATGTCGGACACCGTAATCTTCTCTGGTCCCCTCCCCAATCTGATCAATGATGACATGTATAGCCGCAGGTCATCATTTCAGCGCTGGTTGTCTTGGTGGTGCCCAGCAAACAATGTGGGCTTCGTAAATAATTGGACAGCCTTCTGGGGAAAACCTGGTCTGATTAAGAGAGACGGCATTCATCCTACTTTGGAAGGTGCAAATCTCATTTCGGCAAACATTTCAGGGCTTTGTGGACTTAATCCATGACAAACTGGAGTTGAGACCAGGAGGCGGAGTCGCAGTCTTACACGCTTCTCTGCGCTCTCTCCTAGGCAGTCATCCATAGGAATCCCGAACCCAATAAAATACCCAATATTAGCGGTGTGTGTGCCTGCCCAAGGACAATTTAAGGTAAAACCTAATAGAGGTGTCATACATAATAACCTAATAAAAGTAAATGTAACAACTACTACAGTGCAACAAAACAGAAATATTAAATGTGGTCTCTTAAACATAAGATCTCTAGCATCTAAAGCAATATTGGTAAATGATTTAATATCAGATTATAATATTGATATATGCTGTCTCACTGAAACTTGGTTGAGACATGAAGAATATGTCAGCATAAATGAGGCCACTCCATCCAGCCATATCAATACTCATATTGCCAGAGGCGTGGGCCGAGGAGGTGGAGTTGCAGCAATCTTTGACTCAAGTTTACTTATCAATACTAAACCAAAATTAAATTATACCTCCTTTGAAAGTCTCGTTTTTAGTCTTACGCATCCGACCTGGAAAACTTTGCAGCCAATCTTATTTGTTACAGTGTACCGTGCACCAGGTCCTTATTCAGAATTCTTATCAGAATTCTCTGAGTTTTTATCAACTTTGGTTCTTAAAACAGATAAAGTAATTATCGTAGGTGACTTTAATATTCATGTTGACGATGATAAAAATAGCCTTACTGTTGCATTTAACTCTATATTAGATTCTGTTGGTTTTTGTCAGAGTGTAAATAAACCAACCCACTGCTATAATCACACTCTCGACCTTGTTCTGACTTATGGTATTGAAATTGAGCAACTATTAGTCGAACCGCATAATCCTGCTTTATCCGACCATTTCTTAGTAACTTTTGAAGTACTGTTACTAGACTACAAAGCATTAGTCAAAAGCTCCTGCAGCAGAAACCTATCTGTTAGTGCTATAGCCAAATTTAAGGAAGAGATTCCACCAATGCTTAACTCGATAGCAGGTCTGCATGTAGGGGAGGAAACTTATACAAAATGTCCACCACCCCAAATTGATCATGTTGTTGATAGTGCTACAGATGCGCTGCGAATAAAATTAGACTCTGTTGCTCCTTTGAAAAAGAAGAAAATAAAACAACATAGATTAGCTCCATGGCATAATGCCGAAACCCGCAAAATAAAGCAAAAGTCGAGACAACTTGAAAGGATATGGCGTTCCACTAAACTTGAAGAATCTCGTTTAATTTGGCATATTACTCTCAATGAATATAAGAAAGCACTGCGTAAAGCGAGAGCAGCCTACTACTCTTCACTAATAGATGAGAATAAGAATAATGCAAGATTTCTTTTCAGCACTGTAGCCAGGCTGACAGAGAGCCACAGCTCCATGGAGCCTTCTATTCCCATAGCACTCAGTAGTAATGATTTTATGTGCTTTTTTAACGATACAATTGTTACTCTTAGAAACAAAATTAATGACCTCTTGCCTTTGACCAGTATAGTGTTATCAACTCCCGGAAACGTAAGTTCTAATATTACACTAGATAGTAAACTAGAATGCTTTTCAGCCATAAACCTTGAACAATTAAATTCAATGATTCTCTCTTCTAAACCATCAACGTGTATATTAGACCCAATTCCAACTAAGCTGTTGAAGGAAGTTTTTCCATTAATTAGCACTTCTTTATTAAATATTATGAATATGTCTTTATTATCAGGCTATGTTCCACAATCATTCAAAGTAGCAGTGATAAAACCGCTTCTTAAAAAGCACAACCTCGATCCAGAGGTTTTAGCCAATTATAGACCTATTTCTAATCTTCCGTTCCTCTCAAAAATTCTTGAGAAAGCAGTCGCAAAACAGTTGTGTGATTACTTAAAAAACAATGATTTATTTGAAGATTTTCAGTCTGGCTTTAGAACACATCATAGCACAGAGACAGCTCTGGTCAAAGTCACAAATGACATTCTAATAGCCTCTGACAAAGGACTTGTCTCTATTCTTGTTTTGCTCGATCTCAGTGCTGCATTTGATACTATCGATCATGATATCTTATTGCAAAGACTAGAGCACTTAGTTGGCATACAGGGAACTGCCTTAGGCTGGTTTAGGTCCTATCTATCTGAACGCTCTCAGTTTGTACGTGTCAATGATGAATCTTCCACGCAAACCAAAGTTAGCCACGGAGTGCCACAGGGCTCAGTGCTCGGACCTATTTTGTTCACATTATATATGCTTCCGTTAGGCAATATTATAAGGAATCATTCTGTAAATTTTCATTGTTATGCGGATGATACTCAATTATATTTATCAATCAAGCCTGATGAAATTAATCATCTAAATAAAATTCAAGACTGCCTCAAGGACTTAAAAACGTGGATGACCTTAAACTTTTTGATGTTAAACACGACCAAAACTGAAGTTATTGTACTTGGCCCGAAGAATCTACGAAACAAATTATCTAAAGATATACTAACTATGGATGGCATTAATTTGGCCTCCAGTGAGACTGTAAGGAATCTTGGTGTTATATTTGATCAGGATTTATCCTTTAACGCCCACATAAAATCAATTTCAAGGACCGCCTACTTCCATCTACGTAACATTGCAAAAATCAGGCATATCTTGCCTCAAAACGATGCAGAGAAACTAGTCCATGCATTTGTTACTTCAAGGCTGGATTATTGTAACTCTTTATTATTAGGGTGTACCAAGAAGTCAGTCAAGTCGCTTCAGCTAATTCAAAATGCTGCAGCTCGTGTACTAACCAGAGTTAGGAAAAGGGACCACATTACTCCTGTTCTGGCTGCCTTACACTGGCTCCCTATAGAACACAGGATAGAATTTAAATCCTTCTTCTCGCCTACAAAGCCCTTAATGGGCAGGCGCCATCTTACCTTAAAGAACTCATTATACCCTACTGTCCTACTAGGGCATTGCGTTCCAAGAATGCAGGGTTGTTGGTTGTTCCTAGAGTCTCTAAAAGTACAATGGGAGCCAGAGCCTTTTCTTATCAAGCTCCACATTTGTGGAATCAGCTTCCAGTTTGTGTTCGGGCGGCAGACACCCTATCCGTTTTTAAGAGTGCGCTTAAGACCTTCCTTTTTGATAAAGCTTATAGTTAGGGCTGATTAGATTCAGCCCCTAGTTTTGCTGATATAGGCTTAGTTTGTCGGGGGACATCTTACTTCTTCCTTCTCTCTGTCTATACCTGTGTACTCCCATGTTCCGATTAACCCAGCTTCCCCAAATTTCTTTCTTTTTGGTGTCTATATACGCTGGGATCCGGAGTCATGGATGATCCTGCGGTCCTGTGTCCTGCATCACGAGCTCTGGATCTTGAGTCGTGGCTGTGGTCCTGGATCATAGGTCCTGGATGGATATCCTCGTGGATTCATCTTCCTATTATACACACATGCACTTCCAAACATTTGGACTACCTATGTTGCAAATGTATTATCTTTTCAATTTACACACGGCATCTATTGCACGACTGTCCGTCCTGGGAGAGGGATCCCTCCTCTGTTGCTCTCCCTGAGGTTTCTCCCATTTTTCCCTTTAAACTGTGGGTTTTCTTCTGAAGTTTTTCCTTGTACGATGTGAGGGTCTAAGGACAGAGGGTGTCGTATTGTCATACTGATATTTTGTACAAACTGTGAAGTCCACTGAGACAAATGTAACATTTGTGATATTGGGCTATATAAATAAACATTGATTGATTGATTGATTGATTGATTGATTGATATTACCAGGCCGGGGAACGTGCTCCTCTTGCAGTCCGCTGGGCACGATGTTGAGCCCACTCCCTCTGATCCTCTCTCCCGGATCTGTCAAGTGCGGATCTGTGGACTTGGCCCGTCTGATTAGCCTTATGGCTCTACAAGACAACTTTGATATTTCTTCAAGCCATGTTCGTGATTTTGTGTTGGGTGTAAACACTAAGAGAGAGCCGTCAAAAAGTCCACCTAGGCCTGTCTATAGGTGTCTAATTGTACTCTTATTGTTGATTTCAGGAAATGTGCAACCTAACCCTGGACCATATTCTTGTGTTAATTTTAACACCCCTACAGATTTTAAATCTAGGTCTGGTCTTGGTCTCTCCATTTGAATGTGCGCAGTTTGATTGCTAAAATGCATATGATTCGTATTTGGGCACATTCAACCGATGCTGATATCAATCAATCAATCAATCAATGTTTATTTATATAGCCCAATATCACAACTGTTACATTTGTCTCAGTGGACTTCACAGTTTGTACAAAATATCAGTATGACAATACGACACCCTCTATCCTTAGACCCTCACATCGTACAAGGAAAAACTTCTGAAGAAAACTCAAAGTTTAAAGGGAAAAATGGGAGAAACCTCAGGGAGAGCAACAGAGGAGGTTTTCCCTCTCCCAGGACGGACAGACGTGCAATAGATGCCGTGTGTAAATTGAAAAGATAATACATTTGCAACATAGGTAGTCCAAATGTTTGGAAATGCATGTGTGTATAATAGGAAGATGAATCCACGAGGATATCCATCCAGGACCTATGATCCAGGACCACATCCACGACTCAAGATCCAGGGCTCGCGATGCAGGACACATGACCGCAGGATCATCCATGACTCCAGATCCCAGCGTACATAGACACCAAAAAGAAAGACATTTGGGGAAGCTGGGTTAATCGGAACATGGGAGTACACAGGTATTGTTAGAGATTGAAAGGGATTTACGCTCCACGTTTCAAATATCTCCGCGTCCGTCTAGAGCTGTTTTATATGGAAGGAATTCAGTGCCACCAAGTCAAGAATACTCTACTTTAATGGCAATATTACAATGCACCAGAAATCATTACATTCAATACAATAATACATACAATACAATATACATGCAATACAATATACTTGGGAACCCAAATTACCTGGTGATCACGTCAGCCAGCCAGCAGAAAGAGAGAGAATTCAGTTGTGTGTTCTGCCTTTATGCTGAAGCAATGGGAGGGATCATCCGATCTCTCCCCTTTGATTGGCAGCCCAAATATCCCCAACACCTCAAATCTTAAATTCCCCCACTCACAGGTGGCGAGAGCATTTGCATACAGTGCAAGTCAAGACATGCGGCCACCTTCCCCCCGCTGGCCCTTTGTCCTCAAAAGTCCATATGGTCTCTCTGAAGTCACATGTGCTTGCCTCAAAATCCAGCTCAGTTTTACCCAAATAATTCCCATTTTTAAGCTTATTCATTTGGAGCTAACATGAATACATTCAAATATTCTACTGCAATCCCCCTTTTGATTTAAATTTAATAAATCAACTACTTTCAAGACATTCACATTCGTTCTGGGATTCAGACTATTTAAACGTTCAGAAATGTCTCCACATATCAACTTCATACGACCGTGTTAGAAATACCAAAATATGTAAATAACTCCATACATCAATTACATCACTTAGTAACAACAAAGTTAAAACCCTTCAATCAGAATGATTGAGTATAGTCAATCATCATAAGGTATAACCTTCACAGTGGTGATTCAATTAATCTGTAATCTGCAAAATTGCAGTGTCTTCAAGCTTTAACATTACTTCATGTATACTTCATTCCGCTTTAGTCAAAATGAGATATTTAGGAGACAGCAAGTCTGTCTTCTCATAAATATCAACAACCTGAAATGCCCTGCCTCCTATCATAAGAAGAGGCAGCTGCAAGGTCATATACAGTTCAGAGCCACACATGATATCAGTGCATTAAAACTTCCCAAAGAGTGGAGACAACAGTATGTCTCCAACATATCCCTCCTGTTTATACTCCGGAATAACATAGACCTTGGAAAAATACAAATGATTGTAAAAGATCAAAAATTCATATACAAAAGTACCCAAACGGCTGAGGTAGGTAGATTGTATAGGCACATGTTTTAATGTAATCCCCATGGTCTAATTCTTTCTCTGTACATCGTCAGTTTCTATCCCTCAGACCCGTTACTGTTTCCCTGCTCACGTCCACTCTTAAAATTCTACTGGGTTCTGTTGGTTTCTTCACTGGTTTGAGACAAGTGCCCTTATTGGAAATCACCTCCCTTTGTAGCCAGACTTCACCACAGTAGAGGCGAGTTTCTGTCTTTTAGGTGTAAACAGCTTCAGTCAGATGTATCCAGGATGGTCTCTCCGCCACTCTAACTGCAGTCGATGTAGACAGGAGTGCTTGGTAGGGACCCTCCCCCTTTGGCGAGTGCCTGCTCTTCCTCTTTATCGCTCTGGTGAACACTCACTCTCCTGGTTTCACTGTCTGCGTAGTGTCAGGTACTTCCATCCGTGGCGAGACCCGGAACTCCTGATACTGCGTCCTTGGATACGCTTCCCACACCGTGGAGTCGCCACCCTTGCTTGGTCAGGTACAGCAGGCCCAGCACGCGGAAGATGACAGCTTTCACACATCCTTCCTGGAGGTTTCCCCACTGCGCACTGATTCCAGTGGTACCAGATGTCTCCTTTCCCTTCCAAGCGGACAGCGTGAGATGTCCTCTGCATCGCCCGATGGGGTCCAGAGAACCTGGGTCCCAGCCACTTGGGTCTGATGTCCCCCTTTTGCCTCTGCAACCTGTGTGGAGAAATCTGATACAAATCCCTCAATCCTACGCTCAGGGCTCCTGGGAACTGGTGACCATGAGTGAGCTCAAATGGAGAGAAACCTGTCCCTTTGTTAATTGAGCTCCTGATTGACATAAGAGCTAGTGGCAATGCGTCTAACCATTTCATGCCTGTCTCTTCACATGTTTTCTTATATCTAGTAATATATTTTATTTCATGTTTTTTACTCATAAAACAATATGACATTGTCCAGAATAGTAGTTAACTTTATATAACTTTTACTCTTTCTAATCTTTTCAAACATCTTAATTGTCTTGTCTCTCTCTCTGTCTCTCCTACATACTTTTTCCAACTTCACTCGTGGTATTTTAACCACCTTTTATCCTTCTGAGCAAGATATCACTTCAACACATTTAATATCTTGCCCTGTCCATCTATTTCAGTCTTCTTTTATCCATCTGTTTTCTTTTCTCTTCAGCCTTCAACAACCTTTTCTTATTTCCATTTCTAACCAGTCTTTTACTTATAATCTGTCCCTTTCCTAGGACAGGTAAATACATCCTGCTACTGTAGTGTTCACAAATAAATCTCCATGCAAACTGCTACTGTACACTCAAAAGTGATCTGTTTCATTTTGAAAAGTCAGCTTTTTGAAAACCAACATGGCTCAGTTCAAAATTTTGTTTCAAAACAAAACTCCTCATCTCTTCCCGACATGATTTGACATAAAGATGATTTGCTACCACTATTTTTCATTGTGATATTTGTTCAAACAGAGACTGCATCTGTCTCTGGATTTAAATATATGCCTGATGGCAGTATATGCATAAAAATAAAAATAAGTGTCCAGGTTTTTAACATCTGTCATTAAAGGACTGTATAAAAATAAGACATGTCATCTGATTAATCTAAAATCAGAATTTAACAGATAATTTGTGTAGTACATCCCACCATTTTTAGGGACGCCTAATTAACATTCTCAAATCTTCAATTAACTTGACCTAAAAATCTAAAACAGTGCTGTTTTATGATACCTAAAAAAATACTACAATAGATTTTAGACTATAAAAATGTAAATATCAAATTCCTATTGTCTAACAACCCCCCCTTTTCTGAAAAAGAATCCCATTTACTGTGTTTTCATTTTCAGAAACATCAAGAAAGAATGGTAATGCATAGGATGCAGAGGCGAGAGCTGTGACCTGGGAACTTTACGACCCTGGCGTCCTGCTTCAAAGTGTCCTCATAGCTGTCTTTTACGACACTGGCCTCCTGCTTCAAAGTGTCCTCATAGCTGTCTTTTACGACAATGGCCTCCTGCTTCATCGTAAAACTCCTCAGTTTTTCCCTCTGCATGTTGTCTGTTAAATCTACTCAAATGATGGGCTAAATGACGTTCCCACGTCTGTGTGTTTAACTGATCTACCTCTGGATTGTCCTCTATCAGACTTTTAATTTCTTTCGGCACCGCTGCAAGCACTGCCTTACGGAACATCTGTATATGTTGGTCATTATTATCTGGACTGTAATCAGTTGCCATTGTGTATTGTTGGCGTGCCCTGAGCAACATGGTTGCTGCAGCCTCTCCAGGTGTAAATGTAAATGACAGTGAACCGTAACCTCCCCCTGTCTGTGGGAAATGCTCTCTCATTGCTTTGCCCAGCTTGCTGTGAACATCATTAAAAGAAATAGGCACGTCATCTTTCATTGTCAATGTTCCTGATCTATCTCCATTAGTTCACTGATTTTATGGCCGTCTCCTCTCCTTCTGTTTCCGATGCATCTGTCAATATCATTTGTAATTTATTTGCGCTTTCATCGGGCAGAGAATAAGGGGGAGGGGTTTGTGTAATCAAACTACCTAAATCCGGGTAAAGGAGAGAGGAGCGTGTGAGAATAGCAGGATTTAGTTTGGGCTCCGTTTGAGATTAGAGACAACATTATTTTGCATTGTTCTAAAATATTCGACTCGTTCTGCGACATAGTCCAGAATGTCGCCATCTGTAGGCACCTCCGTGTCTTTAACACCATGAGGGAACAGAAGAGTGTTAAATTCATCTGTTTTTATGGGGCTGTGGATTGCCATTGCACCCGGGAGATTTTGGTCTGTGACGGGAGGAATTCTAATTCCAATCATTGCGAGGGCAGCATTGTGACAAACCCTCCTCAATCTATCTAGTGCCTGCGTCTGTTTGTTCCATTTGCTACGAGCAAACCATCTGGGTTTCTGTTCGTTTAGGTGTGCAAGTTGCTTTACAATCTGTCTTTCATATACATTCAATGCTGTGCCCAAATTACCTATGGTGTCGTCATCTCCCACTCTATTCTCTGTTATCATTTTATCGTGTAGGAATCGGAGATCAGTACAAGCCTTTTCTTTAGCCCCCTGTTTGATACCGCTTAAAATCAATCTCTTAATCTGTTCCCATTGCTCCCGGTAACTCCCTGGAATTTCAGAATCGTTTTTAGCATTCTGTCGTTCCATATTCACTTCGCTTTTATTTATCTGACTCAATTAATATGTGCTCACATGTATTAATATACTGGGCTATTGTCGTAGTTACTATTAACGCGCTTCCCGTCTTCAATACCGGTCAGCAATGTAATGTTTAAACTCAGCGCTTGAAGCTAAATTCATATAAAAATGTCAAAGGTGTACTACCCCCTTTCAGCCACTAGATGGCAGCAGCAGACCACAAATGAGCCTCACTCATCCGAGTGCTTCTTTGAGATCCGCCGTTATTGAGTAATTACCATAAAACAGACCTCCGGCTGGTGTTTCCGCCCGGTCTGTCATGTAAAAACCCCCAGTTCTTAGACGGCGACCCGATCTAAAATCGGGTTTCCAGGTTCTGTCGTGCGGGACTCAAACCTCGCAACTCCAGACTGCACCGTCTCCACGCCACTCAGGACTATATCTACCTGCAGATCCGCACTAAACTGTCTATGTACGCCACTCAGGACTATATCTACCTGCAGATCCGCGCCAAACTGTAATTAATATGTAACTGTCTATGTACGCCACGCAGGACTATATCTACCTGCGATCAACGACTATGTTTAAAATATGCATTGTATATTCCATTTAAACTTTAAAAACACTGTGAAACGCCTTCAGACAATCCTAAAATGTTAGTGTATTCAATCACAGACAATCGATTTACATAACAGGCGTCTGTACCTTTTTTAGAGTGATGCAGGGCCCTGCTGATTGTCTGAGGTGTTTAAAAGCGCTTATTCCCGACCCAATCCGGTCGTCTGAATTCCTCCTCAGCTCGTTATCCTGCACGTCGGCTCACCATTTGTTAGAGATTGAAAGGGATTTACGCTCCACGTTTCAAATATCTCCGCGTCCGTCTAGAGCTGTTTTATATGGAAGGAATTCAGTGCCACCAAGTCAAGAATACTCTACTTTAATGGCAATATTACAATGCACCAGAAATCATTACATTTAATACAATAATACATACAATACAATATACATGCAATACAATATACTTGGGAACCCAAATTACCTGGTGATCACGTCAGCCAGCCAGCAGAAAGAGAGAGAATTCAGTTGTGTGTTCTGCCTTTATGCTGAAGCAATGGGAGGGATCATCCGATCTCTCCCCTTTGATTGGCAGCCCAAATATCCCCAACACCTCAAATCTTAAATTCCCCCACTCACAGGTGGCGAGAGCATTTGCATACAGTGCAAGTCAAGACATGCGGCCACCTTCCCCCCGCTGGCCCTTTGTCCTCAAAAGTCCATATGGTCTCTCTGAAGTCACATGTGCTTGCCTCAAAATCCAGCTCACAGTTTTACCCAAATAATTCCCATTTTTAAGCTTATTCATTTGGAGCTAACATGAATACATTCAAATATTCTACTGCAGTATAGACAGAGAGAAGGAAGAAGTAAGATGTCCCCCGACAAACTAAGCCTATATCAGCAAAACTAGGGGCTGAATCAAAGCAGCCCTAACTATAAGCTTTATCAAAAAGGAAGGTCTTAAGCTCACTCTTAAAAACGGATAGGGTGTCTGCCGCCCGAACACAAACTGGAAGCTGATTCCACAAATGTGGAGCTTGATAAGAAAAGGCTCTGGCTCCCATTGTACTTTTAGAGACTCTAGGAACAACCAACAACCCTGCATTCTTGGAACGCAATGCCCTAGTAGGACAGTAGGGTATAATGAGTTCTTTAAGGTAAGATGGCGCCTGCCCATTAAGGGCTTTGTAGGCGAGAAGAAGAATTTTAAATTCTATCCTGTGTTCTATAGGGAGCCAGTGTAAGGCAGCCAGAACAGGAGTAATGTGGTCCCTTTTCCTAACTCTGGTTAGTACACGAGCTGCAGCATTTTGAATCAGCTGAAGCGACTTGACTGACTTCTTGCTACACCCTGATAATAAAGAGTTACAATAATCCAGCCTTGAAGTAACAAATGCATGGACTAGTTTCTCTGCATCGTTTTGAGGCAAGATATGCCTGATTTTGCTATGTTACGTAGATGGAAGTAGGCGGTCCTTGAAATTGATTTTATGTGGGCGTTAAAGGATCAATCCTGATCAAATATAACACCAAGATTCCTTACAGTCTCACTGGAGGCCAAATTAATGCCATCCATAGTTAGTATATCTTTAGATAATTTGTTTCGTAGATTCTTCGGGCCAAGTACAATAACTTCAGTTTTGGTCGTGTTTAACATCAAAAAGTTTAAGGTCATCCACTTTTTTAAGTCCTTGAGGCAGTCTTGAATTTTATTTAGATGATTCATTTCATCAGGCTTGATTGATAAATATAGTTGAGTATCATCCGCATAACAATGAAAATGTACAGAATGATTCCTTTATTATTATATTAATATTGCCTAACGGAAGCATATATAATGTGAACAAAATAGGTCCGAGCACTGAGCCCTGTGGCACTCCATGGCTAACTTTGGTTTGCGTGGAAGATTCATCATTGACACGTACAAACTGAGAGCGTTCAGATAGATAGGACCTAAACCAGCCTAAAGCAGTTCCCTGTATGCCAACTAAGTGCTCTAGTCTTTGCAATAAGATATCATGATCGATAGTATCAAATACAGCACTGAGATCGAGCAAAACAAGAATAGAGACAAGTCCCTTGTCAGAGGCTATTAGAATGTCATTTGTGACTTTAACCAGAGCTGTCTCTGTGCTATGATGTGTTCTAAAGCCAGACTGAAAATCTTCAAATAAATCATTGTTTTTTAAGTAATCACACAACTGTTTTGCAACTCCTTTCTCAAGAATTTTTGAGAGGAACGGAAGATTAGAAATAGGTCTATAGTTGGCTAAAACCTCTGGATCGAGGTTGTGCTTTTTAAGAAGCGGTTTTATCACTGCTACTTTGAATGATTGTGGAACATAGCCTGATAATAAAGACATATTCATAATATTTAATAAAGAAGTGCTAATTAATGGAAAAAACTTCCTTCAACAGCTTAGTTGGAATTGGGTCTAACATACACGTTAATGGTTTAGAAGAGAGAATCATTGAATTTAATTGTTCAAGTTTTATGGCTGAAAAGCATTCTAGTTTACTATCTAGTGTAATATTAGAACTTACGTTTCCGGGAGTTGATAACACTATACTGATATAGTGATATCTGAATCTTGGCTAACCAAATCAATTTCAAGCAAGGATATTTGCATTGACGGCTATAATAGGCGTCAATAGGACTGATCGACCTAAAAAGGGTGGAGGTTTTAAATCGAAGTTTCATGTAAAAAATATTCTCTCTACATCACTGACAAAACAATTGTATCTTTTGGCTCTTGACTTGAAAGTATCAAAAGCGCTCCATATTACTGTTGTTGGTTGCTACAGACCACCTTCAGCTGTCAGCGACGCTTTACCATCTTTAATGCAGCTTTTGTCCAGTCTTAACTATACTGAAATTGTCATTGTGGGTGACCTTAACTGGAACTGGCTGCTACCAGCATCTGATGATGTTGAAACATACTGCAATTCCTTAAATCTCATTCAGATCGTTGGCAGTCCCACAAAACCCAATCTGAAATATCCTGAAAAATCCTCCTTAATTGATCTAATCCTTACAAATGCTTCTCATAAATACACCCCTGCTTCTGTATTTGCAAATGACATCAGTGACCACTGTGTCATTGCCACGGTACGAAAAAAAGTCCCTAAGACAAAACCCTGTATCATCAAATCAAGTTTTATTTATATAGCACATTTATAAACGATTTTTGGTCGAGCCAAAGTGCTGTACATATAATAAAAATAGCCTACAGTAGAGACACTTTACAGCAAATACAACAGCACAGATTGTTCAGAATATCAGTATGAGAAAAACGACACCCTCTATCCTTAAACCCTCACATCGTACAAGGAAAAACTTCCAGAGAAAACCCACAGTTTAAGGGGAAAAAATGGGAGAAACCTCAGGGAGAGCAACAGAGGAGGGATCCTTCTCCCAGGACGGACAGACGTGCGAAGAGATAATACATTTTACAGCATATAGAGCGAATGTTAGGAAATGCATGTGTCTGTAATAAGAAAATGAATCCACTAGGATGTCAGCTACAATCCTGTGGAAGCCATCAGCATGACGAGACCCAAGGCAGAACCGCAGAGACAGGTTCAGCCACGACCCGAAGTCCACGACTTAATCCAGAACTCAGGACAGAGGATCCAAGACACAGGACTACAGCAAGAGGATCAGCCACGACCCGAAGTCCACGACTTAATCCAGAACTCAGGATAGAGGATCCAAGACACAGGACTACAGCAAGAGGATCAGCCTCGACTCTGGATCCCGGCGTAGATATAGATACAAAACAAGAAAAAAGATTTGGCTGGGTTAATCGGAACAAGAGAATACACAGACAGAGAGGGAAAAGGTCATTGGATAAAAGTTATTCTTGATAACCCTCTAGAAAGCTCTCATGAACTTCCCCACTCAATCTATCAAGACCCGAGCAGTTCTATTAGATATAGGATAAGAAACAGAGAGGGAGCACAACAACCCATCTCTTCGTCAGATGCACTCCCCCGCTTATCTAAGCGACTCTGTACCCTGTTACCCTCTACAAGGCCATAAAGCGTGATATGAAACATTTTGTAGGTTTTTTCCACGACCTGTTTATTTGATTGGGACAAAATCAATCTCATTGCAGATGTTGAAACTGCCTGGACATTCTTTTATGATGGTGTTATTCAAATAGTTGATATGCATGCCCCCTTAAGAAACTACAGAATAAAAGGCAGAGACAATGCATGGTTCCCATCAGATCTTTCTGATTTACTACACGAGCGCAATGTAGCATGGTGAAAAGCCAGGAATACAGGCCTTGGGTCACATTGGCTGCTCTTCAGGCAGCTGCGAAATGCATTTACCGTTAAAATCAGAAAAGCCAAAGCGGATCATCTCCTAACTGAAACTTCAGACAACCTAAATAATCCCCTTAAATTCTCCACCAGGGTGGGTGGAGGGGGTCAGGAGGACGGGACTGAGCTGACCGACCAGGGGCACAGCAGAGGACCAGGAAGGGATCACGGGCGGACGGCCCGGGGGCAAGGCAGAGTTCAAAAAGGGGAATTCGGGCGGACGGCCCGGGGGCAAGGCAGAGTTCAAAAAGGGGGATTTGGGTGGACGGCCCGGGGGCAAGGCAGAGTCTAAGGTGTATTCGGGCGGACGGCCCGGGGGCAAGGCAGAGTTCAAAAAGGGGGACTCGGGCGGACGGCCCGGGGGCAAGGCAGAGTTCAAGGAGGGGTTCTCGGGCGGACGGCCCGGGGGCAAGGCAGAGTTCAAGGAGGGGCGAAGACCACAGCTCTCAGGGGACCGGGCAGGAGCCGGTGTTGACCGGACAGTAACCAGAGCCGGTGGGACAGGTGTCGGCAAGATTCCCCACGGAAGAGGACAAGGAGTTGGCAAGACCCCCGGCGAGACATGTGATGTCGAGGCCTCCAACGAAACAGGACATGGGGTTGGCAGGACCCCCGGTAGAAGAGTAGTCGGCGGGGCCTCCAACGAGACAGGACAAAGGGTTGGCAGGAGAGTAGTCGGCGAGGCCTCCAACGAGACATGACACAGGGTTCGCAGGACCCCCGGCAGGAGGGTAGTCGGCAGGGCCTCCAACGGCACAGGACATAGGATTGGCAGGACCCCCGGCAGGAGAGTAGTCGGCGGGACCCCCAACAGGACAGGACAAGGAGCATGCAGGATCTCCAACGGGACAGGACACAGGGTTGGCAGGACCCCCGGCAGGAGAGTAGTCGGCGGGGCCTCCAACGGCACAGGACGTAGGATTGGCAGGACCCCCAGCAGGAGAGTAGACGGCAGGACCTCCAACGAGACAGGACAAAGGGTTGGCAGGAGAGTAGTCGGCAAGGCCTCCAACGAGACAGGACAAGGAGCTGGCAGGACCCCCGGCAGGAGAGTAGACGGCGGGACCTCCAACAGGACAGGACAACGGGTTGGCAGGACCCCCAGCGGAACCTCCAACGGGACTTGAGAGGGAACTCGAGAGGTGATTTGAGAGGGAACTCGAGAGGAGACTCGAGAAGGAACTTGAGAAGAGACTCGAGAGGGAACTCGAGAAGTGTCTTGAACAGGGACTCGAGAGGAGATTTGAGAGATGACTTGAAAGGGAACTCGAGAGGGGACTGGAGGGGTGACTCGAGAGGGAACTGGAGAGGAAACTTGAGAAACTCTGGTGAAGTCTCCCTCTGGCCACCAGAGAAAACGAAGGAAATCTCGGTCTTCTTCTGTGACTTTGACCTGGTGAAACATAGCCTGTATGTCGCCCATGAATGCCACAGGTTCCTGCCTGAAACGAGTGAGAACTCCAAGCAGTGAACTGGTGAGGTTGGGACCTTGATAAAGTACATTGTTTAATGATGTTCCTTTAAATGTGGCACCACAATCAAACACCACTCGGAGAGAACCTTTTCGTGGATGGTAAACACTGGTGTGGGATGTACCATAATTTTCCGCTGGTACCTGTTCAGCATAACCCTTTTCAATCACTCCATTCAGAAAGCTGGCATATTCCTTATGCAACATTGGGTCACTCACAAATATTTTCCTCAATCCAAGTAGCCTTTGCCACTGCAAAGTTGTTTGGAAGAAAGACGTCAGGTGTCTTAAGGGGCAACTTCAGGCTGTACCTGTTGTCCTGTATTGTTGCAGATGTATTCATGATTTCCATAAATGTTTGGTCTTCCCTTGACATCTCTTTTTCCTCTGAGGGCTTTTCATTAAAGTCATGATTATACTGACTGCTAAGCATGAGCTCCAATTTGGAAATAGAAATCCTATTCACCACAACAGAAGAAAGCTCCATGTCAACATCGCTGCGTCCATGTAAAGGACCATTGATGGCCCATCCCAACACTGTTCTTATAGCGTATGGGCCATTTCCACAACTGTTGACAATTTCCCAAGGTTCCAATATCTTGGGAGCGTTGGTTCCAATCAACATGTCAACATTGGCATTTATGCTGGGGATATGAACTTTTGACAAATGATTCCACCTCTTCACATCTGCAGCAATGTTTTCTTTGGTTACTGGCATTTGCTTCTGTGTGAGGACTTCTGGAAGAGGATAAAAGTTATTTTCCTCAAGACCAGATACCTCCATCCCAAATAAGGAGTAAGCTGGAACGACCTTTTTCTGTCCCATAGTCTTCAAAAGAAAATTAGTTATTTTTCCTGTGATGTTTAATCTGTGCATGAGATATTCTGAGCAGAATGTGGCTGTGCTTCCAGGATCTAAAAATGCATAGGTCTGTATAATCTCACTTCCCTTTATGGACTTGACCTGCACTGGAATAATTGAAAGAATTCAGCCATCATTTCCGGCCCCTGTACGTCCACATGTCTGAAGGGGGGTGGGGGTTTGTGATTTAGTGGTTTGTCCCAATTCCACATTAGATGTATTTATGTGGAGCGCAGTAGGATGTTGCTTTTCACAAACCTCCCAGATCAAGCGTTATTTACAGTCCCGGCTTATGTGTCCAATACACAAGCATCCAAAGCAAATTCCTTTCTCCTTTAGAAATTGAATTTTGTCTCCGTGCTTCCTTTTGCTGAACTGCTTACATCGGTCCAAAACGTGAGTGTTGTGATCACAACAATGACACACCAAGCTCTTCTGTGGTTTTGAGTTATTTGACGTTTTAACTCCGACCTCACTCATTGGGAATACTGTAGCGGCAAAACTACTTCCTTTCATTCTGTTCTTTGATTGTGGCTGAAACATGTTGGAAGATTTTATAGCAACTGATTTATGTCCTGAATCCTCGATGTCTCCAAAGATCGGATCAGAAAGGACTTGTACATGTCTCTCAATGAATTTGACCAAGTCAATTAAATGAGCTCTGTTGTTTGAGGCTTCCATGATGTTATGAGCTTTGTTTCTCCATTGTTCCCTTAGTTTATATGGCAACTTGAAGACAACCATTTTCATATTGGAAGGCATATCCAACTCCTGCATGTACTGAAGTTGTTCCATCACATTAGCACATCCACGCAGAAATAAAGCATAGGCTAGTAGTGCTTTAATGTCTTCTGCCTTTGTTATTGTTGGCCAAGCTAGAGCCTTTCCTATGTAAGCAGCAGCGATCTTGTACTCATTCCCAACATGTTCTTGCAAAAGACCCTTTGCCACAATGTAGCCACGTTCTGGAGCCATGTGCTGGCAGCTACGAACCAGTTCCTGTCCCTTTGTGAACTGTTCTAAATAGTACAAGCAGTCGGCTATGCTGGCTTTGTTTTCCACTCCTTGTTCAAATGCTTTAATGAAAGCCTTGTACTGAAACAGGTCTCCATCAAAGATAGGAATGTCTCTTGCTGGTAGAGACAGTAAACGTTGCTGGTGAACCAGTGCAGCTGTTATTTCATTTTGCTTTTGCATTATCGTTAATAAACCTTCAGGTGGAATTCGATTGATTTGCTTATGGTGATTTTCCTGTTGACTTTCCCCATGCAGTTGATTCACCAGTTATCAACCCATGTGATGTTCCCAGATAATGTTGATTTTGTACATAAGCATCTTCCTTAAATGCAAACTGCCTTTCAGCTTGCTTTGGTTCTATGTCCATCTTTGTTGGAGGATATTTTCCATGATGTGGAATCATTCTCCTTTGCCAGGGAGTTAAGTATGTTTAACGATGCCAGTTTCCTTTTTCAGGTATGAGTTAATTCCATTTGTTGGTGCAAGAGAGGAACGTCGTGAATGTGAACCCTGTAAAATTGCTAGCCTAGCAGTAGATGCAGCTAGCTCAGTTTCCAAATCAAGCTGTTCCTTTCTCCGCTTTAATTATAGCTCCTGCTCCTCCAGTGCATGCGAGCAACAATTGCAGCCTTTTCTGCTGCTGCTATAATTTGTGCAGATGAAGTTGTACTGCTGTCACTTTTGTTTGAACATTTACCAACATTAGGATTGATTTCATAATTATTACAGGGTTGCCAACTTTGGGTACCTGGCTGGAGTGAGATTTTGATATCATGGGTTTAATTACATATGCGCACGACGCATGACTGCTATCGTGTCAGCAGCGGGACCTTAGCATATATATATGATATACAAATACACAATATTGAACACAGACTATAAAGGGCACAGTTTCATTCACTAATGAAAGTCAAACACATGTTTGTTTCCACTGTTTTATTGTGTGCCTGTCGCGATAAGCAATTAATTGACGTATCGTACGATAAATAAAAATGAACTCGATAAATTGCCATTTACATGAGGATGTGACTAGCAGTTTGAAAGGATGTACTTGAATTATTATTATATATTATCATTATGTCAGTGGTCTAAAATGGCCATACAACGGTGCCGACAATATTATCGTTTATCGCAATAATTTCCGGGAAAATGTTTCCAACAAAATAAATTATCGTGAGAGGCCTATACATGAAACACACAAACAAATCTACAGACTTACTCCAAACTGCCACATGTATTAATTAACACACTCTCATATACTCTTTGACTCTATGTTGGCCTAGTAGAACAATAAGCAGCAGACTTTTACTTTATCATTTTTACTGGATCTTAGATCTGCGCATGCGCAATACGGGTCGGCAGTTGCGAGAGAGTATTTGTGTTGGGTAATCTATGGGGCTAACCCATACAGTGGTGGGGCTCAAGTCAGTATTTGCATTGTAATTACATACACGCTCCCCTTGACAGTGAAACGCCACGCGTGAGGTTTAGATTATTTCCCTGTCTCAATCCAAATTGAACTGTATGAAATAAAAAAGGCACATTTGTCTTGTAGTAAATAAAAAGGGTGACCTGGAGCCAATCCTGCTATTTCCTCACAAGTGAAAGAGTTGATATGCTGAAAGCCCAACCCCTGCTGGGGGGTCTGGGGGGATTCGTGTTTGTTTTGAAATAGGCTACTAACATAAAAAACACATTCTGGTCTCTTGAGAAGAAAAATAAATAAATCTATTACTACACGACATATTAAAAAAATGAATGCCATTTTAGTTTGTTGTTACTTTGTTCTGAAAGCTGAACCTGCTGCTCCTCACAGAGAGAAGAGGGAAGAGGCTGTGAATGACTTTACATTGTGGATAGCCCCCATTGTTCTGTGTGTCAAAATGAAAGACAGCCCACACACCTATCAATCACCAAACCGTGGGCTCTTATTTCATTACGTGTTGATTTTTATCAACACGTAATGTTGTATCGATGCATAGAGATGTACTACAGCAAAAGTATTCTCCGTCGGGACTTCCTGGAACAACACCACGCCGTTATCTTGATTCTGATTGGCCAGAAGACATGATCAAAGATGTTCTATTGAGAAGACGATCACTACGTTACAAAAGTTTTCAAAACCGTTTCTAGTCTTCGGTATTCTTGTTTTTGGCGTGAGAATAGTTTGGGCAGCGTGAGAGCGTGAGATTGAGAGTGAAAGCGTGTGTCACACGCCAGATGCGTGAGAGTTGGCAACCCTGATTATTATCACCAGTACCTTTGGTTTCACAAACCCACACCTTGATTTGGACAATAAATTCATCATTGAACATCATTTTGTCTTTAAACCATGTCTTTCCCTTTCATCATGTGGCAATAAACCCATTAAAGTGTCATGCATAGACCTGGCTTTAACACACAATTCAATATAACCATCAAGAGCATTTTGAACCTTAGCATGTTCACCACTTAACATCAAATCTTTTATATTTGTTCTTAAGTTGCGAGCTTTATTTAGCTTAGCCTTTCTGCCATTTTGCAACCGCTCAAGTTTTTCCTCAAATGCTTTGGCAGAGAGTTTAACTACCCGCTTAGTGCATTACTACAGCTGGCCATGCTATCCAGCTTGCCAGAAGCTGACGCGCTGTCAGCTGCTGGCAGCGCGTAATCTGACACGCTGTCAGCTGCTGGTACGTCCGCAGCGCGCTCCTCCATGTTTTAATGTCTTAAAGTCACACGGATTGTCACAAATCAAGCAGTACAATACAATCGCTTATTGTTCATCCCTTTCACAACCAATGCATTGGAATTACGCCCCTTATGTGTGCACACAACTTAATTCCTATGGCCATTTAAACCGGTTGTAGCGCGCTACACATACCTCCTTAGATGAACGTAGTTCCGTGCCAAGCGGCGAAAAGCTTCCCGGCACCATTCAGCGCGTTGCTCCTGTCGCCTTCCTGTGCAGCAGATGAGCAAACGAGTTGTAGCCGTCCTCCTCTCGGCGTCCGGTAGAAGGTGAGCAGCCGCTCTCAGCGTTCGATAAACGCAACGAAAAAATGTCTTCTTGTGTTACTCCAAAAAAGGCTAGTTTTTGACTATTTGTAGAGGCTAAGCCAACGCTTTAAGCCTCTGAGGATCCGCTTGGTGGGTGTAATTGACGCACACAAGTTTGCTGCTGAATAAAAGTCAGAAACAAAGTTTCCAGTTTGAAACAGTCCATTTAACTGGTTTCCATTTACTTGCTTATTTCCATATTCACCACACGATATTACCGTTTACACAATACCTTTGCTTGTAATCCTGTGTTTGTTTGTGTGTGTGTGTGAGTGTGTTCTCCGTGTGTGCTCTCCGTGTGTGTTCTCCGTGTGTGGTCAAAAACTGTATGGGCCTTCCGGCGGAACCTCCCACCAACACACATAGGTTCCTACCTTTATACCCACAGTTAATTGGCTCCTACACACGGGTTGACTTCAGGCGGAACCCCCGAAGGCGTATGGTGCCAGGTTGGGAATTGGGAGACATGGAGCTAGCAGGCCGGGAATCACATGCTTGAAGGAAGTCCAAAATCCAGTCAGGTAAGAACTCAACAAAACATGGTTTCTCCGCTGCCAACCGGAGCGCCTCTACCAGAGCGGCCCTCTTCTGCCGAACACTGGACGCTCCCTTCCACCAATCGAAGCAGCAAGCCAGATAGAAGGTTAAATGCTGTAATTCAACCTCACATGGATCATCTGCTGGGTCCATTTGTGGTCGGTTCGTAACGTTACGGTGTGTGAAGCAGGCAGGACCCAAATGCAGATTAAAGTGAAAATTCCTTTATTTCAAGGCTATAACGGAACACTCACCGGAGACTTACTCACAACACAAGACGAACCGACAAAGACAGACAGAAAAAACAGAACTTAAATACACACAAGACTAATCACACAAACAAGACACAGGTGAGGAGGGAGGAGAAAACACAGGGACACCAGGTGAACACAATCGGGTAAATTAGACACACCAGGGAAACTAACGACAGGGAACCACAGACAGATTTAAACAAGACACAACGCAGACAGAAACAGGCAAGACAGGAGGTGAAGACCTTTCAAAATAAAACATGAAACAAAAGACAGAAAAAGACAAGACAAAATACAATACAGACAGATCGTGACACCAACGTAGTTATTACACGTTTTTTTTGTGAGACTGGGTTGGATATACATAAACAAAAAATGCACAGGATCTTATCGGCTTCGCTCCAAGAACTTTTTCCTTTTAACTGTACCAAAGGTCCGTACTGAACTGGGGAAAAGGGCGCTCAGTTACGCTGCCCCTCAAGCTTGGAACCTGCTTCAAACTGAGCTGAAACTCAGAGAGCTGGTCTCATTAAACACACTCAAAGCAACTTTAACTGACCTTGAAGCAGGCCGCTGTGTCTGTAAATGCTTTGGCTAAACTTGGTGTATGACTGTGTTGTGATTGTGTGTTTTTTTGTTTTTAATTGTCTGTAACTGTAAAGTTGTCTGTAACTGTGCTGTGCTGTGTAATTCTTGGGCCAGGACTCTCTTGAAAAAGAGATGTTTAATCTCAATGAGACCTATCCTGGTTAAATAAAGGTAAAATAAAAATAAATAAAATAAAATCTCTAACGGGGATCCTTTCAGCTGTTCTGGTCGCTCACGTTTTCCTCTCCAAGAAACATACTGTTGGTCTATTTCTTACATTTGTCCACCACCTGTCTACGAGAGCCTTCATTTTTGTGTCATCGAGTCACAATAGTCATTTCCTTTCTCCGTCTCAGATAGTAAGCCGGAGGCTGCCAAATCTGTCACAGGCTTTAATCTCTCCCATCTTTTCTCTTTTTCCGGCTCTGGCTCTTCACAGCTTTGCCGAGTGTCACAGTCTTAGTTCCTGACAGAAGACCTCCAATGTCCTTAACTGACCAGTGTGTTGGTCATTTACAATGCAGCTGTACCTCTTCACACATTATTTCCTGAGATTCTAATGTGGTGAAAAGTCCTGTTTATGTTTGCTGCTTGTGTTTAAAGTCTGATGCAGTGACGGCATGAGGCTTTTTCAAAACCTTTCCGGCACTTATTCTCTCTTTTTTAAGTTGCTCACGTAGCATTGCCAATATCCTTTGGCCAAACCCAGAGCATATAAAAGAAATGCCCTTGAAGCACACTTTATCAGCTTTACGAATGATTGTGCACAGCAGGGCTCCATGTGAGATCAGAGCATCAGGATATCAATGAATTCTGAAGAGACAGGGCTCCTGGTAATGCTTTCGCTGAGCCACCCTGGAGGATTTTTGGACGGAGTATAAAAAATATAAAGTTGGTTTGCTGGCTTAGCCCAGAGGGCCTTGTGATCATCCAGTCACATGTGTCTCAATCTGCACCTGGAATTGGAGGATTCAGTTGAGCAGAACGACGAGAATCAGACAGAAAGAGAGACAGTCTTCATGTAGAAACAGCGCACAGTGAGCACAGATGCATTGTGTTGTTATTAGACAAAGCTGAGAACATGTCAACAGATGCATCATGTTAAAAACCATCAGCCACTCATCACATGCAGGGACTCATGTGATCGCTTGGAATACATTTCCCATGCATGACTGTACTCTCACTCACATTCTCTGGCTGTTCTGCTGTGGTCCGCCGGGCCCCACAGCTCACATGGTGTCATTCTGTGTACAGTAGCTTTGTGCATGGGGAGATACAACACTGTTGGTAACAGGAGAGTCTTTGTTCACATGTGTTGGATAAAGGAGTTCAACTCGATTAGCCAGCCAACCTCAGCTCCTCTAATTCATGGTGCTACATCTGCTTCTGCTTCTAATTATGGTTTTATGTGGAAAATAAGGACTGAATTACTCCAATTCGCTGAGCTGTTTAGCATAGTTACTGAATTGCAAACCTAACCTCATTCATTTTCATTTCAAAGTGTAAATAACATCCTTGTTTCGTATATTTCTGTTTTTCAGACCCTCATGGATATGATACACAGAGCATACCCGAGGTCCACAGTAAGTAGACTGAACTAAATAACTATATTATCTTCTGACTTGTTGTTTTAAAGTTTGGTGCTTTATGGGCCAAATAAAACATACATTGGTCATTTTCTAAAATACTTCTCTTCTACTATAAAAAATAAATAATGTCAACACTATGGTAAGCATTGGGGTGAGAGTTCATGTGTTTTGAGCATGCGCAGACTGTCCTGAAGTTTTGGAGTGTGAGAGTGAAAAAGTAATAAACGGAGGCGCTGTTTGGAATGCTCCACAAGTACAAAGTTCCTGCGTTATTGTGATATAGAATTATCTTTGAAGCCCTAACACCTCGGACGCTACACTATCACTGTTTGGATACAAATCTCCGTCCACAGGAAAAACACAACTGAAGTGTATTTGTGACGCCTCGCACTGTGTTGTTAAAAACCAAAAGAAATACGTTTTTTACGTCAACACTGAAAATTGAGCTTCTGAAAAATCTCAACGTGAGTTTTACAAAAGCTCAGTTTGCAGTAACCAAATGCTGTTGGCAGTGGAGAAAAAGGCCAAAAACATGTAGAAAGAGTTAGATTTTTAAATTCCTATGCACATGGACTAGTGGTCATACTATCAAAGCAGTGCTTTGAGCTAACTGCTAACATCAACATGCTAACTTCCTCTCAATGGCAATGCTAAAATGCGGATGATAGCACTGCGGGTTAAACCTGTTCAGCATCTTACTTTAGTGTGTTAGCATGCTAGCATTGGAAAATTAGCACTTTACAAGTCTTTTATTCATTTTACAGTTATAAAGTTATAAAGTTTAAACATTGACTATGCTAGAGAAAAAAATCAGACAATCGTCTGAATTATCGCGACTCTTCTTTTAAAAACTGTCACATTTTTCTAGAAGTAGGTTACTACATTAAATAGTTTGATGCATATATGTTGACCTACATAATTGACAGACGGACCAGCTGCATTTTCCATCCCTGTTGCTAGCATTGCTTAAAATGCTATTAAAACATGTGTAACAACTATTTACCCCAATACCTGTGCACAGGACTGAGACTCTTGAGCTCATATGTAGCAAATCACAGTCAAAATATTTTAAACCACAGTCCTGCTGTGTGCTATTCACATCATATGCAACGGTTCTCAGACATTTTGCAATTATTTTCAGTGAGTCTGGGTGGTCTAGACTGGATTAGCAACCAGGCACGTGGCACTATATGAATCATGGGTTTGTTGTAATCTGGCAATATCCAAAATGTTAAGGTTCCCCTTAATTTTTACCATTTGCTGTCATGGTGAGGGGCCCTTCATCAATAAATAATGTGTTCCATCAAATTGCAACAAACAGGATTCAAAGACCACACATGTTATTCCCTCAGGGCCTTTGAGGCTTAGTCCAGCCAAGTGTGTGATCTTCTTCAGATCCGTTCAGGACTCACATGTGTTCAATACCTATGCTGCTGTATGGTTTAGTAAATATATATGTTTTGCAATTGAGACTAATAAAGACAGGTTGAATGTCTGATACATTTCTACTGTCAGTTGTGGGATGTAACTGAGTACATTTACTCAAGTTGTATGTAAGTGAAATGGAGGTACTTTTACTCCAGTACATGTTGTAGGAAAATGTTGTACTTTATAGTCCACTACATTTATTTTACATATTTCGTTCCTAGTTACCTTTGCAATTCAGGTTACTAATATAAAATATGAATCAACATACCTTATATATTATTATAGGTTAAGCCCCAAGCCTGTTTTTCAGTTCTCAGGCTGGAAAATGACATTTCAGTGATATGATTGACATCTCTTTCTAACCGTCAAAGCCTATGGAATCGAGGGAAAGTTCCACATACACACACAGGTTACCAAATAAGGAGTGATTGTGACGCGTAGAAAAACCGGAAGCTGCGCTAGCCTCTGGTGCCTTCCATTAGTACAGGGGTGGCCAACCAGTCAGAGGTTAAGAGCCACATTTGTTCCATGTTACTGCAAAGAGCCACATCAAACACACAGTCACTGATACCGCTTGTTTCAGTTTTTTGTTTTCTGGAGACAAGATTTCAACCACGTCACTGATGCATTTTTGTGGCTTTGGGATATATTTTAAATCCTCTGGGGCAGAGAGAGGAGCTGTGTATTATTGTTATTGATTAATGCATCAGTGTTTCTTAAAAACACTAAACTCACAACTTAAAATGAAAGCGTTTAGTTTATTTAATAAAAGAGCACATGTTCAATGTGAAAAGTGACAGTAGTTATAGATGAATTGCAATTTGGTTCTATATATTTAAAAAAAAAAAATGATATATATTTTTTAAACACCTTGAATTTCAGGGGGGGGCACGGGGCTCCGTTGGCGGGGCGCAGCGCCCCTCCAAGACAATGGTAGGGGAAACACTGGATAGTGTTTAATCAACGATATGTAAAGACGAAAGTAACACGGGACGAAAGTAACGGAGCGATTTTATCCGAGCCCAAACAACTTTGACCGGCCAAATTACGTCAGAATGATCAGCATTCAATACTTAACAGACCTACTAAATATCAGGTTTAACTGTCAGGAGTAGCTAGTGTTGTCACGATGCCAACATTTTGGTTTCGATACCAAGGCAAGAATTGCGATTCCGATTCTTTTTCGATACTTTTCTTAAAAAAAGGGAAACAGTCTTAAATGTAATTATTGTGCTTTATTTCACACCAGTACCATAACACAAACTTTTAAACAATGAGAACAATAAATAAAATAAATGACAAGAATTCGTATTAAATCACATTAATACATGTCTGACAGACAGGCCTCGTGGTGTCCGTAGGCTTGCCCTCACTGTCAGAGATATAGCTAAAATACATCCAAATGTAGCTTCTGGAGTCTTTTTTGTCAACAAGCCGAGGCGCAGCGGCAGTTGCACTCCCACTTGCAGCCATGCTTCTCGTTTTCTCACATGCTCTGGCAGCTAGCGCGTGCACGAGAGAGGGGAGGCACTTGAGCGTGCTTGAGAGGGGCGGGACTGCAGGCACGGCTGCAGTGCAGGGAGTGGAAGCAGAGCGCTGAACACACACGGCTCTTAGTAAAACTGCGCTTTCTCACCGGGGTACTTTCCCCCGTCATTCTTAAAGTACCGATACTAATGAAACGGAGGAATCGTAACGTTTTTAACGGCAGGGTATTGCGGTACCTTTCAAGTATCGGTACACCGTGCAACACTTGTCAGGAGTCAGTGTCTCTCCCCCAAACTCATACAATTCGATATGAACTGAAGAGCCGCATGAAAGTAGGCAAAGAGCCGCATGCGGCTCGAGAGCCGCGGGTTGGCCACCCCTGCATTAGTAGCTCATTTTGATTCTCCGTTTTTTGCATACAAATGGATTATGGATTATCAATAATTTGTTCAAAGTGACAGACACATTGGATTAACCCAGTGGTTCCCAAAGTGAACCTGGGGGGTGCAGAGGCACAGGGGGGGCTTGAGAGACCAGGAGGAAAAATGGTTATTAAAAATACATTTAAAAAAAAGATTAATAAAAAATCATAATTGTAATAAGCCCCAAGGTCCTTTTTTTTTCACGACCCTGTGTCTCAGGGGATCTTAATATTTAAGAGCCTATTAATGTGTTATACCAGGTTAACGGGAATAATCTCAGCTAACTGACGATACAAACTATTTTTACCAAAACAAAACACAAGTCTCATAAGAAGTATCTAAATGACTCCGGAGCGAAAAATGCTAACGCACTTTGGCACAGAACTCAAGATAAAAGATGCCCTTATTACTTATCGTAGCTGCACATACAAGATATCCGATTAAAGCTGAGGTTCCACAGATTATTTAGGTATATATATCATCACTGAGTAATCCAAACTCGCGACAGGAGAAGCAAACACAGACATCACAACACGTACCTTTACGTAGCTTTTACGGGAGATCGTTTCACCGTAGCTGTCAATCTGATCAAAACACTTGTTCAATGGCATTAAAACGAGAAACAACGCGGCTGAATCGGTTAATCCATAGGTTGATAATGTTTCTGTGGAATATTTTTTTTAATTTATAATCCATAATTCCATTTTTATGTAAAAATCGGAGAGTAAAAGTTAGCTGCTAATGGTAGCCACCAGAGTTATCGCAGCTTCCGGTTTTGGCTATGCGTCAGTCTCACACACATTACCAAATAAGGAGTATGTGGGAGTTCCCCTCGAATCCATTGGCTCTGACGGTTAGAAAGAGATGTCAATCGGCAAAATCGAGCAAGGGGGGCCAGAGATAGGTCAAATCAACCCAAATGACCCCAGAAGAAGTGTGTTTTTTTTGCTAAATCTGTCGAAAAAGGTCAAATTTCACTTGTTTTGCATCAATCTTGATACAGGGTACTTATTATATGTGGTAGTTTGGATTCTTAAAGCTTTTAGTCTACCATCCCATCATTCAAGGGTGGTTTTCACTATAAGTAATTTTTTTTTTGGACGGACACAATAATTAAAACATTTTTACTGTGTTCAATCTGAATTTACTTTAAAAAAAAAAAACATCTATATTGATTCTGACACTTCTACATCCACTTCACAGGTGTAACCTTGCTTTGTGAAAAAAGGTTATTTAATTTAACCCTTTTAGAAAGGAAGATATGGTCATTTGTTCTGGGAATGTCATTTTCGAGCCTGAGACCTGAAAAACAGGCTCGGGGTTTAACAGGTTAAAAATGATTGATTCGAAAATAATATGATATAGTACTATTACATCTGGGTCTCTGTGTTTCATTAAAGCTCGGCTCTGTGTGTGTGTGGAACGAGCCATTTTGTGTGCATGCGTTGTTAGCTTCTGGTGCTAGCGAGCTACGCTAACGGATATAAAGAGTTTTTTCAACAACAAAGTCCCTCAGTGAACTAAAGGACTCTGAGTGTTTAGATAGTTAACTTTAGTCTAAGTTATCTCAGTGGGTCTCAAACGGTTTGGTCACCATTAATGTAAACAATTATTTCCGAGGCACACGTTTACATGATCATTATAGTTATAAAAAAATAAGAGAATACATGAAAAACAGGTATGAAATACTATATGACAGTAAAAAAAGAATAAAGTTTAAAAGGGTGATTGTAAAATATCCATAAAGAAAAAGTAAATCTGTTTACAGTTATGTTTCATATGGGTGTTGAGAGAGGTATCCATAGATCTCTTAATTTTGCTCTCAAAGTGCACCAGATTGATGCTTTTAACTTCAATATTTAAAAATAAATCTTCCCGGGGGAGCATGGTCCGGGACCCCCCTATGTGAGGTCCATTCCCCACTTGTAAAAATAGCACTTTACCCCTGCTTATACCTATATTGTCAGGATTCTCATGTTTTGTCACGTTTGTAGTTTTGTATGTCTGGTTATGGATATTTTCCTCCTTGTATATTGTCTGGTCCTTCTTCCTGTGTTTTTCCCCTGTCGTTAGTTTCCCTGGTGTGTCTAGTTGTCTGATTGTGTTCACCTGTGGCCCTTGTGTTTCTCCTCCCCTGCCCGGCTGTTTATCGTCTTGTGATTACCCCTCCCTGTATTTAGTCTGTTCTCTTCCTGTGTTCAGTGTTGGTTTGTCTTTTGTTTGTGACTAAGTCTCCGGTGAGTGTTCTGTTTTGTCTTTATTAGTATCCGGTAGCCTTGAAATAAAGGCATTTTCAGTTTAAATCTGCATTTGGGTCCTGCTTGCTTCACACACCGTAACAGAACGAACCAACCTAAATATGGGCCCAGCAGATCCTTTTGAGCAGGAGATATTGGAGTTTTCCTTTCCTTTGCTTTGGCTGGCTGCTCTAGTCGATGGTTGGGAGCGTCCAGGGTTCAGCAGCGAGAGGCTGTTCTGGCAGAAGCACGCCAGATTACGATGGAGAAACCAGGCTTGGTTAAATTCTTCGGATTTCCTCAAGGTGTGTTATCCCCTGCCTGACAGCCCCAGGCCTCCCAACTCCCGTTATGACACCACACGCATCGGTGTGGTCCGTTTGGAGTCAACCCTGGCTTCTGCCCCATTGCCTGCTCCTGTCCAGGAGCCGTTCTCTGGAACTCGTCTGGCCTTTGGAGGTCCACGGAGCCTCCAAACGGCTCCTAAAGGAAGGAGTCGCAAGGCCAGGTTAGCAGCCCGAGCCCAAAGATCCATGGTACCGGCCCCAGTTCTGGCCCCAGCGGCCATGGTTCTGGCCCTGGTCCCGGCCCCAGCAGCCATGGTTCCAGACCCAGTTCTGGCCCCAGCGGCCATGGTTCCGGCCCCAGCAGCCATGGTTCCAGCCCCAGTTCTGGCCCCAGCAGCCATGGTTCCGGCCCCAGTTCTGGCCCCAGCAGCCATGGTTTCAGCCCCAGTTCTGGCCCCAGCAGCCATGGTTCCGACTCCAGTACAGGCCCCAGCAGCCATGGTTCCAGCCTCAGTCCTTGCCCCAGCAGCCATGGTTTTCGACTCCAGCCCCTCGTCTCCGGCCAACACCAGCTCCCCGTGTCCTGTTGGCGTACCGGCCGACGCCAGGCCCCCCGTGTCCTGTCGGCATTCCGGCCGACTCCAGCCCCCCGTGTTCTGTTGGCGAACCGACCGTCTCAAGTCCCCTCTCGAGTTCCCTCTCGAGTTCCCTCTCGAGTCTCCTCTCCAGTCCCCTCTCGAGTCTCCTCTCGAGTCTCCTCTCAAGTCCCCACCGACTACTCTCCTGCCGGGGGTCCTGCCAACCCTATGTCCTGTGCCGTTGGAGGTCCCGCCGACTACTCTCCTGCCGGGGGTCCTGCCAACCCTATATCCAGTCCCGTTGGGGGTCCCGCCGACTGATCTCCTGCCGGGGGTCCTGCCAATCCTATGTCCTGTTCCTCTGGGGGTCCCACCGTCAACTCTTCTGCCGGGGGTCCTGCCAACCCCTTGTCCTGTTCCGTTGGACGCCCCGCCATCACCTGTCTCGCCGGGGGTCTTGCCAACTCCTGGTCCTCTTCCATGGGGGATCCTGCCGAAGCCTGTCCCACCGGCTCCGGTTCCTGTTCTGCCGACACCGGGTCCTGCCCGGCCTCCGGAGCTGTTTGGCCTTCGCCCCACCTTGGACTCTGCCTTGCCGTCCGCCCGAGTCCCCCACCTTGGACTATGCCTTGCCCCCGGGCCGTCCGCCCGAGTCCCCCTTTTTGAACTCTGCCTTGCCCCCGGGCCGTCCGCCCGAGTCCCCCTTCTCGGCTTCTGCCTTGCCCCCGGGCTGTCCGCCCGAGACCCCTTCCTGGTCCTCTGCCGTGCCCCTGGGCTGTCAGTCCAAGACCCGTCCTCCAGACCCCCCTCCACCCACCCTGGTGGCCCTAGTTTAGTCCTGCCTGCTTCACACACCGTAACATATATGCCTCAATTTGAGTGGGGAATGTTGCAGTAGAAAATGTCACTGTAGCGACCGGTACATTAATGGGAAACCCTACATGTTTGAGCACCCTCTATGAAACGTCAAGCTACCCCACAGCACCCCCAAAAGAAATCTCTGCCGCCACTGACCTGACTATTTATGTTGGGGGGGGGGCCCGACTTATTTTTTTCTCCAAAGCGGGGGCCTGACAGAAGAAGTTTGAGAACCACTGGATTAACCTTCAGCTGCTTTTTTTCTCATGTTAATGCCATTGAACACGACTTTTGATCAGAATAACAGCTAAAGTGAGCATATCTCCATGTTTTGCTACCTACAGCTACGTCGTGTGTTGTCTGTATTTGCTTCTCCTGTCACGAGTTCTGATCGCTCAGTGATGATCCTTATATTTCTATAATCCCGTCCCCCCCCCCCCCCCCCCCCGTCAGTTGTGTACAGACCGGCGGGGTAATAATGGATTTTGACGGAAATTTTACGATCCTGTCCGTCAAAATAACGGGCAGCGAAAAAGTCTAGCGCAGCCTCTGGTGTAGGCCCACTGAGGCTGAGCTAATCGGACATGTTGTTCTGTGTGTACTTTCAACTGTATCTGTGGAGCTCCCTTTGCTCCTTCTTCTGCTCCTCTCTGCAGGGTATGTTGTTGGCCAGTCTCTCCTTCCTCTCTCTCTGGAACTGTAACATAGAAATGCAACTCTCTCATAAACACTCTCATAAAGAGGGACTGAAAACACACCACGTTGCTTTTCAGTCCCTGTGCTGTAATGTTTCTACCAGATGGAAATAATATAGCATTTGATGTTCTGCAGTATGTTGATGTTCTGCAGTAACAATCTTGTTGTACCTATATTCTACTTTTCTATAGAAGGAAGTGTACATCTTTACTTTGGATGGTGAACTCACTCTGCATTGTGTGACTCTATGTTTGCTAAGAAATGCATGCGCACAGAGAAACGCCACATGATTCTCTTTAGAAAGCTCACTTTGTTGTGCAGTAATTTGTTCAACTCTGTTAAAGCTTACTGTGTTTTTTCTTTATCAGCAGATGGATATGCGGAGCACAGTATGGACGCTCCAGAATCACCGTGCTACAAGGAGGTACGCCAACTCTTTCTTATTATTAAGAGAGTATGTGCTTTAATATGTACTGCTTAACCTTTCTATGAGAATAAACTTAAAGGCAACTTGCAGCTTTTTTTATAGGTTCCCACATTTTAGTGAGTTTGTGGCCAGCAGTAAGCATTGCAATGATATGCATCATTTAACACGAAGCAGAAATCAATGTGTCCTCAGAAAGCTGAACATTACAGCTCTGCTGTTTTTCTCTGCAAATTGACATTGAGACCTCGACATGTGGAAACCTACAAACACCTGACTCACTTTAGTTCTGTTGATGTGTGGCCCACACCAAACATATTTCCTGGTTCCTATTTAAACTCAGTTCAATATCTGTTAAAGGTAAGAAAATCTATCCCATTGAATGGTATCAATTTAAAATATTGCAGATTTTCAGGCTCTTAGTGTTTTTAATATCAATTTAACAACTGATTTTACACCATTCTTCAAATTACTATTTAAAGCAACACATCTGTTGACTACAGATAGATAACAATGTTGTATTGTATTGTAAGTATGAAGCTACAGCCAGAAAAATAAAAGGAGGTAAAAACAGATAACTGCAAAAAAGATCATCTGCCACCGTCGTGATGACAGTTTTCTTATTGAATAACAATAATTCATAACTATTCAAATATTGACAACTCGCTGTGTAATTGTAATGTTTTAGGAGAAATGTGTTAAATATCACACTCTTGTTCTTTTGTTGATTTGGTATGTAAGGTAAGGGGGAAAATCTTATATGATTAAAACTATTTAGAAAACCTAATTTAGAAATGTGAGCTATAGGATCCCAGCAGGGTGAGAGTTGTCGGTTTCATAGTTTCCCATTTCAATTTTTTTCAATTACATACGAGAAGATCCAAACCTAATTTGCAAAACAGACATGAAGTCCACTGTAAGCATGTTGCATCAGATCTATGTGCCGCTGACAGCTCCTGCCTGTGCTGAGAAGAAGAGCTAGGCCAGCCCTGAACAACTGGAATGCCTTGACTTTGCCTTCTTCACTGACAAAATCATGAACATTAGACAAGCAGTCAGTTCCTCTGTATCAGGTACAGAAAATGTGTTGTCCCTGTGTCCACTAAAAGTCAATTCAGACATCATCACACAGTTCCGTCTGATAAATGCTAAAGACCTGGAAGACATTATTCAACATCTGAAATCCTCCTCCTGTAGCCTCGAGACAGGATTTTTCAAAACTGTTTTTCATTGCTTGGCCTCAAATATACTACACATAGTAAACAAGTCTCTCCACTCGGGTGTATTTCCACAGGCCCTGAAAACTGCAGGAATTAAACCGCTCCTAAAAAAGCATAACCTAGACGCAACCGTAATGAATAATTACAGGCCAATATCAAACCTTTCCTTTTTAAGCAAATTGATTGAAAAAGTGGTTTTTCAACAGTTGAGTAATTTCCTGTTTTTAAATGACGGTTTTGACGTGTTTCAGTCAGGCTTTAGACCTAACCACAGCACTGAGACTTCCCTTGTTAAGGTCTTAAATGAAATCCATTTGAACACAGACAGTGGCAGAATATCAGTGTTAATAATATTAGATATCAGCACTGCATTTGGTACTGTTGACCACAACATAAGTGACCTGCTCTATCGAAATCAGTCGC
Organism: Harpagifer antarcticus; assembly: GCA_902827135.1. Lineage (NCBI taxonomy): Eukaryota > Metazoa > Chordata > Actinopteri > Perciformes > Harpagiferidae > Harpagifer > Harpagifer antarcticus. Next base: position 3,871,822 of record CADEHL010001498.1, on the reverse strand, counting down.
ATTGACCCGAAGACACATTTTGAGTTGTATACACTGTTGGAAAGAGATAATTCCTAGCTTTCTAATGATATCAGGATTGTTTTTGTACTCGAAATATTAAGCAAAATATGTCAAATTATATAATGACTGTCACGAGTCATCATTTTGAGAAAAAGGCCTTTAAAGTTTCCTCTTCTCTGGAATCCATCAATCTGATATTTTCGTTTGGATTACTGGTCTGGGGTGTGTGTGTTTGTGTATTTTTGCATTTGTGTGCATTGTTTAAATAAAAGTTTCATATTCTGAAAGCCAAGACTTTGTTTATTTAAAATCAAACAACAAAACACCCGAACCCCGAAAAACTATTTTTTTACGCAAATCCACGTTTATTTTGAAATGAGCCATTCCGACTGATTTCAATAGAGCGGGTCACATATTGCTAGATCGTCTAGAAAACTGGGTGGTAGTTTCAGCAACAGCTCTAAATTGGTTTAGTTCCTACTTAAAGGACAGAAAAAACGTTGTCTCAATAGGCAACGGGGTTCCTCAAGGCTCCATCTTAGGACCTTTGCTTTTGAATATCTATATGCTACCACTGGCTCAAATTATTAAAAACAGCGATCTAAGCTATCAGACGACACCCAGATTTATTTTTAAATTACACCAGGAGACTATTCTCCGATTAGAACACTGAGCAAGTGCATTGAGCACATCACTGACTGGATGACTCAGAACTTTCTCCAATTGAACAAACAAAAAACTGAGATCATTGTTTTTGGAGCAAAGAAGGACCGATTAAAAGTAATCGCAGAGCTTCAGTCGGCAGACTACAAAGTAACTCACAAAGCAAGACATCTGGGTCACATTACAACAGTTATTAGGTCTGCATACTACCACCTGAAGAATATATCAAGGATTAAAAAAACTAATGTCACAACAGGATTTAGAAAAACTTGTCCATGCTTTTATTTTCAGTAGACTCGACTACTGCAATAGTGTATTCACAGGGCTCACTAAAAAATCCATCAGAAAGCTGCAGCTGATTCAGAATGCTGCTGCACGTGTCCTCACAAATATTAAAAGAGTGGATCACATCAGTCCGGTTCTGAAATCATTACACTGGCTTCCAGTCGGCCAAATAATTGATTTTAAAGTTCTATTGCTAGTTTTTAAATCACTAAATGGTTTAGGGCCAATGTATATGAACGATCTCCTACATAATTGTGAACCATCAAGGTGCCTCAGGTCTTCTGGGACGGGTCTTCTCTTGGTTCCAAGAGTAAGAACAAAACATGGAAAAGCAGCGTTTAGCAATTATGCCCCGACACTCTGGAACAAACTGCCCGAATCATGCACGTCTGCAGAAACTCTTACTATTTTCAAATCAAGACTGAAAACATATCTTGTTGCCGCTGTTTTTAATTGAGCTGTTCATTTTCGCACTGTAGTATGCCATTTAAACATGTATTGTATACATGTTGTGTTTATTTTATTATCTTTGCTTTTAAATGCCTGTTGTAAAATGCCATTATATAATAGTTTTATTTATTCTTAAAATGTATTTAAATTTATTTTGTAAAGTACTTTGAATTGTCGCGTGCTGAAAAGTGCTATATAAATTGTCTTGCCTTGACAGAGTTAACTTAGGCACGGTCCAACCGGCACTGGCAGTGATGCATTATGGGTAAATACCAGGCTGTCATACGTAATCCTTACTTAAAAGAGCTGGGGCCGAGTAAAGAGAGCCTGTAGAGCATAATGAGATGGTAAACAGGAGCACTGGGTCCACTGGAATTGGTCATAAAAGCGAGACTTGCATTGTTTAGACCACAGGCTCTGGGTAATGAGGGAGCTAAACTTTGTATATTTCCAATCACTGCAGCGGCTGCTCGGTACAGAACACTGGCTCCTGGGCTCTGCTGGGCCAACACAGAGCTTTGCCTGTGTCTGGACTTTTGATGGATGTTCAAAGAAGAGGCTTCCTGTATCTCTCGTTTGGTTTTCACTTGCCCTCTACTGGTCCAAATATGCACTGGCTTCTGTAACCCTTCACTCAAGCTCGTTCCTGACAATTGCACCCACAATGCACTACAGGGTGGTAGTAGGAGTCTGCAGGGTGCTGAGGATTATTCAGTAGAGAGGATCCTTTATCTACAGCACAGGGTTGAACATGTATGGGTCTTAAATAAGTTGCTGTCCTTCCAGGTTACAGAGCCCTAGTTTGTCCCTCACATGCAACAACATCAGTAACAGCAAAGCATCTGTTTTTTCTCAGCAACCCACTTACAACACTAACTGCTGTTCTGAAAAACTCAATAACCATCTGTCTGCTGGACCAAAAAAAATCACTTTATATTATTCATCCAGAATGTTAGAATAGGCTTTGACACTAACAATAAATAAAGAACAACAGTACGTTTTGTAAATGGTCCTACAGGTTGTTACCTCAAAATAACAGTATGATGGTTACATGTGCTTCATTTGGGTATTCTCAATCGATTTGCGTGGTGATTTCTGAATCCTTCCTCTCCTCTCTGGGCCCAGCACCTGTTCTCTTCTTTCTCTCCTCTGTACTCTCTACTCTATGTTGGTGATGGTGTTTCCCTGTCTGCTCTCCATAGATGAAAAAGGTTAAAAGGCGTCTTACTGTCGATCCTTTTGATTTTGAACTGGGCCTTGACTGCTTCATCGAGTCCAGAGGACGGCCATTTCAGGTAGCAGCTGCAGAACGTGTGTCAGCCAGACCACCAGCTCTATTGTCCGTTTCAGCTTGTTTCTGTTTTTCTTCTTTGCCAAACAGTTTCTGGCAATATTACATTAGCGCTAAGCCATGTCATTATTCGTTCTCGTATCTGGCTACAATACACTCATTGTGCATACGTGTGTTTGTGCACAGACACTGAGACATCTTGTCAGATCATTAACACAACATTTAAGCAAATCTCAAGAGATTCAAGTGGCATGAAATCAACTCACGGTGTCATCACTTAAAGATGAAATAGACTCTTCAATCTTCGGTTTTTGTTCCTAAAAGAAATCTGATTAACTCTGAAGCAGTTTTTGGCCATGACCAACATAAAGCCCACCATTCATGTTTTAGTTTTTTTTCAGTGTAATCACGAGGCTCAGCAGAGTGCAATGACCAAACTAAGTCAGACACCCTGAGTTATTTAAAAAAAGAGAAACGATAGATGTAGTCATTACATTTATCAATACGTGTATTTTACATTAATCAATGTTTTACCACAACTTTAACCAGCTTTACTGATTATTATGGTAGCCCATTGTACTTTCTAATCTTGTCAACATTATTTCTATTATAAATACAAAAAATGTTATTAGTATAAATAATAATATATGCCACTTTTAATGATTTTGCTGTACAGTAAGATAGGTCCACCTCCTAATTTTTTTTTTTATATAATAAGGTATTTTTTGTATCTCAAATGTATTAATGTAGCTTGGAATTAATTTGAAGCAACAAGTCATTTATTGATTGATCGTATACCTTGCTCTTACTTTATCCAATCACCTATGTGACAACCGCAAAGCCTTCACACACCTCCTCCCCTGATGCTAAGCTTTTAGTTAAGCCTGACCAGCATCATCATCTCCACTGTGCTTCATCAGCACTCACCAGTCTCCACCCTCTTCCTCAGGCCCCAGTCTCCCAGGACCTGATGGATGGGGGGGGTAGGGAGTCCATGCTTGCTGAGGTGGACATGGCGTCTGTTTTTCACCAGATTTTGGATGAGAAGCGCAAAGGTCTGGACCTGAGGATGGCTCCACAGCAAGGTAAAGAGAGGAGAAACACTTTCAACGATCATTGGTGCAAAGGCATTAGAAGCATTTATACAGAGGAAGAGAAGTCACATCATGAACAGGTCACATGCACTATGATTCCTTTTGGCCTATAGGACACTATACGAAATGCATTTTCAAAATATATTTTGTAATCAACATAATGTCATTATCCGTCTTTGTGTTTCCTGTTTTCATTTGAAAACGTTTCCTTCCCCTGGGTTATGTCTGTTTTAACTTCCTGTCTTTTGGTTTCCCCGCCTTTAGGGATTGTTTGCCCCGCCCTCAGTCTTTCCACCTGTGTCCAATCACGTGCTGCCCTGCTGTCTTTACCTGCCCACTCCAGTCTTGTCAGATGTGTCCTGTCCGTTTGCCTGTCTGTCTCTGTGTGACTGTCAGACTCTGTTTCTGATGCGGTCTCTCTGCATTTGTGTCCATTGCTGATTTATTTTGTTACTGCTCTTGTACCTTGTGCCATTCCGGTTTGTCTTCTTTCTTTTTCTTGATACAGTCTATGTTGTCCTCTATGTTTGTGTGTTTTACAGTCTTTGTGATTAGCTTTAGTTCATTAAAGCTTGCTTTTTGTTTTTTATACCTGTATGTTTTAGTCTAATCTCCCTCCAAATGTGTTTTCTTCTTCAGCAGTTTGACAAACTTTTACCAAAATTGTCCGTTATTTATGTAGCTGCGGTAATAAATGAGTTCTACGCATGATATATGTATCAAGGGAACTGAATACAGCGTTCAGGCAGGGCCCATGTTCATTCCTCTGAAAGTTGATCAGTTGCACATCTGAGTGTTGAGAGTGTTGCCTCAATACCAACATACTTCCTGAGGGCTGGGTTCTCCCAATGGTCAAGGTGACTGAACAGAATGGCCATTTGTTTTTCTATTTGTATTGTGTGACATTGATATAATACTCTAATTAAACCGTGATATTGACAGAAATGTGGAACAGTTTTGCTAATTTGAGCTCCTCATATTTTCTCCAGATGACCTTGGGTACCCGGAGAGCCAAACTATTCCCTCTCGCTCCATGTCCCAGCTCAGCTACTCCTCGTGTGGCAGTGCATGGGGCCCTCAGGGCAGTTATCTGACGGGCCCTGAAGACTCAGAGGAAGACGACCAGCTCTACCCCCTCTACCAGTCCCATCTGGGCCCCTGCAGGCACACCTCCCAGGAGAGCCTGAACGCACCAAACGCCCCACCACAAGTTTGTAATATGATCCATACGAAATACTCATTAATACAGATTTAGCCCTCGTAAAAAAAGTAATCATAAAACCGGTTGCCGGTTAATGATGCATTCAGCTCGTAAACCCAAATAATAAGACATTAACTTGTAGATGTATTATTTGGACAGAAGGTCAAAACAAATGTTGTGGTATCGCCCACCACTATTCTGCACGTATTAACACAAACAGTACAAAATAATATATTTTTGGAATGGCCAGAGGATTCGGAAAATATTGGGTCATGTTTGGTGGGGGCTGAGTAAAGGCTTGAAGGTTGGGGAGTGGGTCAACCGCATGGTATGAACGACCCACACAGGAAATAATGTGGCTGAAGTGCCTTGGGACCCGGGGGGTCCGGGCTCAAGGTTGGGGCACTTCTTTAGTCTCTGAGTCTACATTCTCCCCCAGGAAAATGTATCCAGTATATTTTAGATGTGTGGCCCCCGTGCTATGCCCTGAGCAACGGTGCCATCGCTAACTCTAATCCTGCTGAAAGAATATAGAGAAGAATAGGGTCTGGAGAGTGGGGGGGGGATTGTGAGAACTGAGACAAGCTCCAGAGAAAATGTTGGACACGCCTACAGGTCTGCAGGAGATTGGATCGTGAGAAGGGAGGCAATGTCTTCTTCCTGAAACTAAGCTGTAAAAACTTTTTTAGAAATGTGACATTTATTCATCAAAATGTCTAACCTCCTTACACAATCCAGTCCTATCAATGCACAGATATTCTGTCTGATATCAATTAATTTACTGATGATTTAACAATCCATATGACTTTTATTGTTGTATTTTTTCTTGGCACATTTTAAAAGCCTCTAAAAAAGCATGTTAGACCAAGAGGCACTAAAAACCATTACAACTTTTCTTTTTATTTGTCAAGCCAGTCAAGCAGTAGGGGCTTGGACCTGGAGCCGTAGGGTCGCCGGTTCAAGTCCCCAAACAGACTTAAAATATGGAGTGTGGACTGCTACTTGGAGAGGTCCCAGTTCACCTCCTGCCCTGCCGCGGTGCCCTTGAGCAATGCACCGGTCACCCCCCACTCCCATTGCTCCCCGGGCACTGTACAATAGCTGCCCACTGCTTCTAGTACTAGGATGGGTTCAATGCAGAGGCCAAATGTCACTGTGTGCTGTGCTCTGCATGTGTGACCATGAAAGAGGGTTTCATCCCTCCAATTAAAAAGAATTATGCTGGCTATCCATTATATATTTTTTATTAGATATAAACTGCTTAACCAGATATATGCAGGTAAGAAAGGACAACGTGAGAATTGCAATAAGCTAAATATGACCACATGATGTATGTATATGATGTCACTGAACCATTCTGTGTTAGAGGGACATTTCCTTTTTCTTCAAATGACCAATAAAGCGCAAGGTAAGATAGATAAACAGAACTATAGGTTTAGGAGTATATTTCTGAGTAAAAGATTAAAAGAAAAATTGAAACTTCTCTTCATTTTGCAATTTGGTCTTTCTAGCTGCACATGTTGCTTTAGAACACACTCACAGACAAGAGTTCCTCAGACTGAGATGTTGACTGAAGGGGGGGAGGGGATACAGCTGGTAGATGAGAGGGAGGTCTCGTACATTACATCAGTCTATTTATTTGATATACAACAAGTGTCTGGAAAGCATCAGGACACGTGGTGATGGGAGGAGATAGAAAACAGACTCTCTGTGGCCTATGCACGTCCGCATGCGCCTCATGTTCACTTATTAGTGCTGCAATGTAACTAATACATTCACTCGAGAAGTACTGTATATTTAAGTTAAAATGCTTTTTATGTCCCTAGATCAGTGAATACTAGGGGTGTAACGGTATTCGTCCCGTACCGTCACGGTTCGGCACATGCAGTCACACGGCGAATACGCCTTTTTTACGAGCGGGAAAAAAGTCTGTCACTCAGGGCAGTATTACACTATATATAATCCAGGGGGCGGTATTACGCCTAAAAGCCAGCCGCCCGTAAATAACAAATAAAGAACAAGAACAAAACACAACAAAACGAACACAATACATGAAGAAGAAAAGTTAGCTATGGCGAGTTCACACAACACACAGCTAGAAGACCCACCTGCATCTTTTAAATCAGGTGTGTGGGAACATTTCGGGTTCCCTGTGGACTACAGCAATGATGGGGTGCGAGTTGTGGATCGGACGAGGACGGTGTGTCGGCGTTGTTCGACAGCGGTGCGGTATGCTAGTGGTAACACGTCAAACATGCTCAATCACATCCGAGTCAGTCTCAGTCCCCAGCGAGAGGGTTTTCTCGACGGCAGGTGACATAGTTACCATAGTTACCGCCAACAGATCTGCCCTCACTGCTGACAACGGAGACTAACTCATCTTTTTGAAGAACAACTTGAACATAGAGTAAAGCTTGAGTACCTTTTATTTAGGCATAATGGCCTCACACACTCACAAGTTAATTACACATGTTAGACATTGCTCCTAAAGGTACAGATTTTATTTTTATATTATTGTATTTATTTTATATTTTGACATCAGGAGATGTTATACAGTTCTGTATTGCCTTTTATTGATTGTGATTGAAACACTTTGTTAGAAATTTATTTTAATATTTTCAAGACAGTCTTTTTAGTTGTACAGCTTACTTAACCTTTTTGTTTGACATCAGCCATTATAAATAATATGGCCATCTGAGTGTTACTGTTAGTGGTTTGTTTTTAACTGACAGTGTAACACTGTCTTCCCGAATGAAAACAAAAACAAAGAAGTGGTGACGGCAGCCGTGACAACCAGGGCCGCCTTAATGCACGGGCTGACCTGGGCTGAAGCCCAGGGGCCTACGGAGATTGGGGGCCTATCATGAGCCAATTCAGATGATAAATACAACTTTGAAGCTTGTAACGGCATAAATACAAGCGGAGAACGGAGTAACTTGACGTCACAGCAGGCACAACAACAGCCGGTGTTGTTGAGGGAAAAGGAGTTTCGAGACAAGCAGCTATTACAAAACATGCCAAAGCTTACAGGTTGTTTTAAACCTGTAGGCCAGGATGAGGAGGAAGGACAGATGAGTTCTGTACCGGGCGGCAGCGGTGCCGGCCGCGGGGCCTCGGAGCCAAGTAGGTTTGTCTCACAATTTGTCTCACAGCTGGAAGACACAAACGGGAAACAGCAGAAAACCAACAGTCCAAACATGTGTCTGTCAGACATCAGATGCAGCCTGAAAGTTCCCATTGGCTGTTCAGACCCCGGCTGCTCTTCCTGCGCACGGCTGTCACTTTCCTTCCGTTTGATTCTGATTTGAAAACAATTCAAGCTGCCAAGCAACACATATCCCGTTTAATTATGTTTGTCGAAAGACATCTTGATGAGTCAAAAATTGTTTACATGTTCATTATCCAGACAAATTACAATTTATAGGAGAATTCTGAATAAACGAGCAAGGAAACACAACAAATCTGAAGTCTTTAATGCAAAGCCCAATGAAGGGTGAACACGTGCGCTTCTCTTGGTTAGAGCTACAACCCACTGTAAGTGATATGCTGACCATCTTCAACAGACTGGGCTCTGGTTTCAGACAGAGGGTGAAAAGAGGTGCAGCACAGGCATTATGAGACACTAAATACAAATATGAACCAAAAATGGCTTACATTATAGTTTAAACATGTGGCCACTGAACAAGCTGTCTTGTTTGACAGGTTTGAGTGAGAAGAGTCTGATGGAACAAATACACTTCTGTCTCCACAGGGAGCCCAGCTTGCTTTAAGTCAGTGTTTCTCAAAGTGGGGACCCTGGGGGTCGCAGAGGTATGACAGGGGGGGGGCGCGAGAGACCAGGAGGAAAAATTGTTATGACAACAACAACAAAATTGAAAAAGATTTTTTGAAAAGAAAATTGTTATGACGTCGGCATGACCGGCGGAAGTTAAACTTGGAAACCTTAGAAACCTATGAGGGTGCTGTAGGACACAGGTGTGTAATGTACATGTTGAGGATGGAAGGTCAGTAGGCGGCGTCAGGGGGGCGCTAGGGGGTGCTGCAGGTCCCCCAAGGATAGCCATAGCACCCCCAAGAAATGTATGTCTTTTTTATTTTTATGTGTGATTTCGAAAATAATATGCTACAGTACAAGTACGTCTGAGTCTCTGTGTTTCATTCAAGCTCGGCTTGGTGTGTGTGTGGAACGAGCCAATTGTGTGTGCGAGCGAGAGACAGAGAGAGCGCACTGGTACCGGAGATTGTTGTTGTTAACATCTGGTGCTAGCTAGCTACGCTAGCTTTTTCAACAACAAGGTGGAGGGAGAACTCTCGCCTGTCAGACTGAGAGGCTCAGATAACCTCAGCTCATGTGAAATAAAGGACTCTCTGTGTTCAGATTACCCACTGAGATTAGTTATCTCAGTGGGTCTCAAAACCGTTTGGTCACAATTAATGTAAACAATTATGTCCGAGACATTTATATGTGGAAAAACAGTTATGAAATACTATGACAGTAAAACAAGAAAACAGTTTAAAAGGGGAGTGATTTGTAAAATATCCAAAAAGTAAATCTGCTTACAGGTCTGTTTCATATGGGTGTTGAGAGATGTATCCATAGAGCTCTTAATTTTGCTCTCAAAGTGCACCAGATCGATGCTTTTAACTTCAATATTAAAAAAAAAATCTTCCCTGGGGAACATGCCCCCGACCCCAGGAGGTGAGGACCCTCCTATATGAGGTGAGAACCCCCTAGAGCAGTGACCACCAACTGGCGGGCCACATCCGGCCCGCCAGACATTCTCATCCGGCCCGCACGACGGGGGTGACTGTGGCGTTGGCGGAGTGGTTACTGCGTTCGCCCCCCATCCATTTTTTTTTTACGTCTCGGGAGTAAGGTGCAGTAGACTGCGTACTGCGAAACCTTCACTTCCTTGAAGAAGAAGTGATCCTTCATTGTGAAGAGTCTGCTTTGTGCGCTCCGCACCACAGCAGCAGCCCCGCTGCGACAGAGTCCAACAGAGAGGCAGGAGCTGCGGGACAGAGTCCAACAGAGAGGCAGGAGCTGCGGGACAGTAGCCTAGAAGCAGGGTTGGGTTGTAACGGAATATATGTAACGGCGTTACGTAATCAGAATACAAAAATCAAGTAGGCTAACTGTATTCAGCTGGCGTTACGAAAAACGAGTAATCTGATTACAGTTACTTTCGTAATCCTGAAGTGAATAATTATTGGAATTATTTCTTCACAAAATGTAATATTTATTACCGGCAGAACTGTGTGCACACTGCACGGCTTTGCAGCATGTCTGTTGAGCGAGAGAGATGCAGCGTGTCTGTGAGGCCCCGCCCCCGCACGCAGATGAGAGAGAGAGAGATCTCTTTTAAAATATATTGAAAGTTAGAAACGGAGATGGTTAGATAAAATGTGCAAGATAACGTTGATGTAGCATTTCTTTATTGTCGAAATGATGACATTTATAACGGGATCAAAGTGAATGGCCTGCTGCTGCTGAATGCATGGGGCAAGTGACTGGAACAAGTTTTAAAAGTTATTACATCGTTTCAGATAATAATAATAAATAATAATGATAATTCATTCTATTTAGGGACGCCTTTCAAAGCACCCAACGACACCTTACAATTCATAACATATTCTAAGGAAAGGTTTACAGCAGGAGAATGCAGTCCGGGTGATGTTTTTTATGTGGGGTGCCAATGAGAGGGAGCTGTCCAGAATGACACCAAGATGTTGTGTTTGAGTTCTTGATAAGCCATTAAAACAATAAAACAAGTGTCTCCTGTTTAACAAAACATACCCATCTGTTATGGAAAAAGAAAGTATTCCAAAAGTATTCTAAAAGTACCCTGAACACGTTACCTTTTTAAGACACGTAACTGTAACTGTATTCTGATTACTTTCAGAGCATGTATTCAGTAATCAGTAACTGATTACATTTACAAAGTAACCCTCCCAACCCTGCCTAGAAGTGATCCTTCGTTAGCGTGAAGAGTCTGCTAAGCTTTATGCAGTAAACCCCCCCCGGCCCACGATAGTGTCTATTGGATAGATTTTGGCCCTTGGACAAATGTAGTTGGTGATCCCTGCCCTAGAGGATGTTAGGTCCACTCCCCACTTTGTCTTGGCGGGGCCCGACTTTTTTTTTCTCCAAAGTCTGACGGAAAAAGTTTGAGAACCACTGCTTAAGTAGATCCTCATGATTAGGTAACCGCTGGTTAGAGTCAGGATGAGGGTCATGGTTTATGTCTGAGAATGAGGACAGGAGGCATGATTTCAACACAGTCTTAGAGGAACTGTCTGAGAGCTCACTTTGAAGTGTCTTTTGAGTGTCTTTCTGATTTCACTATTCCTGAACCCAGGGACCCAATAGGGAAAAATATCATTGCATCGACCCATTATCCAAGCACAACTTGTTTTATTTCCTTAAACTACAGAAAGCCTTAGACCCATGTGGGTAAAAATACCTGCTGATTCATTTCTTGTTTATTCTTCTTTGTTTATGACTTGTGGGTGGGAAAAAAGTTGTGCCAAGTGAGTGTTCATTCTTTTAAATACCCATTTGAAGAGGCTGGGTGACCCACTACTCCATGTTCTACTTGGACTCAAATTCATATTTTGAGTTTTATTCCTTTTTGGTTTTTCTTTTAGCTAAAATCTTTTAATGTTCCATATTTTATAGACAAAAAAATGCTACTGAAAAGAAAAAGAACCTAAAACTAATTCTCAAAAGTAATTTTAGAGCGGACTCTTTCAATTACAGTGAAATGAGATTTGGGGATGAGGTGATTGGATCAGCCCATAGACGCTGATGATGTCTTATTTGTTCACTCTGAGTGAAATTAATATTATATGACATGAAGATTTCAACAGTATTATGTTAGCTCTAAAATCTTGTTTTGAAGGAACTATTAATACGTGTGGGTTAACTTTTCTCAAGTTTTCCAATTTATGTTCATTGATAAAATAATTGGTCTATGCTTCTGAAATCCTGCTAAAGTTTCTTCCTTCATCATATCTTGTGTTCATCATCTGTCTGTGGCTGACTGACTGTCTCTCTGCAGATCACTGACCTGAACAGACGTGTATCAGCCATTGAGAACCTCTTAAACCACTTGGAGCAGAATGTCACCTCTAAATACGACGAGGTAAGTCCATTAAATAGCTCACCGTAGTTGCCAAATTATCATCATATTCGTCGTCAGACCCTTTGTTTACAGTAATTATTCAAAACTGCAGACATGTTAGGGCAGGATACATGCATCATAATCTGCTCGCTAATCTGTCTCTAGTTGTACTTGTTCCTGCTGTTAGCGTAAAAGTAAAGAGAGATCTGTGAGTTTTCTTCGTATAGTCGGCTACGTATGTTTTTTGTATCTTTAAAGGGATGGGTTCGTGTTTTTGAACTTGTGTTTTACGGGATACTTTGTTGGTTTATTGCACATTGCTTAACTTAACTTGACTGGTGGGTCACCTGTAGGTGTTCTCTCTATTTACTGTAGGCAATATACTCATTATGAATAAGTAAGTGGGTTCATTTATGTGATAAATTCGTTATATTTTGAAATATTTATATTCACTCCGAATATTGGGGCATTTTATCTCAGTGCTTAGGACGTCTGATGATGAAGAGGGGCAGACTTTCCATTCTCCTCTCAACAGTGATTACTATGTCTGTTTTGTCATCAGAGAATCAGCAAACTGTAAACTCAACTGAAGCGAAGCTTGTCTGGTATTAAGTGGCTATTCTGCTACAAATGCTAGATTTAATAGACTGATATCTTTCTTCTCGCTTGTGGTAAAGCACAGCTTTAATCAATTTGCATATAGCACATTGAGCAGGTGTCCTCAGAGCAGCCTGCACGCAACACGTCCGTGTGAGTGTCCATCTGATAGAGAGGTCTCATGCTTTCATACATTCATGGAGCATATTATAAATGTCCCTCTCCTATAGAGCTGCTCCTGTTTCAGCTAACGGACCTCGGCCAGAAAGCATGGCAACACAGCCGGTCGAGACAACATGTCTGTCATGTGCAGTTTTTTGTGATGACAGTGGCTTTTACCAATTTGAAAATTATAGCAACTGTTGTAAAAACTAAAACAAAGAAAAACAAAATCAGACTTCTCCTTTTAGCCAATGACCCAGGCTCACCCCTCCCTACACGCAGATTACGCAGACTGCGTGGGGCCTCACCTTGTGGAGGGGGCTTCACCTTGTGGAGGGGGCCTCACCTTGTGGAGGGGGCCTCACCTTGTGGAGGGGGCCTCACCTTGTGGAGGGGGCCTCACCTTGTGGAGGGGGCCTCACCTTGCGGAGGGGGCCTCACCTTGCGGAGGGGGCCTCATCTTGCAGAGGTGGCCTCGTCATATGCGCAAATGCGGCGCAATTAATCTTGTGTGCAAATGCGGCGCTACTATGCACGCCAGTTTCCCCGCTGCGGGGCTCCGGCGCTAAGACCGGACCCGGAGGGGCCTCTTCACACAATGTTGCGTGGGGCCACAACTTGGCCCCATGCAATTTAGATTCTAAATGATGGTAGATAACAAAGCCGGGTATTCACAGTGTGTACAAATTGTAACATTTTGATCGCATAAGATACTTTGTTCAGCGTTTGGTTGTCCTTTGCTTCACACGTCAAAACTTTTGCCCACAAACGTATGTGTGACATCAAGATGATTACCTTCACTTCCTGTACCCATAGGCTGAAATTATAACTCTTGATAGTAGATTTTATAATCTGTAGCTAGCTAGCTAAGTAACGCTAATCCTGAGGTTATGTTAATTAGTAATACCTCAGTCTACAGCTCAGATGTATCTTAGACTGCACTGTAACTTTTATCCATGTATTTCTTCTTTTAATGTTTATTTTATTAGCTTTTCTTTTTAATGACTGATTTTAAATGCCATTTTCTTAATGTCTTTCATTTTTTTGTAAAGCACTTGTGTTGAAAAGTGCTATATAAATAAACTTGCCTTGCCTTGCTCTGTCCGGCAGGCGAGCGAGGGTCCTCAGACTCCGAGCAGCTCCTCTCCTCCTCCTCAGTGTGAGGACGTGGACCTGGAGGAGCAGCAGCTGAGGCTGAAGCTGCACCAGATGACGGACAACATCAGCGACCACAGCCTGAGCTCTGACGAAGATGAGCCCAGCAGGCCACTGTCCTCCCAGGACATCCCAGCATGGAGGAGCCACGAGGCGGACACCAAGCCCACCAGAATACCTACCAGACCCCCGTCCAGAAGCAGCATCATCCTGTGCAGACTGGAGGAGGAGCAGCCTCAGCTCACCGACTCTCAGAAGGTACAAATGTCTATAAAAAAAAGCGCAACATCAGCCTAGAAAATGACGACCACACGCAAGCATTTAATGCCATATTTGTCATTCACATACATAATGTAGTGCACATGTGGATCTTTGCATATACTGTAATATAAGAAAACAGCCTAGCTCATGAAAGTCCATTTGCAGGAATCCACTCTAAGCACATACTGGAGTCATACATCTAGTCACTCAGTGTGTATTGCTCCTGTGCAACCATTACTCTCAGAACAAAGATAGGATTAGAAAAATAACTCACTCTTAGTCGATGTGCTAAATTGCCTGAACTGTTTAAACTGGCATCTCTTTCCCTTTCAAAGTCACACAGCTACAGTACTATACTGAGTAATGATTTAGTGTTTTCTATTTCTCATTTTACACAGAAAAGTTCAAACTGCATGGCCTCTCTTCAGGATTTAAAGTATCACATAACATAAGCGCTTACAGCAGGAAACCTCCTCTGAAGTCCAAAGCTGATAAGTCCCAGGCTTGTGAAGCTTTTCCAGAGTGACTGAAGGGGGCAAAGGTCAGCTGCACTCTGATCTCCCAGCAGCCCTTGTGCACTGCTTATTGTCAGACCAAATAGTTGTTCCTGCTTTATTAACTACAGATAGCTATGGATGTCAACTCTCCAACAGAATATATGCTAAGGGAAGGTGTTTTCCTATAAACATACTGAGATCTGTTTCCTGCTAGAGAGGATGTTATATACTGTTCCAATGGAATTGTATTGCTTGACAACAGCTTTGCGCCATTACTTCCTGTCAGCTCATGTGATTGCAACAGTAACAAAACTGGGACACATTTAGAATGATTACAACTGTGAGATGGTCTACAGGTCCGATTCATCATTTCAGACATGGCTGATCTGGACTATTTCGCAGATATATAGGTGAGAAAGAGATCTGGAATCAGTGCTCAAGGTGGACTATTGCTCCATAACAGGTCATCCTAAACAACAAGTTAGGTTCTTTGGTCATTACCTTCCAAATTAATTCACAAAAGTATTTTGCTGATCCGAAAAAATCACATGACTGCCTTGCAATCTGCCATATGTTTTGTTGAGTGTAGACACTACAACCAAGTCCCCAAAACGAAAGCCATTTTGAGAGAGTGGTTCAATTGTGTAATTACAGACTCAGGGTGCAGCATGTGATGCCATTAGGTACAAAAAGACAGTCTATAGATTAACAAGGAAAAACAAACACCTGTAAATCAATTTTATAATGTTTTTTGACAACCTAATGTTACTGGAGTCGAGAAGAACTGCAATATTACATTATTTTAGCCCCATTTACATTTTCTGGCTTAGCTGGCAGATGTCTCTAGTGCCATGGCTCTATGGGCCCCTTGGAACTGAAGATTATCGGTTGCTTTTATTCCTGAAAGTGAAACTTTTTAGGCTTCATGTGTGAGGCAACATCTGCCACACTGTCAGTGTAATTAATGTGCTGCACCTTGAACACTGATTCCAGATCTCTTTATCTCCTCTATATCTGCAATGATCTCATAATGGCTGAGATATTGGCCTGTAAAAATGGTGAAAAGGCACATAAGCACTACTCTCTTGAGTTGCCTAAAACATGTGTCCCCCGTGTTCAAGGTTTCTTTAATGAATACATACCATGTCCCACCAACCCCACAGCTACTTACTACCACTATTTATGTTTTATTATTTCCTCCCATTTCTCTTGTAGACCCCCCCCCTGGAGAACGGGTCCCAGGCGGGCTTCAGAGGCTCCACAGCCCTCCTGGTTGAGCTGGAGGACAAAGTAGCTCAGGCAGCTGCCAACGTGCAGAACGCTGAGAGCGAGGTGAGGAACAACTGAGGCTGAGATCAGATTAGCGGCCATGTTGGATCTGTTTGATGATGGTGGTCACTCTCTCCTCTCTCCAGGTCTCCTACATAGAGAACAGGATCGCTGCCCTGAACGCTGCCGGCATGCCCGTGGACAAAAGAAGACGGGTAAACACATTTCTTTTATTTGAGTCTAAGCAGTTTAAAACCATTATGTTTTCATGTATAAGATGCATAAGGGAGTTATTTTTGGAAACAGGGCAGCTTTAATTCTACTGGCCAACACTATAGGCTTGTTTGAGATGAGCCACAACAACAATGTGCAGGACTGAGATTCAGCATTGGAAAGTGTCGTCAAATCCACATATTTACATAGATGCTCATTTATGTTATTATTCACCATAAGTCCAGATATGAAACATAGACTTGTGACTTATTATCTTGAGTCTGAGTCTAAATCTACTCTAATGTTTATTCTGATTGTTCTAGAATAGAACAATATAGATAAGTTCTTTCAAGTTTTAAACTCTGCTTGAATGCCTTCGTAACCTTAAGCATCCATCTGTTGGGATTCCACATATTTATTTATCATTACAATAAACAGTATTTTATTCTGTTATTATTTAACTTTACATTCAGATTTTGGCTCATTTTATTCTACTTGACATATATATAGTTTAATTGTTACGCATGTACCTGCACAGGGTTCACTTCACACCAGTGGTGAGCCGTCAGGGCCCTCTAGGCCCTTTCTGAGGGCCTAAAATATTCTACAAAATAATATTTAAAAACATTAAAAATATATATATATTTGTTTTAAATACTTTTTTAGTTATATTTTTTTACCAAAATAACTTGATTTAATTGTATTTAAAATAATATTTCCATAGAAATAAATCCTTCGAATCTGCCTATTCAGTTTGTGTTAGAATGTGAAGGGTTAAATGAAAGAAGCTCGTCTCTGCGAGTTACTGTGAAGAGAGGAGCTGTTGGATGTCCAGCTATGAATTCACAGAGGGCCCGCTATAGCAGTGGCTCTCAAAGTGGGAGGCAGAGGCATGCCAGGGGGGGCGCTAGAGACCAGGAGAAAAATGGTTATATAAAAAAAAAAAAAAAAAAAGATTAAAAAAAAATCATAATTTGAAAAATGATTGATTCGAAAATAATATGATACAGTACTATTACGTCTGGCTCTCTGTGTTTCATTAAAGCTAACAGATATAAGGAGTTTTTTCAACAGCAAAGTGGAGGAGAGTCCTCTCCTGTCAGACTGAGAGACTCAGTGAGCTAAAGCAGTGTTTCCCAACCGGGGGTACGCGTACCCCTAGTGGTACGCGAGGGAACTGTAGGGGGTACGTGGAATTCCAAGGTGACAAGTAAAAAAAATAATAATCCCGTCAAAAATGATAGTGCGCGATTTGTTTCCCTAGGGAGACAATAGTCTGTGGCACGCACAACCGCGCCAAAATTCCACAATGAAAACAGCTGCTTACCTGCAGCCAGAAAAATACGGGTAGGTCTGCGCTATGGATAAATGGCTGAAACGTCCGCTTGCTCTGGGTTCAGGCCAGGGTTCAGAGGAGCCCGCCGAGAAACGTAAGAAAGAGGCCAAACTGAAACCAAGGCAGTACAGTGAAACATATATATTATTTTGATTCATTTATACTTCTGCGGACCCACCGCAGCCTCAGTGCTTCTTTTGCGGTGAAGTCCTGGCTAATAGTGCGATGAAGCCAGCGCATTTACAGAGACACCAGAGCACCAAACACTCGGGAAGTGTCGATAAAAGTGAAGAATTTCCCAGACGAAAGCTGTCAGAATTTAAATCGAGCCAGACAGTAATGATGAAAGCCACGAATGTGTCAATGAAAGCACTCGAGGCATCTTACGCCGTGTCCCTGCTTGTGGCTAAATAAAAAAAACCTCACTCTATTGTTGAGGAGCTCATTCTCCCTGCAGCGACTGCGTTGGCCGAAATTATGATAGACAAGAAAGCAGCCGAAGCACTCAAGAAAGTTCCCCTGTCGAATAACACCGTATCCCGTCGGATCAATGATATGTCTGTTAATATAATTGGACAAGTGGTGAACAAAATAAAACTAGCCGGTCAGTTCGCTTTGCAGCTGGATGAAATTACAGATGTGAGTGGAGAAGCGCAGCTCCTGTCCTTCGTGCGTTACAAAGATGGGTCGGACATAAACTATGGGGGGTATTCCCTATCTTTATTCAAGAGCGTGGTATTTACATTTGAGAGCATACTTTATGTATTTATTTCCCTAAAACCCTGTCCTCGCACTCACATAGTGCCTGCTTGCACTTAGATTTGCTCTGCTTCGGCTCAAACTGTACGCTTGCACTCAGATATATTGCTGTTTACAGATTTGTTTTGCTCTCAGATTTATTCTGTGCGCGCTCGAAACTTTTGTGCAACAATCCTGTCAAAATCCCTCAACCAATAGGAGGCCAAGTGTCCTGGCGGGTGCGTTCGCTTTACTTATTACAGCGTCCCGTAAGGGCGGTTACTCTTTGGTTTATAAACTCCCGCCCTCCGCGGCTTTATAACATAGCATGTACTGCACTTGTTTGATTTACAACTACCTTACATAATAGCTACGTTCAGTGGCGGACTGGGACTACAAATCAGCCCGGGAATAAAATAAAATGGTCCCTCCGTTGCCTTCTGCACATAGTGCGAGGTGGTTGCTATGCAACAACAATAACAGATAGCAAATGTCGTCGTTTAGGTGCTGTTTTTCTGGAGATAGGCACTTCTCAATCCACTCCTCCATAGTAAGCCCACCCCGGAGGTCGAAGTTGACCTTAAATGTTTCCATCTTAAGCTTAGTTAGTTAGTTAGTTAGTTAGTTTACCATATAAAGTTTAGTTTAGGATTTTATAACGGTTCTCAGACGCGGAAGGATACTGATTTGTGAAAAGTAACAACAACTATTACCTGGATATACGCTCATTATATCACGGCTAAGAAACATCAGATTGCTTGATTTGACTTGTCCGTTTTATAAACATATACTAACTGTGCTTAACCCATCCCCCCCCCTCCCAAAAAAAGTTGTAAATGACTGGTGAAAAGAAACTGCTAGGCCTATACTGATGTGTTTTGTTCCTGAATTAAAGTTTAAATACCTGTTTAAAGGGGACTTATTCAAAGGGGCTCCATGGTTTAAGCCTAAATGTTACAAGATATATATAGCAAAGATAAGTTGATTATTTTGAATGTATTTATTTGATTATATTATTTATTTTCAAGGCAACATATTCATTTTAATTTATTTTTATTGAGTGTATTAAGTTGACATTAAGAAAATGCCTGAGAATTAGATGTTCAAATTAAGGAGATGAAATAAAGTTATTTTCATTCAATAATCAGTTACGTTCTACTTGTGAAGGATCATCAGCACGTATGAGTGAGGGGGTACTCATGGTATGACAAAAGGCTCAGGGGGTACACAAGACAAAAAAGGTTGGGAACCACTGAGCTAAAGGACTCTCTCAGTGGGTCTCAAATGTTTTGGTCACCATTAATGTAAATAATTATTTCCGAGGCACACGTTTATATGATCATTATAGTTATAAAAAAATAAGAGAATAAATGAAAAACAGGTATGAAATACTATATGACAGTAAAAAAAGAATAAAGTTTAAAAGGGTGATTTGTAAAATATCCATAAAGAAAAAGTAAATCTGTTTACAGGTCTGTTTCAAATGGGTGTTGAGAGATGTATCCATAGATCTCTTCATTTTGCTCTCAAAGTGCACCAGATTGATGCTTTTAACTTAAATATTTAAAAATCTTCCTGGGGGAGCTTGCCCCCGGACCCCCCTATGTGAGGTCCACACACCACCTATAAAAATAGCACTTTACCCCTGCTTACACCTATATGCTGTGAGCTGATATCGAGCCTTCATTGTAACAGTTGCGGGAACACTGTGTATATGTGTGTGGAGTGTTGCAGTAGAAAATTCCACTGTAGCGCCCGGTACATTAATGGGAAACCCTAAATGTTAGAGCACCCTCTATGAAACGTCAAGATACCCCACAGCACCCCAAAATAAAGCCCGACTTTTTTTTCTCCACAGGGGGGGGCCTGACAGAAAAAGTTTGAGAACCACTGCGCTATAGTAACTGAACGAGAGAGTAATGTAAAATGACAGTCCAATTGACCAATCATATCTTCCCTCTAAATGGGTGGGTTTTATTATCGCGGACTTTATGACAAGTTCCTCCCGCTGTGGAACTTTTCTTGTTTCCATAGCAACAACAACTTCCTGTCCACAGCGTAAACTCGCCTTCAAAATAAAAGCATGCCAAATTACACTTAAGACATACAACTGCAACGAAAGTAACAAACACAATGCAATATCCTTTTCAATTTCAAAGAACACAAATGGGGTTATTTACAGGTGTTGTTTTGTGTGGTAGAGGGTCGCTTTCCTTGATGCGTTTTGCACCCTGGGCCGTTGTTTTGATATTCCGCTGAAGTATACGCTTGGACGTAATAACTTTTTTTTTTTTTGAGGGAAGGGGTCAGAGGGCCTAGGTATAAAAGTCAGGGCTCGCCACTGGTTCACACACATTCTCTTGCACTATTTTATTTTAATTCTGTTCTTCTTGCACCATTATTTATTCGTATGTCTTATACAGTATTTATGTTCCATTGAACAAGTGTCCGCTGAAGCTCTGTTCATCAGGAGACAAATGGCGCAGTCAGTATATATAAAGTCCTAATTTCAAGTAGCAGCAGCTGACTGTCTCTGACTCTATCGTGAAGGCCAGGGGCCGCTGAAGGTCCTGTTGGAGAAGTCCTGCTCCCTGCCGGGTGTTTCTGCCAGCCCCGAGCAGCAGAGTAGAGTTTCCATGGAAGAGGTTAAAGTTACATTGTTGCCAAAGCTGAAATGCCTGATTAAATTACAGCTACTCTCTTATTAATTCATTACATTTTAAATAAGAGAACACAATAGATAATCAAAAGGAACACACTTTAACATTTCAATTAATCAAACATTAACACAAATTGTTAAACTCATAATGAATTAATGTGTGTTAATTCTCACAGCAGATACATATGTTGCAGTAGAGCTATTCTGATTCTTTCAAAGATGTTGAAAGTGTACCTGCATTTGTATATGATGCTTTGTGACAAACTCATTGGTGACAATGTTTTTCTGAGTCTTCTTTGTTCTCTGGCTTGCTCTAAGATCACCGGAGTTCAGTAGCCGACAGGTGCAAATGTGTGACAACGGCCCAAAACACTTCCATTAGGAGAAACACGCGGCAGCTTCAAAAACAATACAAATGTAAAAACACAAATGTGCTAAAGCACGTGAAAATGTAGAAATATCTGCACCAACTTGACAACACATGCAGCATTTATACAAATATTTACCAACTTGAGGAAACATGTGCAACTTTTACTAAGACCGCTGCATAACCGAAACACTGCAAGAAGCTCAAAACACAATGGAAACCAGGGGACACTAAAAAAACTGTCTCAGTCAGTCGTTCTCATAACTGTAAGTGTTTGTCAGTAGATCTGAAATGACTAGGTTAGCTACGTTAGCTAGCTAGCTTACAGCAGATCTGCAGTAACATCAGAAGGAGTCATGTGATCACATTGTTGAAATAAGACCATCAAACATTTTAGGGAAGTTTCCAACAACAGAGGCAGTTAACCAGCTTTATAATCCTGAACATCACCAAGCGCTCCGGTCCCAGCTGTGTGTGTGTCACTTTTTAGTGTCCCCTGGTCTCGAAGGGAACCGAGTCCCCTTTTTAATGTTGGTTCACTGCCTGCCACAAATCCACTCGCCTTTAAAGGAACTTGCTTTCCTGAATGAAAATGTTCCATAGATGATGGCATAACGCATGCTGCTTGAGAAGTAGTTTGGCTGCCTGAGAGATGTAGCAAGTTATACATTTTCTGTGAGTAAAAGTAGATTTCTGGCAATACAGTCAATCATTATCCTGGTGAATATTTCGCAGATAAACCTATTAACCCCGTTAAAAATAATGGCTCTTTTGAAAGGCTCTTTTGAAAGGCTCTCGGAAAAGAACGGAGCTATAAGATAATTCCCATTGCTAGTGTCCCCTGGTCTCCCAGCTGTGTGCCTCACTTTTTAGTGTCCCCCTCGTCTCCGTTTGTATTTGCAGCTTTTAGTAAACGCTGCGCATGTTTCCTCAATTTGACGAAGATGTTTCTTAATTTGCGTGTTTTTGGCACATTAGTGTTTTTATATTTGTATTGTTTTTTAAAGTGCAGCGCATTTCTCCTAATGGAAATGTTTTGGAGAGTCAATTGTTCTTGCACATTAAAGTTATTTATAACGTATTACATTTATTAAGTATTCAGTCAGGAAATTGTGTCACACTTAAATGTATACTGATAGCTAAGAGCGCTGTTAATAATGTTCATCTCAGCGGTGGGATTTCTACTGCATACAATGGTACAGATACTCTGCCTTCACACGTCAGGTCACACACTCTGAGCTCCAATTGCAATTTGCTACTTTTGTTTACTTTGAGGCAAGCTGCAGCCTACATCAAACAAGCCTAATAAGTGAACTTGAGTATGGTCCCATCTGTGGCCCCACCCTTATAGATTCAAATCGAGCAATAAGATAATCTGTCTTCTATAATGTTTCTCCCCTCCAACGGGCAAACTGAATGATAGGCCACATATTTCCCACATTCTGACTTTAGATCTCTTCTTTTTGTTTCCCTCTTTGTGTCTTCTAGTCTGCTATCCCGGTCCAAGAGAGAAGACTTTCCCACCACGTTCCCACAAGTAAGAACGCTGGAGCATGATCCCCAGGGTCGCCTGACTCCAAACATCTTAACCTTGTTAAACTCACAGAACATGATAATCTATTTTGCAAGCAGATAAACACTGTGTCCTATTGTACTGCAGTTATAATGTTCCCAGCTGTATGTCACATAGTCAACTTCTTCACATGCAGAATTCCCACCGGCATGTTATAATGAAAGTATGTGTGGAGATAGAATAGCGGTTGTATAAAACACGTGTTATATTATAGTAAGCGTTTGCTACTGGGAAGCTGTACTTGGACATTTGGAAAGTATTGATGTTGAGATGAGACTGAATGCCTCAAATTCACATTCAAAATGATGCCTTTCCAATAATGTCTTCCTCATCTGTTATCTTATAGTTTCAGGTTTGTCGCAAAATGACATAGAAAACCACAATGTAGCTTTGTAACTGTGCTAGCAGTAGATTGTGGACGTACATGTAGTTGCTGTGTGTCTCCAGGCCAGGTGGAGAGGTTTGTGAGGAACTCCCTCTACAGGGGCTCCCTGACACAGAGGAACCCCGTGGCTAAGCCCCAAACCAAGGCTACCTGTGCGGTATGGCCCCCCCCCCCCCCATATGGTGCAGTGAAGAGTTCAGTTCCAACATGATATAGCTATATAAATCATCTATACTGACAAAAGTATTTATAACAACAAAAAGGTGTAACATTTCTTTTAAAGAGATATTGATCATTCAAGGTTGGACTTTTTGGGCAAATGATCTTACTCACGTTCTTGCCAAGAGTAAGACGAGAAGATTAATCAACTGTCATGTCTGAATGTTAATTAGATAGCTACTGTGGAGCCAGGAAGCAATTAGCTCAGCGGAGCATAGAGACTCCGGAGACAGCGTCTAACAGCTCGTCTGGCTTCTCCTGAAGATTAAACCTTTGCACACCAGCCCTTAAGAAGTTGTTTAATAAACAAATAGCTAAGCTAACTGGCTGCTAGCTGTATCCTTATGTTTAACAGACAAACAAACGTAACAGTGTATTGATCTTTTCTCTTGCCGAGAAGGCACATAGGTGTATTTCCAAAGAATGTCCGCTATCCTAATAGATCTTGTTCTTCCCAAATGGATTTATTGTTGGAAACGAACTCTTCATTTACTGGTTGAACTGGGCTTTGACTTCTACTGGTGGATTATCTGTTGTTTGGTTTCTAATCAGGCTCTCTAATCGTTTTCATTCATTGCATTTTCTTCTGTTGTTGATTCCTCTGTCTTAATCAAACTTACAAATTCTGTGCAATTCTCACTTTACAGAAAAAGTATGATCACTGTGCCACCTCTAATCTGGATGTTTTCTTTTAAAGATGTCTTTTATTTACCTATAGGTATGATTTCATGCATTGCATGGATAATGCCAAAACATTTAACAACTATCACAGGTAATAGTAGATGAGGGGGGAAACAATGAGTATGACCCTCTGTTTTTATGATTATTTAAAACACATGTTGCATCCCACAGATCTGTCTGATCTGGTTGGGACCGCCAAGATTTCTGAAAACTGCCAAGAAATAACGATGAACACCTGAATGACAGCATGCATTATAAATATCAGGTGCATCCTGTTCAAAACAATTTTTTAACTATTATTCAATACGTTTGAGGGAGCCAAATGCAATAATTAATTAAAGCTGTTGTCTACATTCCAACAATCACGGACAAATACACAGCTATAGTTCACTTTGAAATGAGGGTTTTAACTTCATTTGAACACATTCTCACTCCCAACTCAAAACGGTATCTTGGTCATTGACATGTCAAACTATGCACACTGAAGTGCCGACCCCTCTATTGGCCTCACAAGCTGCATCCTGTGGCCATCACATGTATGATTGGAGTAAAGGAAGCCAGATGATAGTATAATGAGCGACAAAGTTTAAACTTTACCAAGTTGCTTTGTTTTAATTCACAACATTAACCACACTTTGAAGTCTTCAGAAATACACTGTAAATTGAAAAGTGACGTCAAGGGGTCCCGATCAAGAATTAGTGACATGCTTGTGATTGACATTGACTGAAGCTATTAGATCAGAATCAAAGCTCCACAGCCCTCTCTGCACATTCGAGTTAGTTTAATATGAAACAATAGATGGGGTTGATTACCCCTGTACTGTAATGTGATCTTAAAGGTAGGGTATAGGTAAGAATGGAGAACCAGCTCGAGTGCGCTAGAATTTGAAAGTACGCAGCCGAAAAAATCGGCCTGTTCTTTCAGACTTCCTTACAGAGCCCCTCCTCCAACACACACGAACGCGCACATGACCAATGAGGGCACGAGATAAATGTGTGCACGAGATGGAAGCATAGACTGTATATATAAATGGACGTAGTGTCCGTGACGTCACCCATAAAATTCTGCAGAGTTGCCGAGAAGCCCTTAGTAGGCGGAGTCGGCCACTAACGGCTCGACTGTGACGTCAGAGTCTAATCCCGCCTGCTCCAAATAAGGGCAAAGAGGCGGAGCCGAGGCGGGGCCTGCTGCCTCCGAACTGGAAGTAAACAGAGCTAGCTCAGGCTAAGAAGCTAAGCTAACATGAAATACATGCATACCAAGTTACTGCTAACAGTGTAGTTCCCCTATATAAACGTTACATTCATAATCAAATGAGACAATCTGCAAGAGAATTAGCTATATTTTGTTATTCTTAATGCTTGTCATTCACACGTTGAGAAAAGACGGACTCCACCGCCCGGACCTAACGGAGCCGCAGTGGGCTAGCTCCGGGACGCCGGCTGGAGCTAGCCTCCTGCGGCTCCGTTAGCTCCGGCGGCCACCACTGGGATAATTGGGTCCCCTATTAACATTTGCTCCCGTTTAGCATTATGGGCGTCATAGCCATAGACTATAAAAGTCTTACCCAAGGCTGAATCATAAACTAAAATGTATATGTATGCATAAAGGGTTACGTCCTTAGCTGGCTAATAAGTAGCAAGCTAAGCTACCAAGCACACAAACACCTGCGAACGGGGTTAACATGTATAATATTATCATTTTAGACTTCTTGGAAGTTCTGTTAGTACATTCAAGCGCACAGCACGACATTTTAATTGTCTGGTATTTGTAACAATATTCCCTAAAAGGCACAATCACCACGAACACGGCTAAAGCTAAAGGGTCAAGTACAGTACTAT
Source organism: Harpagifer antarcticus (assembly GCA_902827135.1). Taxonomy (NCBI): domain Eukaryota; kingdom Metazoa; phylum Chordata; class Actinopteri; order Perciformes; family Harpagiferidae; genus Harpagifer; species Harpagifer antarcticus. The sequence goes on along the minus strand of CADEHL010001498.1, from coordinate 3,845,760 downwards.
GACTAACTAACGTTGTAGCCTCTATGGTTGTAGCCTAGCAGAGTGGACAAGTTGCTGTTAGCTGACAGTGAGGCATGTACGTGTCCATCAAAGTGACCACGCCCTAATTTATTCAAAAACTTTAAGACCTAATATAAATAAAAGGGTCGTGTTAGAAAACAATTCATTCACAGATTCATAATCATGAAGGTGGAATCGAACTATATCGATAATAATATTTATTGCATCCATGGGTAGAAACATGTTTTTTTCTGCTGTAAAGTTGGGCATTTTAACATGGGGGTCTATGGAAATTGCTCCTTTCTGCAGCCAGTCCCTAGTGGCCCATGTATGAACTGCAGTGTGTGGCACTTCCGTATTGGCGTCCCGGCTGTTCCCCAGAGTTTGCCGTTTGGATGGAAGGCATCCAGTTATCTGTCGTGCTTTTTGTAGCGCCGCGGCTTCCACAGATTAAATGTTTTTATGTATTTATTGTCAAAGCACTTAATATATTCATTGCTATCGGGATGTTAAGAGCATTCCATGGAATATAACTAAAAGCGTTTCTGAAATGAATTACCTACCCCACCTTTAATATCATTTCCTGTTCGTTTAACCATTCACAACCCTCGCATTTCACACAATGATTCAGAGGTCGTCAACAGGTTTCTAATGCTTTGTAGTTTTCTGTTGTATTTGTATCTCAGTTTCTCTGAATCATGTTATGGCTAATAATAATACATTCATTAACCGAATCAAAGCAGGAACGATTGAGAATGTAATGATCAAACAGCCAATCAATGCCTGGTCTCTCTCTGTTTGCAGAAACCAGTGATGACACAGGGACAATGAGGAGGAGGCTGAGCATCATGTGACCACATATATATATATATATATATATATATATATAAAAAATGTGTTGTGATATTGTTGTTTTATCTCACTGTGATATATCCATACCATATTTATAGTAAACTGTTAGTATGTGCACGTCTTAGGCTGGACTTTGATTTGTACGCACAGTAATGCATTCAACTGTGCTGTTTTAATCTCAAATCTAGATATGAGTGATATGTGTTTACATGAAAACATACACAAATATATTTATACATACATAAAATAAACATTGTAAATTGTGTCATTTGCAGAAGGTTTGAACATAGAGATTGGTGATAAAAATATATAAAATGGTACTTTCATTTTTTTCCATTTGATTTTTTTGTTAAAACGTCACTCTAATTATATGTGTAAATCTAGTAACACTGTTTGTCTCCCTAGTCTTATTAAATTGTTTACAAACTAAACTGACTGTCATCTTTTTCGTCCTGTTCAATGGCGTTTGTTTGAGAACACTGATGTGATATCACACACAATAATCTGTTCCTTTGTGCAGTTGTCTTTTCTTAGTTGGCTCCTCACAGCAGAACTGATGTCTTTGTTCACCAGTGTTACCTTCAGACCTGCGTGTTAGGTTCCTGTGGGATCATCACACATTCCTCTCCTTTGGTTTGACTTGTTAGCAGTCCTGCCTTTACATGACCGAGCAGCCTCCATGGTTCTTTAAACTCACAGGAAGGACTCATTATTGTCTTTTAGGACATATGCATTTCAGGGGGGGCTACTGTATGTTCCAATACGGAAATATTAAAGTAAAAATACACAGCATTTTCATAATGTAAACAGACTCACTTTACAGTATCACTGTGTTTATAATCTTTGCTTTTGTTGTTTCTATTGGTTTAAATCCTTGGGAGGAAGTAAAACAGCTCATAATCTGATCCTGTGTCTCAATTCCTTAGAACACTGCCATGTTGTACAGCGTGGACACTCGCAGTGCATGGATTTTGATCGTGTATTAGTGATTAAAAACACGCACGGCAGCTTTGGCCCTCAGAGGAAGTGACAATGGCCCCTGTTAGCTAGTTAGCTAGCAACAATAAGGGCAAACGAACAGACTACCAAATCATCTTAGACAGGTCCATCAACCCAATGAAATGAGCAGAGGCTTCAGCGTTCCACACATTATACCAAACTAAGCATTGGGCCGCACTTCTGCACTCAAAACAGCACATGTAAGTACAGAAGAAGGCGATTTGAGACACAGCATGACACTTTAAATATTATCCACTAATAAACGGCCATTTAGCACTTTCATTATTCTGCTTCAGACAGGGCTAACTGCACCTATCTCAACCTGCACGCTGGGATGTCGAAAACTTTTTTAAAAAAAGTTAACTTTATGTTTAGGAAAGGATCATATTTTTGGTTTCGATCATTATGTTCATATCTTAAGTTGTGTACACTTAGTAAATCAAGTTAAATAGGTTGAGTATGTGTATTTAGTTTAATCCAATACAGCTCCGGCGATCGGCGATCCACTAGCACCCCCCGCCCCCCACAGAAGTCAAAGACATTTAAAACAATCAATTTAAAACAGTCTACTGGGGTTAATGATAAATAGAATACTGCTTAAGTTGAAAAAGTGATTTTAAAAAGAGTGAAGTAAAACAGGCAACTTTCCAATTAAGTTCCTGGTATTTGCTGTTGCTGAAACGTTGATATCTGCAAAATGTGGTATTCTGCTCTAGAATTCAAAATGACATTTTGCATAATGTTCTTTATCAGAGAACATGGATTGGTCCTCCATCAGCAGCAGACTGCCGTGTTGTGTCCTCAGATGTGTGTGTGTCCTCAGATGTGTGTTTGTGTGTCTGCCAGGTGGATCTGTCATGAGGCTGTGTGCGCTGCTCTGTGCTCTCCTTCTGTTCCTGACTCAAACTCAAAGTGGATCTCTTCGGGGCCGTGCCATGAATATCAGGAGAAAGGCATCAGATTACACTCGCACATGATTCAAATTTTACAGAAAACAGATGAGGCGTTGCACTCGGGTGCGCGGGTAGTCATTCTGTTCTCTCCATGCTACCCTAACCCTAACCCTATTAAACCCTAACCACTAACCCTAAACCTAACCAAACGCGGGAGTTGGGACGTCACGTGCCTCAAAGGTTGAGCTCCGCCCACGTTGAGCTCTGCCCATGTTGAGGCATTGCGCACTGCATTGAGGGGTACTTGGTTTCACCGGCTGTCAGCCCACCAACCACACATCTTTGCTGCCTTACAACATTTGTTATCAAGTATAAAACGATTGGATGGTGGAATTAAATTAGAATGATGCACATTGAATACAAATGTGTGTAATCATTTAAATACAAATAAATTAAATATGACTTAATATGAATTGCCCAGGGTAAGGAGGTCATCTTTCAGGATGTAATGGCTTTATTCTACTTTTGTGTATTTCTTCTTCTATTTTTTTAAAATGCACTATTTATTGTTTTATTTAAAAGATCTTGGGTCAGCATACATTTAACTGTATTATTTTTGGTTTGGTTTGTATGCAGGAACAAGTATGGCTCTACCTAGGAGTTGCTAAGCTTCACAGGGTTAATAATGATGAGTGTTTGTTGCTTTGTGTTTTTGTTTTTGTAATTTGGGGGAACTGAACCTTTTAACAAATTCCTCTGCGGCTATCATTCCTCTTCCTATAGCCTAGGATCCTTCTCGTTAGCATACTCAATTAGGACACATTGTATGACAATTTGTAATTATGTCATGTTATGAGTCAGTATTTTTTCATCATGTTTTAGGCAGGAAAACCATAGTTGGCTGGTCAAATACAGCCAATTGAGAGAGATTTATACATGATGAAAGCTGTATCCAGATCCAGACATCGATGCCTCCTGGTACACGGGCCGGGGGATCAGGCCCGTGGGGAGGTTTGGCCGGAAAGTCCCAAGAAGAAAAGATCATCTGGCTTCCATCAGAGCCAGAGTGTATACACAGGATTACACAGTAAACACAGTAAAACCCTACGCATGATTGAGTATCTACTGTGTCCTCGTGTGTTCATTTGGAATGAGGTTCTGTACTTTTGAGTAAATTGCATAAGTCATTTTCTGTAAACTTTTTGTAGTACATTTCCCCCCCAAAAAAAAGATAATATGGTTTGTGTCTTACTCTAACGGCCCGTCCACACAGCGGCGTGCGTTGACGCTTGCCGGCGGGCGTATCTGACACTCGACCAACAACCAATCACATGAATCTCCCGCCCCAGACACACAAGCACGCGGTTTGATTGGCTAGAGCAGGGGTGGCCAACCAGTCAGAGGTTAAGAGCCACATTTGTTCCATGTTACTGCAAAGAGCCACATCAAACACACAGTCACTGATACCGCTTGTTTCAGTTTTTTGTTTTCTGGAGACAAGATTTCAACCACCTCACTGATGCATTTTTGTGGCTTTGGGATATATTTTAAATCCTCTGGGGCAGAGAGAGGAGCTGTGGATTATTGCTACTGATTAATGCATCAGTGTTTCTTAGGGTCAAAAACACTGAACTCACAACTTAAAATGAAAGCGTTTAGTTTATTTAATAAAAGAGCACATGTTCAATGTGAAAAGTGACAGTAGTTATAGATGAATTGCAATTTGGTGCTATATATATATATTTAAAAAAAAAAAATGATATATATTTTTTAAACACCTTGAATTTCAGGGGGGGGCACGGGGCTCCGTTGGCGGGGCGCAGCGCCCCTCCAAGACAATGGTAGGGGAAACACTGGATAGTGTTTAATCAACGATATGTAAAGACGAAAGTAACACGGGACGAAAGTAACGGAGCGATTTTATCCGAGCCCAAACAACTTTGACCGGCCAAATTACGTCAGAATGATCAGCATTCAATACTTAACAGACCTACTAAATATCAGGTTTAACTGTCAGGAGTAGCTAGTGTTGTCACGATACCAACATTTTGGTTTCGATACCAAGGCAAGAATTGTGATTCCGATTCTTTTTCGATACTTTTCTTAAAAAAAGGGAAACAGTCTTAAATGTAATTATTGTGCTTCATTTCACACCAGAACCATAACACAAACTTTTAAACAATGAGAACAATAAATAAAATAAATGACAAGAATTCGTATTAAATACAATTAATACATGTCTGACAGACAGGCCTCGTGGTGTCCGTAGGCTTGCCCTCACTGTCAGAGATATAGCTAAAATACTTCCAAATTTCGCTTCTGGCGTCTTTTTTGTCAACAAGCCGAGGCGCAGCGGCAGTTGCCCACTTGCAGCCATGCTTCTCGTTTTCTCACATGCTCTGGCAGCTAGCACGTGCACGAGAGAGGGGAGGCACTTGAGCGTGCTTGAGAGGGAGGGACTGTAGGCACGGCTGCAGTGCAGGGAGTGGAAGCAGAGCGCTGAACACACACGGCTCTTATTAAACGGCGCTTTCTCACCGGAGTACTTTCCCCCGTCATTCTTAAAGTACCGATACTAATGAAACGGAGGAATCGTAACGTTTTTAACGGCAGGGTATTGCGGTACCTTTCAAGTATCGGTACACCGTGCAACACTTCAGGAGTCAGTGTCTCTCCCCCAAACTCATACAATTCGATATGAACTGAAGAGCCGCATGAAACTAGGCAAAGAGCCGCATGCGGCTCGAGAGCCGTGGGTTGGCCACCCCTGGGCTAGAGCTTGTACTGGCATATGATTCGATTGGCTGACGCCTCCATCGAGGCGTCAAAAGTTGAACATTGCTCAACTTTTGAAGCGAGCAACGCCAGCAATGCTCCACGTCGCTTCTCAATATGCAGTTCGGCTAAAAGTGACGTCACCCCATTCAAAGTGAATGGGCAGAAGCGTTGGAAGCTTCAACGCACGCCGCTGTGTGGACGGGCCGTAAAATGTATAACTTTCATTAATGCAAACGGAATATGTATATAACTATTAAATCAGATTTCGAAAGACTATTACATGAACAATTTACTGTTTTCTCAGAGTTGACCTTAACACACCATTTTATAACTTTACAGTCAAAAGTAAAAAAAAAAGAAAAACTTTAACTGAATCAATGAAGCATTAGTCCTTCAAATTCTTCACTATTTCATACTTCAGCTTTCACAGGTTTATTTTCACTGTCATTTATTGAGAAACAGATTGAAATGAATCAAAGTTTTTCTGAGATCACTCAAGGGGTTTGCATAACATCTGCTAAATCTGAAACAGCAGTACTGAAGCTTTTTATTCACAAGATTGATACACTTAAAGACAACCAAATCATTTCACTGCATTTGATCTCGTCGGGGGGGGTCACTCAGGCTTACTTGAGTTGGTTTGATCAGCACAACAAAGCCTTGTTTCAGAGTCCATTAATTATCACACATTTCAGCATTGTTTTAAATCACAATGCAGTATTCCAAATTCGAAACAGTCCAAAGTCCACATTTGGAGCCCTCCTGCAGAGAACAATCAATCAATCAATGTTTATTTATATAGCCCAATATCACAAATGTTACATTTGTCTCAGTGGTCTTCACAGTGTGTACAGAATATCAGTATGACAATACGACACCCTCTGTCCTTAGACCTTCACATCGTACAAGGAAAAAGTTCCGGAGAAAACCCACAGTTTAAAGGGGAACATGGGAGAAACCTCAGGGAGAGCAACAGAGGAGGGATCCCTCTCCCAGGACGGACAGATGTGCAATAGATGCCGTGTGTAAATTGAAAAGATAATACATTTGCAACATAGGTAGTCCAAATATTTGGAAATGCATGTGTGTATAATAGGAAGATGAATCCACGAGGATATCCATCCAGGATCTATGATCCAGGACCACAGCCACGACTCAAGATCCAGGACACAGGACCGCAGGATCATCCATGACTCCGGATCCCAGCGTATATAGACACCAAAAAGAAAGACATTTGGGGAAGCTGGGTTAATCGGAACATGAGAGTACACAGGTATAGACAGAGAGAAGGAAGAAGTAAGATGTCCCCCGACAAACTAAGCCTATATCAGCAAAACTAGGGGCTGAATCTAATCAGCCCTAACTATAAGCTTTATCAAAAAGGAAGGTCTTAAGCGCACTCTTAAAAACGGATAGGGTGTCAGATAGATAGGACCTAAACCAGCCTAAAGCAGTTCCCTGTATGCCAACTAAGTGCTCTAGTCTTTGCAATAAGATATCATGATCGATAGTATCAAATGCAGCACTGAGATCGAGCAAAACAAGAATAGAGACAAGTCCCTTGTCAGAGGCTATTAGAATGTCATTTGTGACTTTAACCAGAGCTGTCTCTGTGCTATGATGTGTTCTAAAGCCAGACTGAAAATCTTCAAATAAATCATTGTTTTTTAAGTAATCACACAACTGTTTTGCGACTGCTTTCTCAAGAATCTTTGAGAGGAACGGAAGATTAGAAATAGGTCTATAGTTGGCTAAAACCTCTGGATCGAGGTTGTGCTTTTTAAGAAGCGGTTTTATCACTGCTACTTTGAATGGTTGTGGAACATAGCCTGATAATAAAGACATATTCATAATATTTAATAAAGAAGTGCTAATGAATGGAAAAACTTCCTTCAACAGCTTAGTTGGAATTGGGTCTAATATACACGTTGATGGTTTAGAAGAGAGAATCATTGAATTTAATTGTTCAAGGTTTATGGCTGAAAAGCATTCTAGTTTACTATCTAGTGTAATATTAGAACTTACGTTTCCGGGAGTTGATAACACTATACTGGTCAAAGGCAAGAGGTCATTAATTTTGTTTCTAAGAGTAACAATTTTATCGTTAAAAAAGCACATCAAATCATTACTACTGAGTGCTATGGGAATAGAAGGCTCCATGGAGCTGTGGCTCTCTGTCAGCCTGTGCTGAAAAGAAATCTTGCATTATTCTTATTCTCATCTATTAATGAAGAGTAGTAGGCTGCTCTCGCTTTACGCAGTGCTTTCTTATATTCATTGAGAGTAATATGCCAAATTAAACGAGATTCTTCAAGTTTAGTGGAACGCCATATCTTTTCAAGTTGTCTCGACTTTTGATGTATTTTGCGGGTTTCGGCATTATGCCATGGAGCTAATCTATGTTGTTTTATTTTCTTCTTTTTCAAAGGAGCAACAGAGTCTAATTTTATTCGCAGCGCATCTGTAGCACTATCAACAACATGATCAATTTGGGGTGGTGGACATTTTGTATAAGTTTCCTCCCTTACATGCAGACCTGCTATCGAGTTAAGCATTGGTGGAATCTCTTCCTTAAATTTGGCTATAGCACTAACAGATAGGTTTCTGCTGCAGGAGCTTTTGACTAATGCTTTGTAGTCTAGTAACAGTACTTCAAAAGTTACTAAGAAATGGTCGGATAAAGCAGGATTATGCGGTTCGACTAATAGTTGCTCAATTTCAATACCATAAGTCAGAACAAGGTCGAGAGTGTGATTATAGCAGTGGGTTGGTTTATTTACACTCTGACAGAAACCAACAGAATCTAATATAGAGTTAAATGCAACAGTAAGGCTATTTTTATCATCGTCAACATGAATATTAAAATCACCTACGATAATTACTTTATCTGTTTTAAGAACCAAAGTTGATAAAAACTCAGAGAATTCTGATAAGAATTCTGAATAAGGACCTGGTGCACGGTACACTGTAACAAATAAGATTGGCTGCAAAGTTTTCCAGGTCGGATGCGTAAGAATAAAAACGAGGCTTTAAAAGGAGGTATAATTTAATTTTGGTGTAGTATTGATAAGTAAACTTGAGTCAAAGATTGCTGCAACTCCACCTCCTCGGCCCACGCCTCTGGCAATATGAGTATTGATATGGCTGGGTGGAGCGGCCTCATTTATGCTGACATATTCTTCATGTCTCAACCAAGTTTCAGTGAGACAGCATATATCAATATTATAATCTGATATTAAATCATTTACCAATATTGCTTTAGATGCTAGAGATCTTATGTTTAAGAGACCAAATTTAATCTTCCTGTTTTGTTGCACTGTAGTAGTTGTTACATTTACTTTTATTAGGTTATTATGTATGACACCTCTATTAGGTTTTACCTTAAATTGTCCTTGGGCAGACACACACACCGTTAATATTGGGTATTTTATTGGGTTCGGGATTCCTATGGATGACTGCCTAGGAGAGAGCGCAGAGAAGCGTGTAATACTGCGACTCCTCCTCCTGGTCTCAAATTAAGATAATAAGCTATCATCAACAGAAAAGGCACACGGGATACCCGGAGGTGACAACAACAACCGGAAGTTACAACATGCTTACCGCAATAGTGGTCCGTGTAGAAACTGGATGTAACAACTGTTGGAGACAACATGAGAGAATCTTTCTGACAGAGTGCAGGGAAGAGAATCTCCAGCTGACCAACGCAAACGGGAACACCATTTGGACATTTTTAGTCAGTCTTTAAAATCATGGTGTCACTCAAGCATTTTTCTATTTTTTAGGATTGTTAAAGAGCCTGTGACACGAGTTTCCCCCATCATCCAAACCCATCAATTTGAGTAAATATTGTCCCCTTAAAAATCGTTACTGAACTGATTTTGGATATTTGTACTTTGATAACCATTAATCTGCCCTTCAATGTTGACCATTTTCTGGATCTTCTCTGGGATTCTTCAAGTCCCGCCAAATTACGTGTGCCGTCATTGCGGGCACAGCGCTCCAGCTGCACCGTTCAGGATCCCAGCATCTGCATGTAAACACGATGGCGCACACAGCAGCAAGCTCAGACAGCGATGACAGTTTAATTTTGAACGTGTCTGAGAGCTCATATGAGGCTGACGGATCGGTTTATGTTGTATCTGTTAGAAGTTTAGGAATTAGGTGCGTCAATATGGGCGATAATACGGTCATGTAGCCAGTGGTGGAATGGGACTAAAAATCATCTCGGGACTCTCGACCGGCCCACTTCGGTACCGCTAGTAAATTGTCAACGGGGGGAGTGGGGGATGTGCTAATGACTTATCCGACCGGCCCACTTCCAGTTTCATCCACTTGAGTTTACAACTACAAAAATAATCGATTTGTTTTTATATCACATCCGATGAAATTCAGCAGCTCTCACTACCGATTTGTAATCCTAATTTAATCATCATCTTCACCACGATCATTTATGTTTATGTTCGCCAAATTGACATGAAAGCACTGACAAATATGAATATACTGTAGTCAACTTCATTAAAACATTATTAACGTGCCTAAACTCAGTAATTCACCATTTCTACGCATGACAACACACTTTGTCCGTGTTTGGCTCTCTCTCCGCACAGTGAAGCGTTCCTGCATTGACGTCACTTCCGGCTTCCCCCAAAACTTCAAAATGAGTCGAAGGAATTTCCCCGCGATGTTCGACATTATTGGTATTTATCGGAACGGTATCGCACGTTCTTTTTTAAACTGACGGTTCGAGATGGCTAGTAGCCCAATATTTCATTGCACAACAGTTGTTGGGATGCTGTCACAGGCTCTTTAATCCAAAATTTAAAAAATGGCATCACACCTCTAAAATCATTTTGACAGAACATGTAAAAACAACACTTCCTGGTCTATGGAATACTGACAGGAGAAATTGTGCAGGTGTGACATATATATTTAGTTATATATTTGGGAAAAGCCTGTATTTCTTCTTGAGGGATAGAAGATTTATATCGATCTAATGTGTGTCATGTATAGCAGAAATATGTGCTGCGTTGGAAATATGTGCTGCGTTGGACGTGGGGGTACGCTATACCCCCACTTATTTGAAGCATGATTTTTTTTTAAACAGTCTAATAAATATAAAATCATTGCCAGTGTTATCAGTTGCAAGTGTGTATTTGTTTTAATAATGACGAAAAAATAATAGGCAGATTTCACAGTAATTATAATAAAAACGTAGCTCAAGCATTTATGCAACTTGATATGAAGCGTGTGTGTGTGTGTAGGATGACCAGGTGTGCCACTTTGTGCGGGACTGCACACAGCATTTTTATTAATTGTCCCGCGTCCCACAAATTGAGACTATGTCCCGCATTTCAGTGACAGTCGCACAGAAAGGCCGGAACGGTTCGCTGACGGCCGGCACCGCCCTTTATTATTATATTGTTTAAACGGCATCATGTTGAGCTGACAGGCGACACAGAGGTACCCCCCCCCCCCACCCACAAACCTTTTCGGCCGAAAACACACCGATTCCACATGTCGAATCGGTGTGCAGTCGGGGCTGTCGGCAAAATAAATCACTCTGATTGGCTGTTCAGCTAGCGAATCAGTGCATGAGAAGCGAAACGGAAGTGAGGGACCCAAACAAACTATTAATAAGGCAAATCTGAGATTTCACTCCAGCTCTCGACACAGCTTCGGGAAAGCCCCGTGAGCTTCTCGCTGTAGAGTGAAAATGGAACGCACACGCTATTTGTTGTTTGTTTGTATCACGCAGTCTGTTCTTCTTCCCTCGGTGTATCACACAGTCTGTTCTTCTTCTCTCGGTTATCACGCAGTCTGTCTTCCGGTTGTTGTCTCTTTTGAATGACGAATACACACTACCGCCGCCTGCTGGTAAGGAGAGTTATTGCCACTCACGCATGCGCAGTTCGTACGTGCAACTTGGCCGTCGGCTGAAGTCTTTGCGGTGTGTTCCAGAGCGACACGTGGCCCAGACGCAGAGAGGCGAGGCGACACAACAGTCGGGGTCCGTCTGTGTCAGTTCTTTGTTGTCAGATTGGTGTGTCCGGGCCTTTAAGCCCACTAAAGCACAAGCCATATCTCTTATGCAATCCGTACAAATCAGAAATAATTATATTTAGATATGGTTTGTTGCTTTTTATGATTAGCTAGGCTCAGGGGCGGATCTAGACAAATATTCATGGGGTGGCAAGAGGGTGGCAGGATAACTTCAGGGGTGGCATCCCCTGGCAGAAGTATATGCTGATTTAATCGCAGTCATATCAATCAATGTTAACTTGGAAAGCCACAATATAAATATATTTTAACTCAATAACATTAGGTGACATTATTGTGGCACATCAGTAAAGCCATAAATATAACTATATAAGGTGGCAGACGTAATTTAATGAATTTTAACTGAACAATAACTGAATGAGTTTGTTTCACTCTTAGACCAGGGGTACCAATCTATGCAGACTGCTGCAATAAGTACATTAATTAACTGTCTCATCGATGTTTGTCTGTATGAATATGATAATATTAACAATCATATAATTCCTATCAGCTGTCAATCACTGTTATGATTCACATATTCAGTGTTATTATTAAATAAACTATATTTTTTGGAGGAGTTAATGATGAATGTTCCTCAAGATGCTTGCTCACCCTCAAGTAATTACTATCATAAATCAAAAGAATCAAAGGAACAGTTCAGCGCCCCACAACTTCATTGCAAACAGTTACAACCTTGACTTTATATCAGAAAGAACAAACATTAAAGAAGTGACCAACTGCATCAGTTAGGGTTAGAAAACGTGTATTCAGCTAAAACACATACATCGCTGCAGTTATTATCCAGTGGAAAGTCATTACCTACTGGCCTAGTTAAATCAAAGTGGTTACCTTTTTTTCGGCTGGGCAGTGAAGTTTTACACACCGTCTTATTTGACTTTCTCAGGACTTGAAACTGTTTTTTGGGGGCAGAACCCCACAAAGAAGAAAAATATATACACACGTAAGGTCATCATCTTAACAGTTTATTATTCTCATCGACTCATCCGTGAGCAGAGCATCAAGTTGGCATGCCTATTACAGCTGAATGTGGCGATTACCATCTTGATCAGCAAAACGCCTCACTAACTGATTAAGATTTAAAGCTATGGTGCGTTTTGATTCAATGCTGAGTACAGCCAAACTTGACAGGCTCTTCTCTGTCATTGTAGACTGCAAACAGTGGCGGCTCCAGAGTATTTTTGTTGGGTAATCTATGGTAGGGCTAACCCATACAGTGGTGGGGCTCAAATCAGTATTTGCATGTAATTACATACACGCTCCCCTTGACAGTGAAACGCCACGCGGGAGGTTTAGATTATTTCCCTGTCTCAATCCAAATAGAACTGTATGAAATAAAAAGGCACATTTGTCTTGTAGTAAATAAAAAGGGCGACCTGGAGCCAATCCTGCAACTTCCCCACAAGTGAAAGAGTTGACATGCTGGAAACCCAACCCCTGCAGGGGATTTTTTGAAATACTAACATAAAATACACATTCTGGTACTCTCTTGTGAAGAAAAATAAATAAATCTATTACTACACGACATATTTAAAAAAATGAATGGTATTTAATTTGTTGTTACTTTGTTCTGAAAGCTGAACCTGCTGCTCCTCACAGAGAGAAGAGGGAAGAAGCTGTGTGAATTACTTTACATTGTGGATAGCCCCCATTGTTCTGTGTGTCAAAATGAAAGACAGCCCACACTATCAATCATCAAACCGTGGGGTCTTATTTCATTACGTGTTGGTTGTATCGATGTATCGGGACTTCCTGCAACAACACCACGCCGTTATCGTGATTCTGATTGGCCAGAAGCCATTATAAAAGATGTTCTATTGAGAAGACGATCACTACGTGACAAAAGTTTTCAAAACCGTTTCTTGTCCTCGGTATTTCCAGACAAGTGGCTACTGAAATCAATCTTACTAACTGTTGTCTGTGCAATTTACTCCGCGCGAGTTGGCGGACTTTTTTTTGCTTACCTTAACATCATTTTTCATGGTGGTTTCATTTTTCACCCCGTGCCACCCTGTAGAACCGCCACTGGCTAGGCTACAGATTAGCAGATGTATTTACTAATGCTGCCTTCATTGCTCACCAGATCCACGATGTGGGCAGTGACTCTGTGGAACCAGGTAATCTAAATATACGTATAAACTTAATGCATAGACAAGAAACATTTGTATTACATGTCTCATCTCACTCTGGGCCAGAAAGCAAATAGGCATATTCATCTAAATGTGTCTTTATAATCTCACTGTTATGAGGGACAGAACTAACCTAGCCCAACGGGAAGAAGACCGACGGATAATATAAAACATTTGCAGTTTTTTCTTTACCATTCAAGGTGCACTCATGTATCAGTTACAGTACAATTCGGTACAACAATTCAATCATTTCAAACTCCAGACCCACAGCACGTTGTTGCACACTCAATATACTTTTCTAGTTTTATTTAGTTTTTCTTTGCTTTGCTTAACAAGGTTTCTGTTGTGTAAAAAGGGCGTTGGAAAGCACACTGAACTGTAAAGCTCAGTGTGATCACAGGCAGGAGACTCTGAATAAAGGTTGTTAGTATCCAGTGTGTGATGTATTGAAGTACATTTACTCAAGTATTGTATATAAGTATGACTTTGGGGTATTTGTACTTTACTTGAGTATTTTTGTTACACTACTTTACTCCACTACATTTTGTAAGCAAAATATTTTACTTTTTAGTTCACTACATTTATCGGACACAAATTGTTACTAGTTACTTTACAGATCCAGATTATTGGCTAACAGAAAATATATAGCTCCACCTTTACCAGCTATGATGAACAAATGAATGCCTCAATAATCATAACCATTTAGTATACAGTATATGATTCTGAATGGAGCTACAAAGCACAAGGAGTATGTTTACTTGTGTTACTTAAATATATTTTGATGCCGATACTTTTATGTACATTTATTAAATATGATTTTAAATGCAGGACTTTTTACTTGCAACAGGGTACACTGTCGTAGTTCTACTTCAAGTTAAGTCAAATATCTGAGTACTTCTTCTACATCTGTTGATATCAACGTAACATATGGCATAGACTGAGGAGGTGATCCTTAACCCTCTGAGGGAAGTCATTACAACAAATGGTTGAATTCTGCACAATTCATTGTTTTTTTACAAGTCTTTATTTGAGATGTTGTGATGTACACCAGATGCCCATGTGTTACCCGGTGCAGCTTTAAAACAGAGACCAGCAGTACAACAACCAACAGAGTTAGAGGTCAGGGTCCCACTTTGCAGCAGGATGCAAAAGGATTGAATGTGTTTCTGTGGCACAAATCCACATGAGGCGTCTCCTTCCACTCTGACAGCGCCCCCTGCTGCGCTCCGACACACTCGCACACCCTGTGGGCTGAATCAGAGCTATGTTACAACAACACATGCTAACACATGCAGAATAAAACCAGCACCTGAGAGGAAGACAAACAACTCTACTGCTCTCTAGTGGTAGTTGAGTCTGTTAACCTGTTGCCCTCGGGTCAAATCTGACCTGTTTCTTAATATTTCTGTATGATAAGAGTTTATGATCAAACCTTTTATTTAATTATGTGTTTTATTCAAATGTATAGCATCTGGTGTGATGCGATTCATTTGTTTCTAACGGTTTTGAAACAGAATCTTTACTAAACTTTGATGTATCCGATAATGCTGTGACAATCGATCAAGGTATGTTCCTGTGATCTTAACTAGGTACAAATAATTCCAATTGTTGGCCTTTTGTTAACTCAAAATTGGGTTAAACATTTTTATTTTCTTTGACCATAAATGCAAAAAAGAAGTAAAACTATTGGTTATACTATATGCTGTAAAAACAATCAAACAAAGAACAAAAATGCACAGTTAAGGGCAGGGGCGGACTGGCCATTGGGAATACCGGGAAAACATTTGTAAGTGTTCCGGCCACTCCCTGGAGGGGTGTGGCCCTGGCCCACACCCCACTGGGCTGGGCTGGGCTGGGCCGTTTTGATAGGCTAACTATGTTCTATCAGATAGTTTCATTTTCACACATCAGGCCCGTAACAGCTGTCACTGCTCAGTGAACGATCAGGAGTGAGTGACTGAGAGACCTAGCTGGCAGTTGCTTACAGATGGATAAACAAGCTCCAAAGCGTAAAGACGTTTTTGTATAGTTTGTGTATACACTAGGGGGGTAACGGTTCACAAACATTTCGGTTCGGTACGTACCTCGGTTTTTAGGTCACGGTTCGGTACGTTTTCGGTACAGCAGAAAAAATTATCACAAAACATAAAATATTTGTTGTTTTTTTTTAATTATTATTAAACTGTGAATATTGTATTCACTCAAATAAATACAAAATATAATAAAATAAACATTAAGGTGCAGCATTTCGGTGAACTGAAATAATCTGTATTTGAACTTTACTGTACTAGTACTCACAAAACATAAACTATTAGTTTTGGGTTTTTAATTATTATTAAACTGTGAATATTCACTCAAATAAATACAAAATATAATAAAATGAACATTAAGGTGCAGCATTTTCGATGAACTGAAATAATCTGTATTTGAACTGTACTGTACTAGTACTCACCTAAGCAGCCAGTTTGACATTAGGCTTGTCATTGTATTTTCATGTTTTTTTTAAAGAAAAATTAACTTGTCCACATTGCTTGCCGAAAGGGCAGATATGCTGGCACTAACAATGTCTCCTGCTGGGGAGAACACCCTCTCGCTAGGGACAGAGGTAGCAGATACAGGTAGCGCTTTGTAATTTGGCGTTTGTAATAGCTTTGGCTCGGTCTGAACTTGTTGCGAGTGGTGGAGGCTTAAATGCTAGTGGGAGTTGGGTTTGCACTTCAGTCTTTTTTCTTTTGGTACCGGTGATATTCACGTTCGGGTGATGCCTTTTCAAATGAGTGTGCAAGTCTGATGTATTGCCAGCCGCGTAACCAATTTGAGTTGAACAATGCCGACAAACAGCTTTGGTTCGGTCCACCTGTCTTTGTCCGTCATCCTTGTACGTAACTGCGAAACCAAAATGTTCCCAAACCGGAGACTTCAATGATGCTGGAGGATTTTCGAGCTCAACTTTATCTGCGTTCGCCATTTCGACAGTTCCTCAAATTACTGACTACATTTGAACGCATCTGACCAGCTCTCATAGTATGCCTCTCGTCCAATGAAATGACTTGGTCGCTCTATGACGCGTTGAACCTCTGAATGCTGCGACGCAGCACCTGAGATTACTTCTAGAAAGTTGTTCATGTTCTCAATTGTTTACGTTTAACGTTATATTCATTCGGTACACACGTGTACCGAACCGAAGGGCCCGTACCGAATAATTTGGCAGGGAAACGGGGTTCAGGAGCAGTGGCTGTACCCGTAGGATAGAAAAGGGGGAAGTAACGTCTGACTCAGAGGTCGCGCGGCTGTGGAGAAGAACGTGTTGCCCACATTCTGTTACTGAGTTTAGGCTAGTTAGCTAGCAGGTTTATTGTTTTGGGTGCAGTCATTTTTGTCTCCACTTGCTGTTCAAATAAATGTTGAAAGAAAAAGTAAATCTATTTACAGTTCTGTTTCATATGGGTGATGAGAGATGTATCCATAGATTTAATCCCTAATTTTGCTCTAAAAGTGCACTAGATTGATGCATTTAACTTCAACATTTAAAACAAAAATACTGCCGGGGGAGCATGCCCCCGGACCCCCCTAGAGGAGGTGAGGTCCACCACCTGCCCACACCCCCTGTTAAATTGTCCCACCTACATTGAGGATGCTTCCTACACCCATGTTTTATTCCATGTGTCAAGTCAGGCAAATTGGGTCCAAATGTTATTGCATCAATGATCTGTTAACATTAAAATGAATAAATATATGCCGTAACTATTTTGCTCTAGGCAACTCAAGGGCTCAGGTAATGTGATTACTATATGAATAATGGTCCAAAATAACATTAAATGCATAGGGTTTTATTTAAGTAACATACTTTCGTCGCCGGCCGGCCGATACATGCCGCGCATTAAGTGGGCCTGTCTGTCAATTAATCCCCGGGCCACTTTTTCCCCCCAGTCCGCCCCTGGTTAAGGGGAAGACAACAACAAGTTAAGACTGTGAATAAACCATGGGGAGCAGACAACACGCTTAACAGGATACTTTGCATTGTTTGAAGTGGGGTTGTTTAACTTGTCCATAGTTAGTGTGCTACCTACAGTAGATGCTGTTTGGAAAAACAGAAAAGAATACCAGCAGGAAGCTCAACAATATACTGCTGTGAACGCAAGCCCGCCTTAACCTGCCATCAGGCCCTGGGGCCTCCTGTCTGTTTTTCCTCTCCCGCTATTCCAGCTACTCCATCGCTATCAGAACCAGACGGCCTACTTGGCTCCGAGGCCCCGCGGCCGGCACCGCTGCCGCTCGGTACAGAACTCATCTGTCCTTCCTCCTCATCCTGGCCTACAGGTTTAAAATAACCTATAAGCTTTGGCATGTTTTGTAATAGCTGCTTGTCTCGAAACTCCTTTTCCCTCGACAATTTCCTTTTCCGAGCGCCACTCTCAAACTTTTTCTCCTAAACAACCTTCATCTGTCACTCAATCACTCGCAATTTGAATAAGTCACATGTGAAACATATTCTCATTCTGATTGGCTGTTAAGTGGTGCCCACTGACTGTTTCGGAGTCATCATTTTGAGAAAAATCTCTGGAATCCATCGATCTGATTGATTAGCGGAGCAAATGATCAAAATAGTATGGAGGGAAGATATTTGCGTTTGGATTACTGGTCTGGGGGAAGCTCACGAGTGTGTGTGTGTGTGTGTGTGTGTGCGTGTGTGTGTGTGTGTTTGTGTGTGTGTGTGTGTGTGTGTGTGTATACGTGTGTGTGTATACGTGTGTGTGTTATGTTCCCGGGGAAAACACTCACGAGAAACACTGGCTGTTGTTGTGCCTGCTGTGACGTCAAGTTACTCCGTTCTCCGCTTGTATTTATGCCGTTACAAGCTTCAAAGTTGTAATTATGCCGAAGCTTCAAAGTTGTATTTATCATCTGAATTTGCCGAAACAAGTTTAATATTCTGAAAGCCAAGACTTTGTTAATTGAAATCAGATGAAAACAAACTGTAACGGACCCTGCCGTGTTATCTATGATTACTATACACCTTACATTCATAATTTCAGCCGGAGGGAGGGGGGGGCAGTGCTGTGGAAGTGCAGGGTGGCGAGTGAGAGCTGTCATCTTCCCTTTACAAGCTTCAAAAATGTATTTATTGTGTGATTTTGGAAATAAAAGTTTCATATTCTGAAAGCCAAGACTTTGTTTATTTAAAATTTTTAAAAAAAAAATATATATATATATATAGTTTTTTTTTTATTGGCTCATGATAGGCCCCTGATCTCCGTAGGCCCTGGGCTTCAGCCCAGGTCAGCCCGTGCATTAAGGCGGCCCTGCAGCAGCAACACATATTTATCCTCCCCAAAGAAAGATTTCCCGGTTTAAATGTGAACTATGTGGAATACTTTCATTGTATCAGAAATCCCTTTCCAAAAAACTGTTTAATGGTCCCATGTCATGCTTTTCCGGTTATTACCCGTCCCCTTGTGTGTTATGAAGGTTTTTATGCATGTAAACGGTGTGCAGAGTCAAAACCCTCAAAGTACACCCTGTAGCGAGTAAAACTCTAACACAGAAAATACCTCCCCAAAACGCCTCGTTGAAGATACATCATTGTCCATTGTTTACTTCCTGGGTATTGTGACGTAGGAATGGCCAGTAGCCGCACCCAGAGCTATCACGCGATACGGTCATGCGTTACCCGAAACCAAATGGACCAATCCGTGGAGCCGTTACGTTACGTCCGTGGAGCCGTTACGTTAAGCCCCAGCTGATTGGTCCAAATCGACCAATCCACGGACTTCCTCACACACACACTAGGCTTGTTTGAGACGCGTTGCGGCTCGCCTCGAAAGTAGACGAGAATAGCCGATCGCAGCCGGGGGAGGTCTCAAAAAGCTTGCCTGAAGTCGGACAACTCGGAGTCGGCTTCTTCTTCTTCTTCTCTCGGTTTTTTGGCGGATTGCAAACAACTTTAAGCTGCATACCGCCACCTCTGGAGTCGGCTTGACTCGGTTTGCATTTATAAAGAATGCACACATGTGTTTAATCGTTAATGTCAGATATGTACTAAGTAAATACATTTGTTCCTGCTCAAGATTAGATTCAACTTTATTGTTATTGCACATACTACAGACAACGAAATGCAGTTTGGCTTCTAACCAGGTGCAACACGCAGTGAAGTCAAAAGTAATGTACACAATAGACAGAATAAAATATAGAATGAATTGAATTATGAATAAACAGTGAGGGGTATAAATACACTAGATATACACAGCAGCCTGTGAGCAGTATGAACAGTGTGTATGAATACACTAGATATACACAACAGCATGTGAGCAGTATGAACAGTGTGTATGAATACACTAGATATACACAGCAGCATGTGAGCAGTATGAACAGTGTTATGAATATGCTAAGATATATAAAGTATGAAAATGGTAAGCATAAAGTGCAAGTATAGTATAAAGTGCAAGTATAGTATAAAATATATAGATATTAATTTCATGATGATAAACATTGTGGAACAATGATGAAAAATGTGAACGAAAGGGGCGACGTAAAACTGACACAAAACAACAACAAACTTTTGCCGAGCCAATTGGAGAGTTTCATCAGCAGCACGTGGTAAAAACCACCAATGAGCGCTCAGCTCGAGATACCAGCGAGTCGTTTCCCATCTAGCATTTCACTTCCGCAGCCCGTGGAGAGGAACTGCGCTGCCTCGCCGCGGCTCACTCTCAAGTCTGCGGGCGTCTTTGTCCCGCGAGATTTCAACATCTCATGTAGGCGAGCCCATAGATATATATAAACACTACATGACTCACCCGCGCTGCTGGCCAAAGGAGACCGACGTTGCCACATGGCGGCCATCTTGCCACAGGCAGCTCGCTCATTCATAACATTATGTCTATGGTGCACGATTGAAATAACCGTAGATTGCTCCATTTTCAACCAATTTTCAAACGGTTTGGTTTGTTATAAACATCAAAGATGTAGTTATGAAACTGCATACTTATAATTATAGTCATGACATTTTTTCAACATGTCTTGTTGTCTCATGTATCATAGCCATGCTAATAACGTTTATCATAAACTAAACCGTTTGTAAATCAGTCAAGAATTCAGCGAGTTAAGAGTATTTTTGTGCAGATCACTCACCTTACAACAGCTGTAGCAGTAGTTGTTGACTGTGGCAAGATGGCCGCCAGTGAGCTACGCTGGCGACTCCCCCTTGAGCTTGAGCCATCTCGTGTTTATATACAGGACTGTCTCAGAAAATTAGAATATTGTGATAAAGTTCTTTATTTTCTGTAATGCAATTAAAAAAAAAAAAAATGTCATACATTCTGGATTCATTACAAATCAACTGAAATATTGCAAGCCTTTTATTATTTTAATATTGCTGATTATGGTATACAGCTTAAGAAAACTCAAAAATCCTATCTCAAAAAATTAGAATAGTTCCTCAGACCAAGTAAAAAAAAAAGATTTATAACAGCAAAACACAATCAAACATTTGAAAATGTCCATTAATGCACTCAGTACTTGGTTGGGAATCCTTTTGCACGGATTACTGCATCAATGCGGCGTGGCATGGAGGCAATCAGCCTGTGGCATTGCTGAGGTGTTATGGATGCCCAGGATGCTTCAATAGCGGCCTTTAGCTCATTAGCATTGTTGGGTCTGGTGTCTTTCAGCTTCTTCTTCACAATACCCCACATATTCTCTATGGGGTTCAGGTCAGGGGAATTTGCAGGCCAATCGAGGACAGTAATGCCATGGTCAGTACACCAGTTACTGGTGGTTTTGGCACTGTGGGCAGGTGCCAGATCATGCTGGAAAATGAATTCCTCATCTCCATAGAGCTTTTCAGCAGACGGAAGCATGTAGTGCTCTAAAATCTCTTGGTACACAGCTGCATTTACTCTGGGCTTGATGAAACACAGTGGACCAACGCCAGCAGCTGACATGGCTCCCCAAACCATCGCTGACTGTGGGAACTTCACACTGGATTTCAAGCAACTTGGATTTTGCTCCTCTCCAGCCTTTCTCCAGACTCTGGCGCCTTGACTTCCAAATGAAATACAAAACTTGCTTTCGTCTGAAAAGAGGACTTTGGACCACTGTGCAACTGTCCAGTGCTTCTTTTCCTTAGCCCAAGTCAGACGCCTCTTCCTGTCACAGTCTGCTTTCTCACTCACCTATTTTCTGCATTATCATTCCTTAGTCACCTGGTAGTCACACCCTGTCTCTCTCTCTCTCACTCTGTTACACCCATCAGCTCCATTAGTATTTAGGCCCACTTCACCTTCACCTCAGTGCCAGATCGTACTTCGCAGCATGCTTGTCTTTCCCGCACTACTCCTCAGATTGCTCTCCCGGTTTCGACCCTGCCTGTCCCTGACCAGCCTGCCTCGCCTGCTCCCTGACCCGTTCTGTGCCTACGACTCCCGTCCTGCTGTCTCCTGGAACCCTCGCCTGTCCCCGACCAGCCCTTTGCCTACTATCTGCCGTGTTGTCTCCTACCAGCCTATTGACTCTAATAAAGCTGGTTACCGACTATCTCTGGTTTCCCGTGTTCTGCATTTTGGTCCTCAGCTCGTTTGTGACAGAACGATCTGGCCAGAAATGGACCAAGCAAACACCGGGTCTCCTAGAGACCGCTTTGAGAGGGTTGAGGATGCCATCCAAAGACAGGAGGTCACAATAGCTACCTTAGCTATCGAGACCCACCAGGCAACCTCAACCCAGGGACAAACGCTGGCTCACCTTACCTCCCAGATGCAACAGATGGCCGCCACCGTACAACAGCTAGCCGCTACCATGGCTGCTACCGTCCCTCCGCCCGCAGCTCCGATGCTCGCTCCAGCCCCTGGGTCGACGGGATACGCTCCGGAGCCTCGTGTGGGAACGCCGGAACGCTACGCTGGTGAGCCGGAGGGATGCAGGCCTTTTCTCACAAACTGTTCCATATTGTTTTCACTGCAGCCACACACCTTCGCCTCCTCGGCGGCTCGGGTAGCTTTCACCGTTAATCATCTGACGGGGAGAGCACGTTTATGGGGAACTGCTGAGTGGGAGCAGCAGACACCAGCCTGCGCCTCGTTTGCTGCCTTTTCCGCGGAGATGCGGAAGGTGTTCGGTCCCGTTCGTCTGGGTCCCGACGCTGCTGGAGGCCTGCTGAGTTTGTGCCAGGGTTCCGGCACGGTGGTGGATTACGCTATTGACTTCCGCACCAGTAGCCGCCGCAGTAGCTGGAATGAGCCGGCGCAGTGTGACGCATATCTGAGAGGATTAGCGGATTATATGAGAGATGAGCTGGTTTCCTATGATCTCCCTGCTTCCTTGGATGGGTTGATAGAGCTCACCTCTCGGATTGACGGACGAATCCAGACTCGGAGAGGAGAGCAACAGACAACAACTTCCGGTTTCCGGGAGATCTCGACTTCCGGGTTCGGCGGAGAGTTCCCACTCCTACTCTGACTCACGGTACGAGGTCGAGCCCATGCAAGTGGGTCGTACCAGTCTTACCTCTGAGGAGAGGGAAGTACGTCGAAGAGGTAAAAGACAGAGCTCATCAGTAATGGGGAGTATACTGGTGGGCCAAACCTCTGAGCTGATCCCCAATCTAAGACCCTTGTGCCATGCTCGACTCCTCCTGACAGGCAAATCTCAGGCTCTGGCTGTTTTTATCGACTCCGGATCAGATGTTAGCATCATTGACGAGGAGCTCGCACGACAGTTGGGCATCCAACAGGTTCGGCTGCTCCAGCCGGTACCGGCTAATGCTTTGGATGGTCACCTGCTGGGAACAGTGACACACCAGACGACACCGGTCCGTATGCTCATGTCGGGGAACCACCATGAGACAATCCGGTTTCATGTGCTACGGTCCCCCCAAATCCCTCTGATTTTGGGTTATCCGTGGCTCCGCCGCCACAACCCGAACATTGACTGGGCAACTGGGTCCATCCTAGGTTGGAGTTCTTCCTGTCATCAGGTTTGTCTCAAGCAGGCCGCCGCACCTCAACTATCTGTGGATATGAACCTGGTTCCGGATGTCACAGGGGTTCCGGCGGAGTATTTGGACTTTAAGGAGGTGTTTAGCAAGGCTAAGGCGACATCTCTCCCACCTCATCGGCCCTATGACTGCGCCATTGAGCTACATCCAGGCGCAGTCCCACCCAAGGCCCGGTTGTACTCGCTTTCGGCACCGGAGAGGAAGGCCATGGAGACCTACGTCAATGACTCTCTGGCTGCGGGAATTATTCGTCCTTCCACATCACCCGCAGGAGCAGGGTTTTTTTTTGTGGCGAAGAAGGACAAGACCCTGAGACCCTGCATTGACTATCGGGGTCTGAACGACGTCACGGTGAAGAATCGTTATCCCTTGCCACTCATCTCGTCAGCATTTGAGTTACTACAGGGGGCTACAATCTTCACTAAGCTGGATCTACGAAACGCTTATCACCTGGTACGAATCCGGGAGGGGGACGAATGGAAGACCGCCTTCAACACCTCTTCGGGACATTACGAGTACCTGGTGATGCCATTTGGACTTACCAACGCCCCTGCAGTTTTCCAGGCGTTGGTGAACGACGTACTCCGAGACATGTTGGATCGTTATGTTTTTGTCTATCTGGACGACATCTTGATTTTTTCTAAGAACCTCAAGGAGCACGTCCATCATGTCCAGACAGTCCTCCAGAGACTTCTGGAGAACTCGCTGTTCGTTAAGACGGAGAAGTGCGAGTTTCACACTTCTTCGGTCGCCTTTCTTGGCTACATCGTGGGTCAAGGAAGTGTGGAGATGGATCCTTCTAAGGTCTCAGCAGTTACCTCGTGGCGGGTCCCTGATTCCCGGAAGGAGCTGCAGCGTTTCCTGGGATTCGCCAACTTTTACAGACGGTTCATCCGTGGCTACAGCACCGTGGCCGCCCCGCTCACCGCCCTGACCTCATCCAAGGTGACGTTCCGATGGTCCCCTGCAGCCGAGGAGGCTTTTCAGGACCTCAAGGGCCGGTTTACGTCAGCTCCTATCCTTCAAGTACCAGACACCGCTGGTCAGTTGGTGGTGGAGGTGGATGCTTCTGACGTAGGGGTGGGGGCCATCCTGTCGCAACGTTCTGGTGAGAACCAGAAGCTCCACCCCTGTGCTTTCTTTTCGAGGAGATTGAGTCCGGCGGAGAGAAACTATGACGTGGGGGATCGAGAGCTTCTAGCAGTCAAGTTGGCGTTGGAGGAGTGGCGACACTGGCTTGAGGGGACAGAACAACCATTTCAGGTATGGACCGACCATAAGAACCTGGAATACATCAGGTCGGCACAGAGACTGAATTCTCGGCAAGCCAGGTGGTCGTTATTTTTCACCCGGTTTAATTTTTTTCTCTCCTACCGCCCGGGCTCCCGCAACGTGAAGGCCGACGCTTTGTCCCGGCAGTTCGGGAGGGAGGGAGACACCCGGGGTATTCCGGACACTATTCTTCCTGCTCCTCGAGTGATCGGCGTCCTCGCTTGGGAGATTG
This sequence comes from Harpagifer antarcticus, assembly GCA_902827135.1. Classification (NCBI taxonomy): domain Eukaryota; kingdom Metazoa; phylum Chordata; class Actinopteri; order Perciformes; family Harpagiferidae; genus Harpagifer; species Harpagifer antarcticus. The sequence continues at coordinate 3,820,557 of CADEHL010001498.1, read as the reverse complement.
AGGAGAGGGTTAAGACCGCTTTGGTGGACCAACCCGGTCCTAGTTCTTGTCCTCTTAACCGCTTGTTTGTGCCTCAGGTTTTGAGGGCTGAGGTGCTTCAGTGGGCTCATAGCTCCAGACTTTCCTGCCACCCTGGAATTCAACGTACCAAGGGGATGGTCCTACAACGGTTCTGGTGGGCCACGCTGGAGGCTGACACCCGGGAGTTTGTGAACGCCTGTCCTGTGTGCAATCGGCACAAACCATCTCACCAAGCGCCAGCTGGCCTCCTTCATCCATTACCGGTCCCACGTCGCCCTTGGTCACATATTTCATTGGACTTTGTGACTGGTCTACCACCGTCCCACGGACATACTGCCATCTTGACGGTGGTCGATCGGTTTAGTAAGATGGCTCATTTCATACCCCTGCCTAAGATCCCGTCAGCTAAGGAGACGGCAGAACTGATTCTGCTCCACATGTTTCGCATTCACGGACTGGCGACTGATGTGGTTTCCGACCGGGGGCCCCAATTCACCTCTGTGTTTTGGAGGGAGTTTTGTGAGCTCATCGGGGCGACGGTTAGTCTCACCTCCGGTTTCCACCCACAGGCCAATGGCCAGACCGAACGGAAGAATCAGGAGATGGAGACCACTCTCCGCTGCATGGCTTCCGATCATCCCACGACCTGGTCAAAACAACTCCTGTGGGTGGAGTATGCCCACAACACCCTCATCAGTTCCGCTACTGGTCTTTCCCCTTTTCAGTGTGCATACGGTTTTCAACCCCCATTGTTCTCTGCATTGGAGAAGGAGGTTACCTGTCCGTCTGTCCAGGCTTTCATCCGACGTTGTCGGAGGACTTGGAGGCAGGCTCGTACAACTCTGCTTCAGTCTGCTAACCGGTACGCCACATCAGCGAACCGCCGACGAACCAAGGCACCTGTGTACCAGGTAGGCCAGAGGGTGTGGCTTTCCACCCAGAACATTCCCCTTCGGATGGAGTCTAAAAAGTTAGCGCCCAGGTTTATTGGACCCTTCGAGATTGTCAAGGTCATTAATCCTGCAGCAGTTCGACTGAGTTTGCCCCGGAACATGAAAATCCATCCCACCTTCCACGTCTCTAGGATTAAACCTGTCCGGGAGAGCCCTATGGTTTCCGCCGCCCCTCCACCACCACCCCCTAGGATGATCGATGGGGGCCCTACCTACACCCTTCGTCGTTTACTCCGTTCCCGTCTCAGAGGAAGAGGGGTTCAATATTTGGTGGACTGGGAGGGCTATGGTCCTGAGGAGAGGCAGTGGGTTCCGGCTCGTCATATCCTCAACCCTCAGCTCATCCGAGACTTCCACCTGCGTTACCCGGAGCAGCCGTCTCGGACCCACGCTCGACCAGGCGTTAAGCCAGGGAGTACTCGTCCGCTACGGACCAGAGGCTTCGTCGAGGAGGAGGGGGAGTCGTCATCGGGCGAGGAGGACGAGGATTTCCAGGAGGGAGAGGCCGAGAGAGCAGTCTCAGACGAGTACTAACCTTTCCCATACCTCCACCTTCCACCCGGTGTCTGTAGGGTTTTTTTTTCTTGGGTCTCTTTTGTTGGTTTTTTTTAGTATTGTTTAGACGTCTGGAGCCGTCCATTAAGGGGGGGGTTCTGTCACAGTCTGCTTTCTCACTCACCTATTTTCTGCATTATCATTCCTTAGTCACCTGGTAGTCACACCCTGTCTCTCTCTCTCTCACTCTGTTACACCCATCAGCTCCATTAGTATTTAGGCCCACTTCACCTTCACCTCAGTGCCAGATCGTACTTCGCAGCATGCTTGTCTTTCCCGCACTACTCCTCAGATTGCTCTCCCGGTTTCGACCCTGCCTGTCCCTGACCAGCCTGCCTCGCCTGCTCCCTGACCCGTTCTGTGCCTACGACTCCCGTCCTGCTGTCTCCTGGAACCCTCGCCTGTCCCCGACCAGCCCTTTGCCTACTATCTGCCGTGTTGTCTCCTACCAGCCTATTGACTCTAATAAAGCTGGTTACCGACTATCTCTGGTTTCCCGTGTTCTGCATTTTGGTCCTCAGCTCGTTTGTGACACTTCCGTTGTCTTGAGTTCAGAAGTGGCTTGACCATGGGAATACGGCTATTGTAGCCCATTTCCCGGACACGTCTGTGAACAGTGACTTTTGATACCTGGACTCCAGCTTCAGTCCACTGTCTTTGAAGCTCCCCCAAATTCTGGAAGCGACTCTTCTTCACAATGCTGTTAAGGCTGCGGTCATCTCTCTTGGTTGTGCAGCGTTTCCTGCCACATTTCCCCCTTCCAACAGACTTTTTGTGGATGTGCTTTGAAACTGCACTCTGTGAACAGCTTGCTCTTTGAGAAATTTCTTTTTGTGTCTTACCCTCCTGATGGAGGGTGTCAATGACGGTCCTCTGGACAGCAGTCAGATCAGCAGTCTTCCCCATACTTGTGATTTAGTTTACTGAACCAAGCTGAGTGTTTTTCAAGGCTCAGGAAACCCTTGCAGGTGTTTCGAGTTAATTAGACGATTCAAGTGATTCGTTGAACACCCTACTAGTATACTTTTTCATGATATTCTAATATTTAGAGATAGGATATTTGAGTTTTCTTAAGCTGTATGCCATAATCAGCAATATTAAAATAATAAAAGGCTTGCAATATTTCAGTTGATTTGTAATGAATCCAGAATGTATGACATTTTTGTTTTTTTAATTGCATTACAGAAAATAAAGAACTTTATCACAATATTCTAATTTTCTGAGACAGTCCTGTATATCTATGGGCGAGCCTCCAGAGCAAGTTGGACAAAATGACTAACCATCATGCAACACACTAGCAAGACGTTGATCGCAACTGCACAGGTCTCGCTTGTCTCAAACAAGCCTACTCATATGGCACTGCTACTCACTGCAGGCAGCTCTGCTGATTTCTCCTCGCTGGCTGCAGGCTGATAACAGACAGTTGCGATCGCTGCGAAATTCTCTCTGCAGACCCATTCTAACAGCGTTTATCAACCTTTTTCTTACTCAATATCAAGCCACACTTCTTGTTTTTACTTCGGCTGTGACTTTGTGTGTGCTCAGGATGAGTTTGGCTGTGTTTCGATTCACTTCTTCTTCTTCACTTCTTCTTCTTCTGCTTTGGGTTTACTGGCAGGCAGCAAACCACTTCAGGCCTATACTGCCGCCCAAAGTCTCCGGCCGGAAGTCCCCGGAGTTGGGGACTGGCTTCAGTAGAAGCTGCTGGGACTCCCAGCTGCTTCTACTGAAGCCAGTAAATCGCCAGAACGCCGACACCTCCTCATCCCCACCGCTCCCATGTTTTATTTTGTGTTGTCATAAGTTAGTCTCTCTGCGTTTCTGCGCTGGGCTAATGTTAATGCTAATAATGCTAATGCGAGGATAATAAAATGGCGGCTTCACAAAACTTTTTGGGAGTTTTACGGGGCGTGTTTTGCAATCCGCCCAGCCAATCAGAAATATAGCTCTTTTCTTACAAGAGAGCCGCACGAAAGTCCCTGCTCTCTAGCAGGGACTTTCGTGGGGGTAAAAAGGTTCTCATGAACTAATTTTAGTACCGGCTCTTTTTGGTGTGAACGCGACAAAAGAGTTCTCATGAACCTTTGTGGGAAAAGTACTGCGGTGTGAATGCGCCTTATGTCACAAGCTTGACCTTGGCAAACCCCGGGACTGAGTTAGCGAGCCCAAGCCTTGACTCATCAAGGCGGCCGCCACCAACGCTGTCCTCCGAGGCACAGCTCCTTGTGCCCCTACCATCACCACCTGCGTTGCCACACCCTGTACCACACCCGCCAGCATTCTCCTCCTCCTCCGTGCCGGTGCCTCCACTACAGACGCTACCTTGCAGCACGTCAACAGGTACTATTGGGCCAGCAACCGCTCAAACACCAACAGCCCCAGATGATCTTGGGGTTAATAAATCCAACCATGTGAAACTGGATCGTTACCCAGGGAGATTGTTTTCAGGAAAGAAGCGCACTTTTGCCACTGCATGTGTGACCGGAGGTCTTCTCCCTCTGTACCGCTGCTTGGCACCGGGCCAGCGCACCAATTGTGCGCACCAGCTATTTAAGCTGAGGTGCCAAACTGGGTCCCTCCCGTTTTCCGCTTCTCCTGTGGTGGCTGCAGCTTGGCGTAGTAACGCAAATTGTTTGGCGCGGCAGCATTCATGTCCTGCTCTCTACCAGACAGCGCAGCTGACGTCCGGGGCGTTAGAGGAGGCATTTGCTCCGCCAGAGGCTCCGTGATAGCGGCGTTGCACACTGTTGCGGGATTTGGCCGTGGGATTTGCGGGTCTCATTCCCTCCCTTGTCGGCTCTGTGGCTGCGCCTGGCTGCACGGGGTGGGGTGTTATAACTATTCTCGCTCCCCACCTTTGGTCATCATTCCCGTCCCGTGCTGCTGTTTTGGCTCTCTGTTCGGTTTGGGCTCTCTGTTCGGTTTGGGCTCTCTGTGAGCTTCGCTCCTCGCTGTAAACAGGCCCAGACTGCTTGCTCTGGCCTGTTGCTGGAGCCGCTCTTGGCGTCAGGGAATAATAATAATAATAATAATAATAATAGATTTAATTTGTTAGCGCTTTTACAGGTGCTCAAAGACGCTTTACAGATATAGTGAAGGGAAAAGGAAGGAACAACAAATAAATATATAGTAAACAATCACACATTAAAAGCCAGATTGAAGAGGTGAGTTTTTGTAAGTTTTTTGAAGGTGGTGAGGTCAGTGCAGTCTCTGATGGGTTGGGGGAGTGAGTTCCAGAGGGAGGGGGCAGCGACGGAGAAGGCTCTGTCCCCCCAGGTCCGGTGATTGGTGCGGGTGGGGATGGATAGGAGGTTGGCTTCTGATGAGCGGAGGCAGCGGGAAGGGGCGTGGTGGTGCAGCAAGTCTGTGAGGTAGGGGGGGGCCTGATTGTTGAGGGCTTTGTGGGTAATGAGGAGGACTTTGAAGTTGATTCTTTGACGGACAGGGAGCCAGTGGAGGTTCTGGAGGACGGGAGTGATGTGGTCTCGGGAGCGGGTGTGGGTGAGGAGGCGGGCAGCAGAGTTCTGGATATGTTGGAGTTTATTGAGGAGGTTGGATGGTATGCCGTAGAGGATGCTATTGCAGTAGTCGAGTCGTGAAGTGATGAATGCATGAATCAGGGTTTCAGCAGCAGAGGAGGAGAGTGATGGGCGGAGACGGGCAATGTTTTTGAGGTGGAAAAAGGCTGTCCTGGTGATGTGATTTATGTGGTGGTTGAATTTGAGCTGACTGTCGAAGATGACTCCGAGGTTGCGGATGTGAGGGGGGGGAGATAGAGTGTGGCTGTCAATGGTGAAGTTGAAATTCTGGATGTCTTTGATACGGGATGGGGGGCCAATGATGATGATGTCTGATTTGGCACTGTTCAGTTGGAGATAGTTTGTTTGCATCCATGCTTTTATTTCTGAGAGACAGTTGGTGAGAGTGGAGTGTGTTGTGGGGGTGATGGTTTTTGTTGAGATATAAAGTTGGATGTCATCGGCGTAGCAGTGAAATTGAAGGTTGTGGCGACGAATTATTTTGCCAAGGGGGAGCATGTAGAGGATGAAGAGGAGGGGGCCAAGCACCGAACCCTGGGGGACACCTTGGGACAGAGGAGCAGTGGAGGAGGTGCAGTTGTTGATGTTGATGAACTGATGTCTGTCGGTGAGGTAGGATTTCAGCCAGGAGAGTGCAGTGTCGGTGATGTTAAGTGATGATTCGAGGAGGGACAGCAGGATGGCGTGGTTGATGGTGTCGAATGCTGCGGTGAGGTCGAGGAGGATGAGGATGTTAAGGTTGCCGGAGTCAGAGGAGAGGAGGAGGTCGTTTGTGATTTTGAGAAGAGCTGTTTCGGTGCTGTGTTTTGATCGGAAACCGGATTGAAATGGCTCAAAGAGATCATTGGAGCTGAGGTGGGCTTTAAGTTGTGAGGCAACGACACGTTCAAGTATTTTTGACAGAAAGGGGAGATTTGAGATGGGCCGGAAGTTGGACATGATGTCAGGTGTGAGTCCAGGTCTTTTGAGAATGGGTGTGACAGCAGCCAGTTTGAGAGAGGGGGGAACTGATCCAGATCTGAGGGAGGAGTTAATGATGGTGGCGATGAGTTGGGAGATGGCAGGGAGGCTCTCTTTAACAAATTTGGAGGGCATTGGGTCAAGTGTGCAGGTGGAGTTAATTCCAGTCATGAAGTCGGACAGTTGCATGGGGGTCACGGGGGAGAAGTGGGACAGGGGGTGTGAGGTGAATGGGGGGGAGCCAGGAGGGAAGGTGGGGGGTGCTGATGAGGGTGTCAGATTGCTGTAAATGTTGCTGATTTTGGTTTGGAAAATAGGAATAGTCCTAATACATGACTATAAGGACATTTATTATTTAATTTGTGTATTCCTTACTGTCCTTTACATTTACTTTAATTTGATTTAATTTGTTTATTCCTTGCAGTCCTTTAAATTTGCTTTAATTTGTTTATTCAATTGTATGCATTCATTCAGATTTGGTGTATGTTGTTGTTTTTTTTTGTTTATCCTTTTGTCACTCAGAATTGTAACCTTTTATCCTGTGCCGGACAGGTGCTGTGGGCCTGAGGCGGCAGACTCCCTGGTGGTGGCAGTGGTTTTCTTCACATATCCGTTTTGAGTGGTGTGCAGTGTCACGGGTGATTTATTTTGGACCCCTTACTCCCCTTTTTGTTAACTGCCGCCGTGGTAAGCCAAGCCCTGTCCGTTTCCCTAAAGTGGGTATTTTATTCAAATGTATTGTGTGTGGTTTTTTAGATATTTTGTATGTTATAAAGAAAACTGTATTCTGACCCTTAAAACTGTCTCTGCCCGTGGTGTAAAACGAACAGTATTAGACCTAGTCTTTATAATTTCCTGGGGGCGAAACTCCCCCAGGTGGCGTTGTCCGCAACCGACTTTAAACACCTACCCTCACCACTCCGCCACACATGGTACAACAACAGACCATGGCTTGAATATTTGTTAAAAGCAGACGCAGCCTTTTGTTTCCCCTGTAGACAGTTTAAAGTAAATACGTCTTCATCTGATGCGGCTTTGACGGTCAAAGGTTTTTGTGACTGGAAACACGCATTACAGACTGATAAAGGACTGCTAAGGCATGCCACATCAAAAAACACATTTCATGTGAGAGTTTGTGGAGAGAGAGAGAGAGACGAGAGGAAACAAATAAGGAAATTAGAACTTTGGTGCAGATCAGCTGCACGGAACCATTATTACGTGTCAGCTGTCGTTGATATTATAGCTTTTTTAGCTGTCAACCAACTCCCTCTCAGAGGTGACTCGATTCACTCCACAGCATGTCCGAGTCAGGCAGTGGGCTCTTCCTATCGCTGTTTGAGTATAAGCTGCAGTACAAAGATGCAGAGTTGGCCAAAATAATGGAAAGCATTCCCCACACAGCAACGTGCACCTCTCACGACATGCACAATGCCATAATAGAACTAACAGCAGTTCATCGTCTCTGTCTCTACTATTTCTCTCCGAGTGCAACGATGAGGAAGCTGCCATCCTTAACCAGTGTGCCTTGCTCGTGATTTACCAGTGTGTGTGCTGCCACGCACACAATGTTTCACAGTGGTTTCTATGTTGCCCTTTATTTGTGTATGTATTTGCGATAAGTGTGCGTCTTTGCGCAATGCTGTTTGATATATATTGTGCCGCAGGCCCGCAGCACGTGACGGTGTTGTGTGCCCTCCCATGACAATCATATGACCTCCCTTTAGATTTGTTCTGGCGCCGGGTCTGAGTGGAAATGGCCATGACATGGGACCTTTAAAACACAGAAGTCACACAATAAGACCAAGCAGCTAATCAATCAGGGCAGCTGCTCCTCTGTTCTGCTAGGTAGATTCATTGTTTGTGTCAATAGAGTCTGGTCATTTTTAAAAGAGCATAGATAAAGGCTGTGGTTGCGGATATTGAGTTTTTAGTTGTCTCAAACTCGTGTTGCTGCCGCACCTGTCCGCAGTGCTATGCTTAGCTCCCTTCTGGTATTCTTGTTGGTCATTTACTGTTTGCGATACACTGATGGTGAATTGACTGTACCTCATACAACACCTCTTTAAAAAATGCAAACAATCCCTTTGCCCTCAAACTCTCTTAGTATTTGAAGGCACCTGAAGGATGGACGTTTGCTGGGGCAAAACACAGCCTAGCAGCAAAGCTGTGTTGCTAAGTCCAGGCAATAATAGTCTCTAACATGTTTGTTGCATTCCCTCCGACACCTTTAGCCTTCTTACCTACACCCAGCAGCAGCTGCTCCACCTGATCCCCTGACAGGGCTGATGTCTCTGTGAAGAATAACCCTCTGTCATTAGCCAGACTCTGTCCTTCCTGTAGGACCAATCAGAATCAGCGGGGAAAAGTGCAGTGTTACAGCGTATAGCAGGCATATTCACTGTGGCAGACGGGAAAACGCACCAAAACACTTCAATTAGGAGAAACGGACTGCACTTTCAAAAACGAAGCATGTATGAGAAAATATATATAAAAACTAGGGCTGTCAAGTTAACGCGTTAATAACGCGTTAACGCAAAACATTTTTAACGCCACTAATTATTTTAACGCGATTAACGCATGTGTATTTTTTGTCCTCAGCCGCCCCGTAGTTTCAGAGCATCGAGTTTAAAATACCATCTACAAGCTGATGCTGACAGCCCCGCTCCTGCCGCCCGCTTGTGGCAGACCACACTTCCACGCTCACCGGCAGGCACCGACTGGCTATCCGGAGGACCGGGAGGGTGTGTGTGTGTGTGGCCCGAGCGAGCGAGAGAGAGACCTTACCTGCATTGTTGTTGTTAGCATCTGGTGCTAGCTAGCTGCGCTAACGGATATAAGGAGCTGTTTAAATGAAAACAGAGGAGCGACATTTCGCCACAACTGCGCTGAGCACTTGACTTTATGCAGGAAGCCAGACATTGGTACATTGTACGAAAAGTCAGCACACTCAGCACGGATAGTGCGCAACATGATTGCAGCGTCCAGGCAGCTCCCGTTCGAGCATATGCCTTGAGTTGCACATAACTCCAACGCATACACACACGCGCACACACACACACACACACACACACACACACACACACACACCATTTGTATTGTATTATTGAATGAGAGAGGTTCCAGATTTAATTGAGGCGAATATTTGTAATGTTCAGAGGTTGTTGTGTTTAATATTCATGAGAATATTTGTCATTGTTCAAATGATAATAAACATTAGCATAAAGCATATTTGTCCACTCATATGTTGATATGAGTATTAAAGACTTGAAAAATATCCCTCTAAGGTACATTTAGAACAGATAAAAAATGTGCGATTAATTTGCGATTAATCACGATTAATCGCGATTAAATATTTTAATCGACTGACAGCCCTAATAAAAACACAAATCTGCCAAAACACATGTAAATTACATCTGTTTTGGCCAACCTGATCTCACCAGAATGCGTGACTTGACTCCACCACCTTAACACCGCATTGCGTGGTGGAGTCACGCATTCTGCTGCTTTTACGTGTCGGCACCACGCAAAAAACCCCAATGTAAAGTGAATGAGGCTCTTTTGTCGTGGTGCACACGCGCATTTCTACAACGTCCCGCAGTGAGCTTTTATTCTATAAAACGTTTTTTAAATCTACTTTATAGCTTGTAGTAACTCACGGGACGCTTCTTTTATTTTATTTGTATTCATAATCATTTTTATTTTTCGTCAGAATGTAAAAATTACATTAGTTACGAATTTTTGTTCTCAAAAAACAGTGCATTGTGTGTAATACAACTGTGATTTTTATTAAATTAGTTCGTTTTTAAGGAAGGCCAGAGTTTCAGCTGTGTCAAATAGATTGTTCCCTTTAGTTAACGTTATTTAAAAGATAATGATCATGTCCCCTTTATTGTATTACGAGCGTCCATTCCCATTGGATAACGGAGAATTTTACACCCGGAAGTAAGTATTCTCCTTACTGTCGATTGATTTTACAGTGATATCTGAACTACTCATCAACTCAAAAACACCTAATTTTCCTTGTTAATTACACAACATCGATTGGTTTAATTTGTGTACAATGCTTTTGTATTTTTCCCCTTCGATTCGGAGAAACGAATATTTTTTCGGAGTTTTTGGATGGCCGAAGACACTACACTACCCAGAATCCTCAGCTATCGTTTGGGACTACACCATGTGCTTAGCTTGACAAACCCCGTGATCAGTCTTCGAGCTCTGTGATTGGTTGACCTCCAACTGCGTTCCATATGAAAAAAAGAACGTTTCGTAAAAGATAAAATCATACTTTATTCAGCAGTGCTTGCTTTACTCTTTGAAAGTCATCACATGAATGCATTGTAATAAATGGTTTGGCTGCATTAAATATTACACATCTATCGTAGTTCTTTATTTATCTACAGAGATCTGGCCTCAGAATAGCCCGGAAACTATTCTTTTACCGTTCTGTTTTAATTTCACAATAAAGTTAGTAGTAATAATCTGTTTTGATATTATTGTTTTTTATTAACTACTAGACCGCTGGGTCATGTTAAGACCATCTTTTCTGTGTTGCTGTGGGTTTTTTCCATCGCTTTTGTGTTACAAATATCAAAACAATAACTAAATATATCCGTCGTAAACTAAACTAGAAACAGCAGTATATTTTATTTTGTTAACACTGTAAACTTGACAGCTTTTTAACCCAAACCACCTACTGGTTAAAGCACGTTATTCCACGTTTAGAGTAATTGCAATGCAGGTAGATTATGTTGCTTTTTAATGACTGTTTAAAATGCCCTTTTCTTAATGTCATTCATTTTTGTAAAGCACTTATTTGATGTTATATTTGATGAAAACATTTAAATATTAAGAGTACATACAAAATAGTGGGAAAGCAGAAGGTCAATGATATAAATATAGAATAGAAAATATCAATAAGATACTGTAAATAATATCTACAATAAAACAGTTTAGTGCCTGATAGGAGGATGTGCAAAACAGACAAACTAATAAGGCTTTATTTAAACATTAAAGAATACTTTAGGCTAAGGTCTTCTTTTAAATAAGAAAAAAGCTTTGGGGGTATCTATCTACAGATACATATTAAGCCTGACAAAGTACTTAACGTCTAATATATTGCATGGTTTGTTTTGGAACTTGACAATCAACTTTCCTGCAATGTTAACTATGTTGAAGCACTTATTTTAACCGATATTATACATATTTATTATACTCTTATAAGATGTATGTAGATAGAATAATACATGCGCAGAATATGACACACATATTGATAGATGTCTTGTAATGCACTGTTGAGGAACCTGTGACCCAAGTTTTGCATTCATTGCATAACTACACCATGGTTGTGTATGATTTGTCAATAAACCTTTGAAAATCTTGAAATCTTGAAAGGGATGTGCAAAATATCAATTATATACAGTCTTTAATGAACGATTAGAGAATAACGAGTAATTCATATGCTTTATACGGATCTGCAGATAAATATTTAGTCTTCTCAAGCACCAACTATCAAATATCTCTCCTGATTGTTGGCACTTGACAATCACCTTCACTGAATTTTACTCAGGTGTAACTAAAGTCTGATTTAAGGGGTGTTTATATTTCACATCATTAATCCAAATCTGTAAAGTAACTAAAATAAATGTAGTGGAGTAAAAACACCACATTAACCTTAAAGAAAGCCCTCAGGATTATAAAAGACCCCCATCACCCCAGCCACAAACTGTTCTGTCTGCTGCCGTATGGCAGGCGGTACCGCAGCATCAGGACTAAAACCACCAGACTCAGGGACAGCTTCATCCCACAGGCCATAAGACTATTAAACACCAGAACTTTGAAACAACATCCATAACATTCATCTGGCTGCTACTTAGAAATGATTTATCTAATATATCATATGCACAATGTAGTGACTGCTTTTTTGTCTTTTGTTTTCTTAGTTATGTTCTCTTTTATATGTGTGTGTTATGTGTTATGTGTAACGTTACTGCCTTATTGGCCAGGTCAGCATTGAAAATGAGATTGTATCTCAATGCTTTTATCTGGTTAAATAAAGGTTAAATAAAAATAAAAACAGATTCCAATCACTTGTATATAGACTCTTATTGCACTATTTCACTAATTTTTCTGTGTATCTGTTTTATTGTGTTGCACTGTTGGAGGTGCCTGCGACCTAAGGGGGGGGGGGAGGGGGGATAGGACACGTTCGATTCCTGTTTTGAATAGTGTGCCGTCGATGGGTTTATTCCATTTCAAGGTGCTTTTTGACACTCCGGCCAGTTCCCAAACCACCCCGTACACCCTACCCCTACACCCTACCCCTCCGTTTGTGCGTTCACACGGATGGTCCGCCATATTGAGGGCTGTTCCAAAGCAACGAGTGTGGAGGGGGAGTGGGCTATCAAGCCCTCAAACAGCGAGTCTGCAGCAGGTGCTGACTTGAGACCGGTCTCTACCTGACCGGAGTCACGCTGTGTGTGGCCGTCAGGAAACACGCTGTGTACAAGTAGTTCCAGGAAACATCCACTGATAAATTGCGATGTTAACAACCTCTTGATAACCTCATATGTTTTTAACTTAGGATCATACCTGTGTTTAGTCTAGAAAAAGGTAAATGTGTGCATTTTATTATAAAGTTGTGTATATTTACAGACCGTTGCAAAAACTAAGAAGCTTATAAACATCAGGTTTAAAACTAAAAGAGCTTTGAAACACAATGAAAGATGTTTGGAGTTTTATTTGAGTTATTCATTTAAACTTTTTGTCTAAGAGATGCTGATTTGAAACCGTTGTTACATACAGTTACGGCATTTCCTGTTTCTGCCGGAGAGAGGGGAGGCCGTCCCAAAGCTTGCTGCTGTATTTACTCCCTCCATCTCACAGGAGGGAGCCTCGTTGAGCTGCGAGTGTGGCTACAGACGGAGTTCACTCCGTCACGGAGGGGTAGGGTCGAGGAAGTGGTTTGGGATTGGGCCTCCGTGTAAACTTCGCACACTGCCACTCCAACATCCAATCACAGAGCTTGAGGACTGATCACAGGGTTTGTCAAGCTAAGCACACGGTGTAGTCCCAAACGATAGCTGAGGATTCTGGGTAGTGTAGTGTCTTCGGCCATCCAAAAACTCCGAGAAAATATTCGTTTCTCCGAATCGAAGGGGAAAAATACAAAAGCATTGTACACAATTTAAACCAATCAATGTTGTGTAATTAACAAGGATAATTTGGTGTTTTTGAGTTGATGAGTAGTTCAGATATCACTGTAAAATCAATCGACAGTAAGGAGAATACTTACTTCCGGGTGTACAATTCTACGTTATCCAATGGGAATGGACACTCGTAATACAATAAATGGGACATGATCATTATCTTTTAAATAACGTTAACTAAAGGGAACAATCTATTTGACATAACTAATTTAATAAAAATCACAGTTGTATTACACACAATGCACTGTTTTTTGAGAACAAACATTCGTAACTAATGTAATTTTTACATTCTGACGAAAAATAAAAATGATTATGAATACAAATAAAATAAAAGAAGCGTCCCGTGAGTTACTACAAGCTATAAAGTAGATTTTAAAAATGTTTTATAGAATAAAAGCTCACTGCGGGACGTTGTAGAAATGCATGTGTGCACCACGACAAAAGAGCCTCATTCACTTTACATTGGTTTTTTTTGCGTGGTGCCGACACGTAAAAGCACCAGAATGCGTGACTCCACCACGCAATGCGGTGTTAAGGAGTCGTGGTGGAGTCACGCATTCTGGTGAGATCAGGTTGGTTTTGGCAGATGTAAATGAAGAAACATCTTCATCAACTTGACAACACATGCACAGCGTTTACTGTGTTTGCTGCAATTAACAAATCGCAGCAATTAAGTTCGAAACACACCAGAACAGTGGACCCTGGACCCAGGGATTATAAAGTAGGCCACTGGAAACTTACCTAAAGTATAAATAATGATAATTTTATCGCAGGATTCCTTCTGATATTATTGCAGATCTGTTGAACGATAGCAGCTAACATAGCCTGCAGTCATTTCAAATATACTAACAAACACAGTTATGAAACAGATGCCCCCTCCCCCCGGGGGCAGACATGCTAACGCTAACGGACATTAGCATCGGCGATCTTTTCTACTTCAAGCTATCTGCAGAAATGGTTGACATTGAACATTAAAAAGACCAGGCAGTTCAGAGAGAATCGAAGGAAGGCAGGCAGGCAGCTTTGAATGACATGCTTCTGGACGTGTTTCATTGTGGTGATAGTGAGGGTAGTCAATCCCTTTTTGGCAGGACAGTAGTGACGGCCATCTTGGTGACGTGTATTGTTCTGCGAGACCAGAGATGTAGTTCTTGAGCGGTTTCACACAAAAAAAGTCTTACTTCACAGTTTTACGGCAATTTCTTTTTTTTAACTTGCAAAATTATCTTTTAAATTGACAAACATCATATGTGTAATTCGTGGCTCAATTCAAACAGGATCGAAAGATAACTTTTTTCTCGCCATTGACTTCAATACATGATTTTTCCGAAATAAGGGCCGTTTCTCAATGTCGAGTAAAGCTGCTGCAGAGCCACCATTTCAAGTAAACTACGTCATCGAGTGGCGCCGAAGGACTGTTTAAAGGCCCAGCATTCGGCGCCACTCGATGACGTAGTATACTTGAAATAGTGGCTCTGCAGCAGCTTTACTCGACATTGAGAAATGACCAGTGTCCCATGGAGTTTTACCGGAAAGTGAGGGACTTCGGCTCCCAGCTGTGTGTATCACTTTTTAGTGTCCCCTGGTTTTTGTTCTACGTGCTGGGTTTTTTTCTCTGCAGCATTTTGTTTCTTTTAGTAAACTCTGCTCATATGTTGTCAATTTGGTGAAGATGTTTCTTCATTTGCATGTGTTTTGGCACATTTGGGTTTTTATATTTGCATCATTTTCTTAAATGCAGCGTGTTTCTCCTAATGGAAGCGTTTTGGGCAGCCACAAAAGTAATGCAATAATAAAGAGTATGTTTACTTATTAAATGTAGAGAAGAAAAGCACAAATTAGTAATAGAATAGAAATAATGACAAACAGCTGTGTCTCAAAAATGAGTAGCAGCAATTGAAAACGATATTACACATTGCAAGTTTATGCACAATAATGCAACCGTCTGTATTGTGTGTGGTCCACAACACATGACAATGAATGTTATAGATTGTAATATAAAAGGAAAAAACAGAAACGTTGACCTTAATTAAATGTATTATGGCAACAAAATGTCAGATGAAAGCAATAATATTAAGTTGACCATGTATATATTTTTCTTTGAACTTAATGTTATAGCTTTCATCTAACCTAATACAGTTATGTGAAATCTGTTAATACATTTAATTAAAGTCAACATTTCAGTTTTTTCAGTGTATGGTAGCATTTTATAGACTGATTGACTGTGATAAAAGGAGTTATTCCGTGTGTGTACCTGCGCTGACACTTGTCGATGCTGTTCCAGGTCGCCCTTGTTGCCCACCAGCCACAGGACGGTGGATCCTGAGAAGTACTGCTTCTCCAGCTCTCTGAGCCACACTTGAGCTCTGATAAATGTGTCCTTTATTGACACAAACACACACAAAGATACACAACGTAATGATCACCAGCCCAAACAGTGAGAGTTGATGAGTTATTTTAATGGTCAGATGTCTGTTCCGTTACCCTTTTGCTGATATCATAGACCAGCAGTGCAGCGTGGGCTCCTCTGTAGTAAAGGGGGGTGACACTGTGGTACTTTTCCTCCCCTGCCGTGTCCCAAATCTCAAAGCGCAGAGTGACTTCACGCAGATGCACCACCTGGGTGAGGTATGCACCTGAGGGGGAAGGGGGGGGGGGGACAGACAGCACAATGACATCATCCGGGACTCATTTGTTCACAGATCAGCAACGTTTAGTGTGTCATGTTGACGCATTTTAAAGGGGACTTATCGTGGAAAATGCACTTTTTTATGTCTTTTATAGATAATAATGTGGCCCGGTGTGTCAGGAAAATAAAACCCTCTCTCTTTTCCTCCATGCGCAAATCTCTAAAAACGGGGTTACAACGGAGCTGATCCATATTTGGACCCAAGGCCCTATCAGAAACGTTGCTGTATCAGAAACAATGCCCGACGTGTTTTGGAAGTAATTTGGTCTGTGTTTACATTAGCAAGCATCGCTAACACTCAGAGCTAATATGTGTAAAGAAGCAGGATATAAAAGGTACGGTCCTTGTGGTACACCCGCGAGAGAAAGCATAATCCTTCAGAAATAATCCTTGATGTGGTTTGGAACATGATATGGCGATTCATCACCGCAGCATTTAGACAGTGGGTGTTTCTCAATCTCGAGTAAAGCTGCTCCAGAGCCACTATTTCAAGATACTACATCATCGAGTGCCGCCGAAGGACTGTTCCAATTTCCAGGATACTTGGAATTCTACCAAGGCCGGTGTACTTCGTTGCGGGAAATTTCGAGGCTGCACATGTGTAGACTCCGCGGTCTTAAAATCCACACAATGCTTTGCGCAAGGACCAATTTCCAAAATCTTTGGTGGAAAATGTAAGGGGGGGCCTCTCGTATGACGCACACCTGCACACTTGCTAGCCTGTTCCATTCTTCGTTTTCCGAGGCTATAGGAGGTATTCTTGACTCGCTTCTGAAGGAACTCACGCGGAGGTACATGTGCTACCAAGCAAGCCTCCTCGACATTTAGAAACACCCAGTATCTGCCGGGTCCCGCATGAGCAGGCATAAGCTCCGTCCTCTCTTTTTTTTCCAATTTTTTTTTTTTTTAAGCTTACCCAGAATCAGCAATTTAGTAACAGGGCTGAAATAGAAGGGTATGATGCATGGCTAGAATGGGTGATCTGTTTGGTATTTTGAGAAAAACACTTCATAGACATGTTTTTTATATATTTGTATATATCTGAGAACTATATACTATTGCCTAAAAATAGCATGATAGGTGACCTTTAAAGGTCCCCTATTATACTGTTTATCATCAATAGGTCTTGGATACAAACATGTCTCTGAAGTGTTTGGCTCGAAATACCAAACAGATCACCCATTGTAGCATGCCATAACTCTGTTTCAGCCCTGTTTCCAAAGTGCTGATTCTCTGTCTGTTACTGTAGATGAAAATAAGGTGCACCTCCCAACGCCCCTCTGAGAGACATTTGGTCAAAAAGAGCACAATGGTGCTAGAGGAGGAGATTCAGCTGATAATGTGGCCAAAAAATCGTCATGACATCATAAAGTGGCCAAAATCTGATCAGCTCATTTTCAGACAGGTTTCCATATAAATGGATCGGGACAAAAAGTGAGCGAATCTTTTTTCCTGAAACGTTCAGAATGTCTTTACATAGAGGGGACACATGTTGATGTATAAAATACATGAAAAAGTGGATTTTGCATAACAGGTGACCTTTAAGCTATTAACGCAACATTCTGTCTCACTTGTGGAAGCACCGTCACAGCTTTCAATCTAAATACGACTCGAAAAGCCAAAAAAACTGTGTGTACTTTGTTTGGTGATTCTATGTTGAAAATCACAAATATAAGATCCATGCCAAACTATTCAATTATACAACTATATAATTATGATAAATATTTAAGTTGACATTTTGGGAAATAAGTTCATTAACTAGAGAAAGAATAAAAAATCGAGAACTTTATCAATTATTTAGATCTATGAAGCAATAGCCAGGAGTCATTAGCCTAGCTTAGCATCAAAACTGGATACACCTTTTACAACCAGTCTGGCTTTTTCCAGGAAAAAAATATGCCTTCAAGCTCCAATGAAGTTAGTTAACAAATACTCTTGTTTGTTTAGTCCGTACAAAAACTGAGGTCTAAAAGAGAAGTTGTGGTTTCTCCAGGAAGTTCATGTTTCTCGCTGAGAAATATTCTAAACACATAAGTTACAGAGAGACCACAGCTGGATGTTGTTTTTGAACTATACACAGATTTTGGAATAGGTTAAACTTTTAACAGCTGTTATTAAGAATTTGTTTCTATTGCAGCTACAGCCATGTTAGCTGTTTCCACAGCTTCCAGGCTGAATGCTAAGCCATTAAGGAATCATGAGTATAGTTAAGATCTTTGAATCCAACCTTCAGCAAGAAGGCAAATAACAACTTTCACAACATCACAAAATATATATTTGAATTATTTTCAGATTAAATACGTTTTTCCCCAATATATCATTGTCTCTGCAAGTGTCATGAACTCACAGCCTACAGTAGGTGATGTCCTCCTGAACTCATTCTTGCAGAACCGCAGGGCCAAGCTGGACTTTCCCACACCAGAGCCCCCCAGAAGAACCATCTTAACCCTGAGGGTCCGCATCGGTCTGCTCAAAGTGTCTGGGTCTCCTGGCACCTTTGGGAGCTTTTCCCCCATCAAAAGTTCACTCCGTTTCAAAAGAGTGATAAAATACAGAACGACAAGACAGTAAAAAGTCCCAGAAGGTCCTCAAGTACTGATTCAGCAGTCCTCCGTCTCCTTAGCAACAACTACTCCAAACTCTGTCAGAGATGTAATAATGTCTTCTCTGCCGTGTCTGACACTGTGCAAGCTTTAACTGGTTTTACAGAAAATAAAAGTAAAACCAAAGTCCAGTCTTAACTTGTAAAAGGCTGACACCATAATTTCACTTCCTTTTAGACACCCACAACAGAGCTATAACACATTCGAGGCCATTGTAAGCTAAACATCACATGCATTCACGCTTAACATGCGCATTACACATAACACAGGAGGACAATGTTTTTGGTAAATTACACTGAGGAGTTTTTGATGGGGGCAAACTGGATGAGAAATATGGTCTTCCAAAGTTCAGTGTTATGTCCATCAGATGCCAGATGTCTTTTTATTGAAGTTATGTATTCATTCA
This sequence comes from Harpagifer antarcticus, assembly GCA_902827135.1. Lineage (NCBI taxonomy): Eukaryota > Metazoa > Chordata > Actinopteri > Perciformes > Harpagiferidae > Harpagifer > Harpagifer antarcticus. Next base: position 3,801,626 of record CADEHL010001498.1, on the reverse strand, counting down.
GTTCATTAACAACATTTAATGAAGGAAAACTGTATTTGTGTATGGTGTTACTTTACAGCATGTTTCAATATGAATTTCCTATTACATGATATATTGCTTAGTTGCATGGTGAAATAACTTAGGTTAAGTCATTCAAAATTGGACACAAACATTTCGTGTTTTTCCTCTATCTCTTTGCAAGGCACTGATTGAACACAAGAGGGAGTCATTGCATTATCACAGCCCAGTGGTAATGATCAAGTGGCATGCGCACAGTCATTCCAGATATTACAGTTATCAATAACATGGTAACATCATTCGAATATGATGGTCTGGGAACCACTTTGTCATAACATAATCTTTAGGCAAATGTATTCAGTTGCTTAAATGCAAGTGTCTCATCGATTCAATACTTTGAAGGAACCTTCAATATGCATTCTAACTCTCTTTTTTTACTGATAAAATATGATAACATCAAGACTTTTTCACCAGTAAGCCTTTAAACCTTTCCAAAATAAAATGTAAAGTTGTGCCTACGCAAAACAATGTACTTAATGTGGCAACTGTGAATACATAACAAATACAACGTTGATGAAGAGTGTACAAATATCCAGAGGTGGGAGAAGTACTCATATCTTGCACTTAAATAAAGGTAGAAGTGTAGGAATACTCTGTGACATTAAAAGTCCTGCATTCAAAATGTTACTCAAGTAAAAGTAGAAAAAGTATTAGCATCAAAATATAGTTAAAGTATCAAAAGTAAAAGTAGTCATTGTGCAGATTGTCCATTTCAGAATAAAGTATTTGATGTGTTTTATAATTATTGATGCATTAAAGTGGTTTACTCCAGGTGTAACTATACAGTCTGATTTAAGAGTTGATTATATGTCACATCAATTTATCCAAATCTGTAAAGTAACTAAAGGTACTAAATAAATGTAGTGAAGATAAAAATAAGCATCGTTAAACTTAAGTACAGTATTTGAGTACATCTACTTAGTTACTTTACACCACTGAAAATATCACACAGGTTTCTCTATATTACATGAGTTACAAATGATTCAACAGTGTTAAGGGTTACCAAAGGATATACAAAGTATGAAGTAAAGTCACTCCACTGTATCAACTCACTATTGAATATATCACACACATTATAGTGGACCATTACATAAAGAGTGAGGGATTGACCTGGTTCTTATTCAAACTGAGCTATTGTCTGACTCTAAGAAACCCAACACTGTTTTTAGAGTTCGCTCGTCATTAAAAATAGCAGAGGGGGGTGTGAGAGAGTGGAGCTGGGATATCTGTCTGAAACTGAAGCCCTGAACATGTAGTCCCCTCCAGAGGTTCGAGCTGCTTTCAAGGACTCACCGATAGACACACATAAAGTGCTTTAATTATGGCCTACACTGTTATTCTTCTCGCTTTTTTTAGATGTTTTTTTAATGTAATGCTAACGTTTTAAGAGTAGTGATATAGGAAGTTACGTTATGTTAGTAAGCCTAGTCGAGTTTTAATTATATGAATGTTTGTAGACTCCTCTCCCCTTCTTTACAATGACCAAACGCACAGTATGCTACACAAACCCACACCTACCATCTGTTGTATTCATTCATGTGTATCACTCGCCAAAAGATGTCGAGAGTGTCCAAGTCAAGCAAGTACAATAATTGAAAATGAAATTTAGAGAGATTTAATCAGTTGGCTTTTCCTATTAATGAACCGTTACCGTAGCTAATCGTATTTAGGTCTACAATGTCTGCTTAACCAGTGTGGTTTTTTGACAAAATGACGTTTATATTGCAACCTATATATCCGACCTCACGTGAAGGCAGCTTGATCGAGGAAATGCTATGAAATTCGTCAGAGTGACAGGTTCGAGTCTCCTGCTGAGAATCCGTCAGGTGGTGGAGTCACACTGCTGCTAGATAAACACGAGGCCAAACGCACCACAATACCGGTGTTTTAGCTACAGTTTACTTTAGTATTTAATTGTCGGCGTTTGTTTTTAAGTGAATACATGTGAGACATAAACAGACAAGGTTTAAAGCTACAGTGAACGCTTTCTTTGACTGAGTTTGCTAGGTAAACGCATCAGAAGCGCACGTGGGGCAGATGCTGCCAGTCCCCGTCAGTGTGAAGCAGAGCTGAGTGTAGCTCGAGACAGAAACACAGGAAGGAGTGAGAAACGGATGTGTGACAATGACCCACGCTGTAAGCGCTGCTACACACGGTCGGTTTGATCTGCTCGCCTTTAACTCGATATTTTAGCGACTCATGAGAGCCCCCAACTAGCTCTGTTTGGATTATTCTGCGCTTTCTCTGGAGTGCGACTTTATCTACAGTGAGTGGAGAAGTTTGAGACAACATGGGGACTCAGGGCGCAGGACGGAAAAGGTCCACCAAGAAGGACAAGTCGACGGCGGAGGACGATGCCCTGAACCTCATAGCGAGAGAGGTGAGTGGATATTCTGCTGAACAAACTGCTCCTGAAACCACACACACTGGTCCCTGTACAGCGTCTAACGCCCTCCATGAGATATGACCAGAGGTTGGAGAAGTACTCAGATCGTTCACTTGAGTAAAGTAGAAGTACCAGAGTGTAGGAATACTCTGTTACAGTAATACTCTGCATTCAAAATGTTACTCAAGTAAAAGTAGAAAGGTATTAGCTTAAAAATATATTACCACAATTATTCATTGTGCAGATTGGTCCATTTCAGAATAATATATATGATATGTTTTATAATGATTGATCATGAAAGTGTTCTCAAAGCTGGTTAAGGTGCAGAGCTTGAATGACTGTGTATACTGCAGGGTAGCTTGTGAATTTACTCCAGGTGGAACTAAAGTCTGATTTAACACTTGATTATACTTAACATAACTCATCCAAATCTGTAGTAGTAAAGTAACTAAAGGTATTGCACTATTTACTTTCAATAATAGTGGGATAGAAGCTAAACATTTAAATACTCAAGTAAATTACAAGTCTCTCAAAATTGTACTTAAGTACAGTATTAAGTACATTTACTTAACCTTCCCTGCATACTAACACATGTGTTTCAGTATAAGTCTTGTGTGTCTGCTGTTAAAGCAGCTGACATTTTGTGATATCCAACCGAATGATATGACCCCAGACACTTCATGTCCAAAATCACAATTTATCCTGAATTTTTCCCCCCAAACAATTGAGGCCCTAAACTGAAACTATCCACAGACAAAGACAGCCTTCCACTGTACCCATTTAAGCTCTCTATATGTCATCACTGCCCAGGGCCGGACTGGGACAATAAGTCAGGCCGGGAATTATATACCCAGCCAGGCCACTACCAGTTTTCTTTTGTGCCATTTTGCTGGATTTATTTGTCAATATTCACAGCGTTGCTGCCCATAGTGATAGCCCTAAATATTAAATCTACTACCCCAGAATAAACATGTGGACATGGGTTACTAATTAAAAAATGTTTGCAAATTTAGGAACCTGTCCATGTGAACATATTTTAAGTGGAGGTGGACCTCAAATCCTCTAGGGGAGTCCGGGGGCATGCTCCCCCGGTAAGATTTTTTTTTTTCAAAATGTTGGACTTAAATGCATCAATCTGGTGCATTTTGAGGGGGAAATAAAGAGACTACACCCATATGAAACAGAACTGTATACATTTAAATAATCATAAGAACATGGCCATAACCAATAACATACCATATCCAATAATTAAAAACATTGAAACTTGTTTATTTATTTGTTTTTGGTTCATTTATAGTTGTGAGTGTGTCTGTGCTCCTGAACCAGCCTCTCCTGTCTCCCCCCTCTCCCCCTGCTCCTCTTTGAGGCAGCAGCAAAGACTAGTTTTAGCTCTCAACAAGTTTATCTTACCTTTTTTCACCTAGTTAACATTTTATTTGTATTATTCATCCATATTTTACTAATCACTACCCCCTCAAATGGAAATATGTGTTAACATAAATGGTGACCAAACTGTTTGAGACCCACAGAGAACTTGGACTAAGATAACTATCTAAACAGAGTCCTTTACCTAACCTGAGCTGAGGTTATCAGTCTCTGTCTGACAGCAGAGGACTCTCCTCCACCTTGTTGTTGAAACAGCTCCTTTTATCCGTTAGCGCAGCTAGCTAGCACCAGATGCTAATAACAACAATACACGTAACCGGCGCACACGCTTTCTCTCTCGCTCGCTTGTGCCACACATCCTCCCGAGCTTGAATGACACACAGAGACCAATCGAGGGCATTAGTAGGATCTGTATGAAAGTGGCCATGTCGGCAGGCCACATCATGTAGACAGCCAGTCACCCTCTGTGAGGCAGACCCACATTGCGCAGCGTTGCGTTCACAATACATACATTAAAAAAAAAATCCTCAGGCCAGCAGGCCACTTAGCAGGCCAGGCCATCGGGAAACCTCCCGGCCCTCCCGATGGCCAGTCCGGGCCTGTCGCTACCTATCCACAGATAGTCACTTTAAAGGCAAAAGTGTGTTGATGCTTGAATGGACTTTACTTTTCACTACAGTATGCAGATGAACCTGTAGGGACTTGAAACAAGCTTTATTACAGTAGGTGACATTAGGTATTGCCTGCTTGGTAACATACTTGCTGGCAGGTGTGTTTCTATGAACTGTTCTTTGGTTGGTATATCCAATTCAAGTCGTGACAGTTTGTGTAGCAAACATTTTGTTCACAGTCTGATTAGGAAAGGTTTACCTGTGCATGTGTATGTCCATGAGACAATGACATAGGTTAAACATGACATGAGGATTTAACTGCAGGTTTTATAGCTTCAATGATGTTTGAACTGTACAATATTGACTTGTATATAATGGTTAACTGATGTAGTTAGTGAACCAACAATATGTAAAGGTGTCTACACAATAATGTATTTATGCTATTGGACATAAACTAATGGTTGTGGTAATTATTGGAAACAATCTAGCTGTACCCTAGACTACATCTGTTCTTCTCTTTTGTCTTGACCCGCAGCTAAAATCAATGGTTTAATGTTCTTTAGGGGAAAGTCTCATGTGCTAACCTGCAGGACGTGTTGTGCTATCCCTCATAATGCAATACTGAAGTTGGCAGCAGTAACAGTTGTGTCTGACAGCTGCTGAAGTCATGTTGTGACAGGTTTGATGGCGTCTAATCTGTTTATTACGATGAGTCTAGTGCAGGATAAATGAATGTTTTGTGTAAGAAATAATGTTTTGTGTGTCTTTAGGACTTAAGGCAGCCTATTTGAAGTGTGATTACCGGAGAACCTCTGTCTACACCTGTGCCCTTGAGCTGTGAAACTCAGACAGCAAATCAATATTTGGCTCCAATATCAAACCTAAATACTAACCGTGTACAGACAACACAGCAGAGCCTGACCGTTACTGTTACATAGCAACATTTTGAAGAAGGGCTTCACCATTAATCTGTGATAAATCGCAATATGGACAAGTAAAATATCCAAATCACAGTAAGGGGATTATTTGGTTAAAAAGCCAAACGTGAAAATATCTGTATAAAGTATTTTGGTGCTGCAGAGAAGTCCTGGCTAAAAACTGTAATCTACAGACTTCATAAAATGTCCTTGTTTGGTAATGACCCTCTTAGTCTAATATATTATTTTCAATGACAATGTAAATGTTTCAAAAACGAATATTCCCTCTGAGATCACAAACCATATCACAATTGCAATATTAGTCAAAATAATCAGAATTAGTTAGGTTTGCATCATTTTGAAAAAGTATATCATACATCGATGTTAACCTTTTACTTTGAAACTTGATGGGAGGATGCTAATCGCAGTGCAGATGTAGTTGAGATGGTATTTATTAAGGTTTGTGAAATACATTGCAAGAAACATAGGGTGTGCCTTTTGTGAGTTTTTCTCACCATGAGATGGTGAGCATAAAGACTTCTCCATCTTAGCCCTCAGCCTGATGCAGGGCAGCTTTGACACGCTCTCTTCAGTTGGGAGGAAGTTGGGTCTGTGCTAACCTAACCCGGATGTTTCATAACATTTGCATGTCACTCTTAACTGACACCCAATGGCTGTAGTACGGTGCCAAAGCCTGTTGAGGTTTGGCTGTTTGAATGTTATCTTCTCTTAACTGCTTAGCTGACTATTTACAGTGCAGGAGTGTGTGTGAGGTTGCGCATTCCTGTAGCTGGCAATCTTCTCTTTTTGAGGGGTATTCTTTGTGGCAGGAGTGTTACTCAGCTGGGGTTTGAGAAGACGAGGAGTTTAACAGACCTCAGCAGCAGAAACTGAATATCCAACAGGAGATTCTCTTTCATGAAGGAATCTCATCTGTTCTTACGGTAGTGACTTACACTACACTAAAATCGTGATGTTGGCCAATGTTCTGTCACATCTATACAGTTAAGAGAAAGTCTGGGCCTTTAAGTGTCAGCCCCTTTCTGGCAGTCCTCTGACAGGATGGTATGTCAGCCCTGATGAGTTGGCCTGTTCTGCCAAAGAGTTTTAAAAATAGACGCTCCTGAAAGATCAGCTGTTGCTGCACCCCCGTTTTAGATTGGGTTGGTGGGGGATGGGGATGGAGGAGGAGGGATGTGGCTCACCAACTGGCCATCCCACCAACATGGAGCTGTGTGGATTTGTTAGGCTCTGGAAGTGTTCCATCAGTGTCATGTTTGCTCTACATTTTCCCACTTCCCCTAGAACCACAGGGTTTAAAGACACCATAAGTTCTTTACCTGGCTAACGGTAGACCAAATGTGAGAAGACACCACAGCGTGAGGAATTCTGTACTTTAGGGAGTTGCTTTCATACCAATGTCAAACTTTGTAAACACTCATTTGAAGCAGGGAGTTAACGTAGCTGACCTTCACTGCTCTCAGATTGTTTGTAGTGTGAATTTGTCATGCAGGCTAAACAACGGAGAATTTAATCTCACTCAAAAGGAGAAATACTGTTGTTCATGCTTCACACGGTCAGCTGTATGAGCAGACTAACTGCAGATTTTTGGTTTGGGTGCTTTGCCAAGCAGTTCATCACAAAGCTCAGAGGACAATTTGCTAAAAGGGATTCATCAAATCTCCACATGCTTCATCTTGCTGTTAGGGATGTCAGCTTCTTTATGCACTGCTGTCCATCAGCCCATCACTGCTACATGTGTACACTTCTAAAGTGGATTTGTAATGCGGGTGAACGATTTGAAAAAATCTCTTTGTTACAATTAGTTAGACTGATATTGAGATATGATTCCAATCAGAAACACGTTTGTTGCTAAGAAGGTTAACACATACAAGGGATTTGCCATGGTGTATTTGGTGCTTACTTAAACACAGTCAAAGAAGATGCATTGTAAGAAAAGGACAATACAATTAACGAGGATACTTAAGAAAAACTATAGTAACATTAAAATAAAGCAATATTTACATGGATATGGATGAAATATAGATATACCTGTTAAAATAAAAGATGTGGATCACCTTGTTCTCAAATGAGCATTTCCCTCCAGTTGTATGTCAGATATGATCTTCACAGTTCCTGGAATATGGCCTGAGGTAAACTCTCACTTCTAGACAGCTTCTGGTAAAGCTCCAGTTCCCAGGTTCACAACCGGCTTTATGTTTCATAATGACACATGATGTTTGTTTTGAGCAACTCAAGTACTCTGGATAAATGTTGACTCTTAACTTAAGAGTAATGTTCCCAAATGTCTCCCCATGTGTTAATAAGTAAGAACATATTTCTTACAGTTAAGGTTATTTATTACTCTAACACAGATTTTCTAGATTTTAAACTACCAATAGCACTGCAATATAATGTCAATGAGACATGTGTAAAGTCTGAAATCTACAATCATGCTTTGATCCTAATAGAGCAGCTTCAGATTATATACAGTAACAGTTGGCCCACATTTAAGTCATTACTGCACAGGTATGTCACATGACCGAGCATGGATGAAGATGTAGGAAACACTGCAGTCAGCACTTAGAATGGATATGTCAGAGAGGGGCAGTACACTGAGGGTCCTGCTTTTGTCCTACGAGGGCAACCACGAGTGCCAAGTGGTCGGTGTCGGGTGCACAGACTGTGTGATCTACAAGAACACCTGCGGTTTGGTTCATATGTGTTGCAACATTGCAAAGCGGAGAAGGCTGGTTGAAGTGTAATAAAGATAACCTGGGCCCAGGAGTTCAAAATTTGTAATCCCTATCTGATCAGATCAGATTTGGATTTTGGGTAGTTCAAAACCAAAAAACAGGATAGGATCACTTTGATATCCGATCAGATCAGGAAAATCCAATCCAAGCTTTAATCTGGATCAAATCTTCAAAAACAGGTGGTTCAACCGACAACACAGGATTGGGATCAGTTTGATCCCAAACAACTGGATTATCCTGATCCTACCAGAGGGGTGGATTTCCAGTGATTACCAGAGTGAAATGTACTGCTACAATTTATTTTAAATATGTTTCAATTTAAATAAGATGGCAAAGTTTGTTAACTGAAATAATACACCATTTTTAGCCTTCATTGGAAATACATTTTATTTTTCCATTTTTGCCTCATGTTGTGGTGGCCTATTTTGTTTTCAACCAAATGTGGATGACATAAATGTTTATGCTCATACAAGTATACACAACAAAGATTGTCAATCACAAATGTAATTTAGATTAAATTAAAAATATCTTCAACAACAAAAAGTCCATCTGTCATCACCTTTCAAATAAAAAATATAAATAGACTTTATAGATGTCTCTGCAATGTGGGCTCTTGGTCTTCCTTATTTTTCATATCCACTAGATGGCGATATGTAGGATTAAAGCATTGATATTCAGGATCTAGTAATCTTGAAAAATCGTAATCTGGATCAGGGTGATCCTATCCTGAATTGCTTTTAACTACAGGGACAAAATCTGGCCGATTTGTCTGATCCTGGATCACAAAAAATGGGATTTCAAAATCTGATTGGATCTGATTGAGATTAAACGTTTTAAACTCCTGGGCCCTGGTGTGTTGATTATGAAATCCACTCTCAGCCAGTCAGTTCACCGCTCTCATGTCCTTGGATCAGATTAGGATGTGAACGCACTACACTCCACACCTGCTGCCAGAGGCTTCGATCAGATCAGGTTTATTTCTACTGTATCTTGTGTCAAGGCCGGCCCTGACCAATTTGCTGCCCTAGGCAAGATTTTAGCTGGTGCCCCCCCCCCAAAATGCAGACACTCACTATGACTCGCGCATGCATGCACGTGCACGGTTGTGGCATGACTACCAAAACAGAAAGATATGGACACAAGATGTGTACAAATGTATTAGTATCATATCCATTTGAACGTGATTTAAGTGGGGGGGGGGAGAAACCTAACATCCTCTAGGGGGGTCCGGGGGCATGCTCCCCGAGAAGATTTTAATATTGAAGTTAAAAGCATCAATCTGGTGCACCTTGAGAGCAACAGATCTATGAATACATCTCTCAACAACACCCATATGAAACAGAACTGTAAGCAGATTTCTTTTTATTTATGGATATTTTACAAATCACTCCCCTTTTAAACTCTATTCTTGTTTATTAATAAGAACTTTTTTTACTGTCATAGTATTTCATACTATTATCAGAGCTTCTCAGTCTTTCAGGAGAGAGCTCTCTAAAGCTCTCCCCCCTGCGGCTGCGTACACAGTAAATTCCAATGTTAATAAAAGCTGTATATGTTTTTTGGGAGTTTGATTTATTTTAAATTAACACACGTCTAGTTGAGTTTTTACCAAAAAGTTCTATTTTGGTTTCATCTGACCATATGACATTCTCCCAATCCTCTTCTGGATCATCTAAATGCTCTCTAGCAAACTTCAGACGGGCCTGGACATGTACTGGCTTAAGCAGGGGGACACGTCTGGCACTGCAGGATTTGAGTCACTGGCGGCGTAGTGTGTTACTGATGGTAGCCTTTGTTACTTTGGTCCCAGTTCTCTGCAGGTCATTGACTAGGTCCCCCCGTGTGGTTCTGGGATTTTTGCTCACCGTTCTTGTGATCATTTTGACCCCACGGGGTGAGATCTTGCGTGGAGCCCCAGATCGAGGGAGATTATCAGTGGTCTTGTATGTCTTCCATTTTCTAATACTTGCTCCCACAGTTGATTTCTTCACATCAAGCTGCTTACCTATTGCAGATTCAGTCATCCCAGCCTGGTGCAGGTCTACAATTTTGTTTCTGGTGTCCTTTGACAACTCTTTGGTCTTTGCCATAGTGGAGTTTGGGAGTGTGACTGTTTGAGGTTGTGGACAGGTGTCTTTTATACTGATAGTGAGTTCAAACAGGTGCCATTAATACAGTTAACAAGTGGAGGACAGAGGAGGCTCTTAAAGAAGAAGTTACAGGTCTGTGACTAACACTAAGAAAGTGGATCACATCACTCCTGTTCTGAAGTCTTTACACTGGCTTCCTGTGTGTCAAAGAATAGATTTCAAAATACTGCTGCTGGTTTATAAAGCTTTGAATGGTTTAGGCCCAAAATACATTTCTGATCTACTGCTAAATTATGAACCATCCAGATCTCTCAGGTCTTCAGGGACTGGTCAGCTTTCTGTCCCCAGAGTCAGAACTAAACATGGTAAAGCAGCGTTCAGTTATTATGCTCCAAATATCTGGAACAAACTCCCAGAAACCTGCAGGTCCGCTGCAACTCTGACTACTTTTAAATCCAGGCTGAAGACTTTTCTTTTTGTCGCTGCTTTTAATTGAACTATTCATATCTTAGACTGCACTGTAACTTTTATCCATCTATTTCTTTTTAATGTTTATTTTTATTAGCTTTTCTTTTTAATGACTGATTTTAAATGCCATTTTCTTAATGTCTTTCATTTTTGTAAAGCACTTTGAATTGCCTTGTGTTGAAAAGTGCTATATAAATAAACTTGCCTTGCCTAGCCTTGTGAGAGCCAGAAATCTTGTTTGTTTGTAGGTGACCAAATACTTATTTTACCGAGGAATTTACCAATTAATTCATTAAAAATCCTACAATGTGATTTCCTGGATTCCTTCCCCCCATTTTGTCTCTCATAGTTGAAGTGTACCTAGGATGACAATTACAGGCCTCTCTCATCTTTTTAAGTGGGAGAACTTGCACAATTGGTGGCTGACTAAATACTTTTTTGCCCCACTGTGTATATATATGTATGTGTGTGTGTGTGTGTATGTATATGTGTATATATATATATATATATATATATATATATATATATATATATATATATTATCGGGGCTTGAAATGCAGGACATTTCAAGTGGTCCCTTTTTTTAATAGGGTGTCCGTGCAGGAACCTGTTTGATCGTCATGACATTATCAGCCAGGTTGGCCTTTGACAGTAATGCTATCAGGATTTGCTCCAGATCAGAAGGTCACAATTATAATCCAAGGAGAGATCCTCGTGCTGTAAATTAATACTTCAGAATGAGGTGTCGTTTTGAATTTACTAACAAATAATCAATTGTATTTTAGATCAACTTCTGTGTTTACCCTCAATCATTTGTAGCATACTATTTTCCTTCAGCTCAGCCCACAGTAATTACTCTCTAGATTTCTGTTGATCATTTTTTTGTCTGCATGTGTTTAAGGAGCCGTCTAATGGGGATTAATTTGCCAGGTTGGTGCTGGGTAATTGTCAGAAGCTCAGTGAAGCGTGGAAGAGAATTGAGTATTTGGAGTGGATTAGTCTGAGGCTGGCAGGCGGGGAAGAGGAAGCCCACCACACAATCCCCTTTTCATTCTTACAGTCATCTGGGGAAGCTAGAGAGCCACAGTCCCTCGTGCAGCCGCAGCAAAGTTAATCTTTAATGCTGGAGACACATTCACACAATGACAGCCAACAGGAACATCCTCACTGAATAAATCAGGAAGTTTTGTAACTGAATCAATCTTAGCACTCCATTTCATTAGGATGTTTAAATATACTGAAGGCATGTTGAGTGTCCTGCTCTTGCATCAGTCAAACAGCAGTGCCACCCAGAATGTGGCTGGAGCACACTGACGCTTTCCAGTGAACACCCATTATGCCATGAAGCACTTATTTGTGTATTTCCTGATGCGTGTATACACACAAACCGCTGGCTTCAGTCTGATCGGCTGGCCTGACTCATGTTTCCTTAAAAGGAAGTGTGTTGGCTTCCTCTTGATGACATCATCACCAGCATAGCCCGTGCAGATTGTTATCTCAAACTCCTTCCTGTTTATTCACCACGGTGGAGTTTTTCCAAAGCTGAGGAAACGGAGGGGATTGGTGAGGGGCTGAGTTGAGGTATTACAATTGATCAAGTCAGGTACACACAGGGCAGGAATAAAGGTCTACAATTTGATGGCAAAGCTGACTGAGCCTCAGTGATGGTGCTACAAGGACCAAAATAAAGCAAATGGTCAAACACTGAAACATAGGGACCAGCGCAGCAGTGGTGCAGTCATTCTTCACACTTAATAATAATAAATAGCAATATTTTGAGAAAGGATAATTGTATTCATGCTATTGTATAAAACCTTTCTGGGTTAGGGTCAGATAACCCTCTCTAAACCTAACCCTAATTTAAATCTCTTTCAATTTGGCCTTGTTCAACCTGCTGCTATTGAATTTAAACTAACAAATGATAGCATGTTGGGTTTGAGATTGATGTATATATTTTGGTAATATTAGCTACTCTTCCTTTCTCCCCTCCTGACCCTTAAGGCCCTGACACACCAAACTGACACCAAAGAACACGTCCCGACGGACCTGATTGTTGTGTCGCCTCACGTCTCCTGCGTCTTGGCCAAAAAGTTGCACTGGAACACACCACAAAGATTCAGCCGACGGCCAAGTACCTGTACACACTGCGCATGTGTGAGTGGCAATAACTCTCCTTACAAGCAAGCGGCGGTAGTGTGTATCTGTCATTCAAAAGAGGCAACCGGAAGACGGAGTGCGTGATACTGTATATTAGGGGTGTTGAAAATAATCGTTTCTACGATGCATTGCGATGCGGACGTGGACGATTCGGTACCGATGCAGTGACGGAAGATAATCGGTTATAGCGTAGTAACGTTGCTTCCTGATTTTCCGGCCGCGGCTTTACTATAAAGTTTTTTTTTTCTGTCACTTTAATATCAAATCGGTCCGTGAAGCAGAGATCAGGCAACAGACGTGACAGCAACACCAAACACGGAGCAGTCTGCTTATCCACCAACACAACATCAGCAGTCCAGAACCAACGGCAGAAGGACCCGCTCTGAATCACTCCGTGTCGCTGCGGCTCAGAGACACAGGGATTTATGTTTTTCAAACAGAATCCTCAGCTATCGTTTGGGACTACACCATGTGCTTAGCTTGACAAACCCCGTGATCAGTCTTCGAGCTCTGTGATTGGTTGACCTCCAACTGCGTTCCATATGAAAAAAACGTTTCGTAAAAGATAAAATCATACTTTATTCAGCAGTGCTTGCTTTACTCTTTGAAAGTCATCACATGAATGCATTGTAATAAATGGTTTGGCTGCATTAAATATTACACATCTGTCGTAGTTCTTTATTTATCTACAGAGATCTGGCCTCAGAATAGCCGGAAACTATTCTTTTACCGTTCTGTTTTAATTTCACAATAAAGTTAGTAGTAATAATGTTTTGATATTATTGTTTTTTATTAACTACTAGACCGCTGGGTCATGTTAAGACCATCTTTTCTGTGTTGCTGTGGGGTTTTTCCATCGCTTTTGTGTTACAAATATCAAAACAATAACTAAATATATCCGTCGTAAACTAAACTAGAAACAGCAGTATATTTTATTTTGTTAACACTGTAAACTTGACAGCTTTTTAACCCGCACCTCCTACTGGTTAAAGCACGTTATTACACGTTTGGAGTAATTGCAATGCAGGTAGATTGTGTTGCTTTTTAATGACTGTTTAAAATGCCTTTTTCTTAATGTCATTCATTTTTGTAAAGCACTTTGAATATGTTATATTTGATGAAAACATTTAAATATTAAGAGTACATACAAAATAGTGGGAAAGCAGAAGGTCAATGATATAAATATAGAATAGAAAATATCAATAAGATACTGTAAATAATCTACAATAAAACAGTTTAGTGCCTGATAGGAGGATGTGCAAAACAGACAAACTAATAAGGCTTTATTTAAACATTAAAGAATACTTTAGGCTAAGGTCTTCTTTTAAATAAGAAAAAAGCTTTGGGGGTATCTATCTACAGATACATATTAAGCCTGACAAAGTACTTAACGTCTAATATATTGCATGGTTTGTTTTGGAACTTGACAATCAACTTTCCTGCAATGTTAACTATGTTGAAGCACTTATTTTAACCGATATTATACATATTTATTATACTCTTATAAGATGTATGTAGATAGAATAATACATGCGCAGAATATGACACACATATTGATAGATGTCTTGTAATGCACTGTTGAGGAACCTGTGACCCAAGTTTTGCATTCATTGCATAACTACACCGTAGTTGTGTATATGATATGTCAATAAACCTTTGAAAATCTTGAAATCTTGAAAGGGATGTGCAAAATATCATTATATACAGTCTTTAATGAACGATTAGAGAATAACGAGTAATTTATGCTTTATACGGATCTGCAGATAAATTTTAGTCTTCTCAAGCACCAACTATCAAATATCTCTCCTGATTGTTGGCACTTGACAATCACCTTCACTGAATTTTACTCAGGTGTAACTAAAGTCTGATTTAAGGGTGTTTATATTTCACATCATTAATCCAAATCTGTAAAGTAACTAAAATAAATGTAGTGGAGTAAAAACACCACATTAACCTTAAAGAAAGCCCTCAGGATTATAAAAGACCCCATCACCCCAGCCACAAACTGTTCTGTCTGCTGCTGCCGTATGGCAGGCGGTACCGCAGCATCAGGACTAAAACCACCAGACTCAGGGACAGCTTCATCCCACAGGCCATAAGACTATTAAACACCAGAACTTTGAAACAACATCCATAACATTCATCTGGCTGCTACTTAGAAATGATTTATCTAATATATCATATGCACAATGTAGTGACTGCTTTTTTGTCTTTTGTTTTCTTAGTTATGTTCTCTTTTATATGTGTGTGTTATGTGTTATGTGTAACGTTACTGCTTTATTGGCCAGGTCAGCATTGAAAATGAGATTGTATCTCAATGCTTTTATCTGGTTAAATAAAGGTTAAATAAAAATAAAAACAGATTCCAATCACTTGTATATAGACTCTTATTGCACTATTTCACTAATTTTTCTGTGTATCTGTTTTATTGTGTTGCACTGTTGGAGGTGCCTGCGACCTAAGGGGGGGGGGGGGGGGGGATAGGACACGTTCGATTCCTGTTTTGAATAGTGTGCCGTCGATGGGTTTATTCCATTTCAAGGTGCTTTTTGACACTCCGGCCAGTTCCCAAACCACCCCGTACACCCTACCCCTACACCCTACCCCTCCGTTTGCGCGTTCACGCGGAGGGTCCGCCATATTGAGGGCTGTTCCAAAGCAACGAGTGTGGAGGGGGAGTGGGCTATCAAGCCCTCAAACAGCGAGTCTGCAGCGGTGCTGACTTGAGACCGGTCTCTACCTGACCGGAGTCACGCTGTGTGTGGCCGTCAGGAAACACGCTGTGTACAAGTAGTTCCAGGAAACATCCACTGATAAATTGCGATGTTAACAACCTCTTGATAACCTCATATGTTTTTAACTTAGGATCAAACCTGTGTTTAGTCTAGAAAAAGGTAAATGTGTGCATTTTATTATAAAGTTGTGTATATTTACAGACCGTTGCAAAAACTAAGAAGCTTATAAACATCAGGTTTAAAACTAAAAGAGCTTTGAAACACAATGAAAGATGTTTGGAGTTTTATTTGAGTTATTAATTTAAACTTTTGTCTAAGAGATGCTGATTTGAAACCGTTGTTACATACAGTTACGGCATTTCCTGTTTCTGCCGGAGAGAGGGGAGGCCGTCCCAAAGCTTGCTGCTGTATTTACTCCCTCCCTATCAGGAGGGAGCCTCGTTGAGCTGCGAGTGTGGCTACAGACGGAGTTCACTCCGTCACGGAGGGGTAGGGTCGAGGAAGTGGTTTGGGATTGGGCCTCCGTGTAAACTTCGCACACTGCCACTCCAACATCCAATCACAGAGCTTGAGGACTGATCACAGGGTTTGTCAAGCTAAGCACACGGTGTAGTCCCAAACGATAGCTGAGGATTCTGGGTAGTGTAGTGTCTTCGCCATCCAAAACTCCGAGAAAATATTCGTTTCTCCGAATCGAAGGGGAAAAAACAAAAGCATTGTACACAATTTAAACCAATCAATGTGTGTATTAACAAGATAATTGGTGTTTTTTGAGTTGATGAGTAGTTCAGATATCACTGTAAAATCAATCGACAGTAAGGAGAATACTTACTTCCGGGTGTAAATTCTACGTTATCCAATGGGAATGGACACTCGTAATACAATAAAGGGGACATGATCATTATCTTTTAAATAACGTTAACTAAAGGGAACAATCTATTTGACATAACTAATTTAATAAAAATCACAGTTGTATTACACACAATGCACTGTTTTTTGAGAACAAAAATTCGTAACTAATGTAATTTTTACATTCTGACGAAAAATAAAAATGATTATGAATGCAAATAAAATAAAAGAAGCGTCCCGTGAGTTACTACAAGCTATAAAGTAGATTTTAAAAATGTTTTATAGAATAAAAGCTCACTGCGGGACGTTGTAGAAATGCATGTGTGCACCACGACAAAAGAGCCTCATTCACTTTACATTGGGTTTTTTTGCGTGGTGCCGACACGTAAAAGCACCAGAATGCGTGACTCCACCACGCAATGCGGTGTTAAGGAGTCGTGGTGGAGTCACGCATTCTGGTGAGATCAGGTTGGTTTTGGCAGATGTAAATGAAGAAACATCTTCATCAACTTGACAACACATGCACAGCGTTTACTGTGTTTGCTGCAATTAACAAATCGCAGCAATTAAGTTCGAAACACACCAGAACAGTGGACCCTGGACCCAGGGATTATAAAGTAGGCCACTGGAAACTTACCTAAAGTATAAATAATGATAATTTTATCGCAGGATTCCTTCTGATATTATTGCAGATCTGTTGAACGATAGCAGCTAACATAGCCTGCAGTCATTTCAAATATACTAACAAACACAGTTATGAAACAGATGCCCCCTCCCCCCGGGGGCAGACATGCTAACGCTAACGGTACATTAGCATCGGCGATCTTTTCTACTTCAAGCTATCTGCAGAAATGGTTACATTGAACATTAAAAAGACCAGGCAGTTCAGAGAGAATCGAAGGAAGGCAGGCAGGCAGCTTTGAATGACATGCTTCTGGACGTGTTTCATTGTGGTGATAGTGAGGGTAGTCAATCCCTTTTTGGCAGGACAGTAGTGACGGCCATCTTGGTGACGTGTATTGTTCTGCGAGACCAGAGATGTAGTTCTTGAGCGGTTTCACACAAAAAAAGTCTTACTTCACAGTTTTCGGCAATTTCTTTTTTTTAACTTGCAAAATTATCTTTTAAATTGACAAACATCATATGTGTAATTCGTGGCTCAATTCAAACAGGATCGAAAGATAACTTTTTTCTCGCCATTGACTTCAATACATGATTTTTCCGAAATAAGGGCCGTTTCTCAATGTCGAGTAAAGCTGCTGCAGAGCCACCATTTCAAGTAAACTACGTCATCGAGTGGCGCCGAAGGACTGTTTAAAGGCCCAGCATTCGGCGCCACTCGATGACGTAGTATACTTGAAATAGTGGCTCTGCAGCAGCTTTACTCGACATTGAGAAATGACCAGTGTCCCATGGAGTTTTACCGGAAAGTGAGGGACTTCGGCTCCCAGCTGTGTGTATCACTTTTTAGTGTCCCCTGGTTTTTGTTCTACGTGCTGGGTTTTTTTCTCTGCAGCATTTGTTTCTTTTAGTAAACTCTGCTCATATGTTGTCAATTTGGTGAAGATGTTTCTTCATTTGCATGTGTTTTGGCACATTTGGGTTTTTATATTTGCATCATTTTCTTAAATGCAGCGTGTTTCTCCTAATGGAAGCGTTTTGGGCAGCCACAAAAGTAATGCAATAATAAAGAGTATGTTTACTTATTAAATGTAGAGAAGAAAAGCACAAATTAGTAATAGAATAGAAATAATGACAAACAGCTGTGTCTCAAAAGAGTAGCAGCAATTGAAAACGATATTACACATTGCAAGTTTATGCACAATAATGCAACCGTCTGTATTGTGTGTGGTCCACAACACATGACAATGAATGTTATAGATTGTAATATAAAAGGAAAAAACAGAAACGTTGACCTTAATTAAATGTATTATGGCAACAAAATGTCAGATGAAAGCAATAATATTAAGTTGACCATGTTATATTTTTCTTTGAACTTAATGTTATAGCTTTCATCTAACCTAATACAGTTATGTGAAATCTGTTAATACATTTAATTAAAGTCAACATTTCAGTTTTTTCAGTGTATGGTAGCATTTTATAGACTGATTGACTGTGATAAAAGGAGTTATTCCGTGTGTGTACCTGCGCTGACACTTGTCGATGCTGTTCCAGGTCGCCCTTGTTGCCCACCAGCCACAGGACGGTGGATCCTGAGAAGTACTGCTTCTCCAGCTCTCTGAGCCACACTTGAGCTCTGATAAATGTGTCCTTTATTGACACAAACAACACAAAGATACACAACGTAATGATCACCAGCCCAAACAGTGAGAGTTGATGAGTTATTTTAATGGTCAGATGTCTGTTCCGTTACCCTTTTGCTGATATCATAGACCAGCAGTGCAGCGTGGGCTCCTCTGTAGTAAAGGGGGGTGACACTGTGGTACTTTTCCTCCCCTGCCGTGTCCCAAATCTCAAAGCGCAGAGTGACTTCACGCAGATGCACCACCTGGGTGAGGTATGCACCTGAGGGGCAGGGGGGGGGGGGACAGACAGCACAATGACATCATCCGGGACTCATTTGTTCACAGATCAGCAACGTTTAGTGTGTCATGTTGACGCATTTTAAAGGGGACTTATCGTGGAAAATGCACTTTTTTATGTCTTTTATAGATAATAATGTGGCCCGGGGTGTCAGGAAAATAAAACCCTCTCTCTTTTCCTCCATGCGCAAATCTCTAAAAACGGGGTTACAACGGAGCTGATCCATATTTGGACCCACGGCCCTATCAGAAACGTTGCTGTATCAGAAACAATGCCCGACGTGTTTTGGAAGTAATTTGGTCTGTGTTTACATTAGCAAGCATCGCTAACACTCAGAGCTAATATGTGTAAAGAAGCAGGATATAAAAGGTACGGTCCTTGTGGTACACCCGCGAGAGAGAAAGCATAATCCTTCAGAAATAATCCTTGATGTGGTTTGGAACATGATATGGCGATTCATCACCGCAGCATTTAGACAGTGGGTGTTTCTCAATCTCGAGTAAAGCTGCTCCAGAGCCACTATTTCAAGATACTACATCATCGAGTGCCGCCGAAGGACTGTTCCAATTTCCAGGATACTTGGAATTCTACCAAGGCCGGTGTACTTCGTAGCGGGAAATTTCGAGGCTGCACATGTGTAGACTCCGCGGTCTTAAAATCCACACAATGCTTTGCGCAAGGACCAATTTCCAAAATCTTTGGTGGAAAATGTAAGGGGGGGCCTCTCGTATGACGCACACCTGCACACTTGCTAGCCTGTTCCATTCTTCGTTTTCCGAGGCTATAGAGGTATTCTTGACTCGCTTCTGAAGGAACTCACGCGGAGGTACATGTGCTACCAAGCAAGCCTCCTCGACATTTAGAAACACCCAGTATCTGCCGGGTCCCGCATGAGCAGGCATAAGCTCCGTCCTCTCTTTTTTTTCCAATTTTTTTTTTTTTAAGCTTACCCAGAATCAGCAATTTAGTAACAGGGCTGAAATAGAAGGGTATGATGCATGGCTAGAATGGGTGATCTGTTTGGTATTTTGAGAAAAACACTTCATAGACATGTTTTTTATATATTTGTATATATCTGAGAACTATATACTATTGCCTAAAAATAGCATGATAGGTGACCTTTAAAGGTCCCCTATTATACTGTTTATCATCAATAGGTCTTGGATACAAACATGTCTCTGAAGTGTTTGGCTCGAAATACCAAACAGATCACCCATTGTAGCATGCCATAACTCTGTTTCAGCCCTGTTTCCAAAGTGCTGATTCTCTGTCTGTTACTGTAGATGAAAATAAGGTGCACCTCCCAACGCCCCTCTGAGAGACATTTGGTCAAAAAGAGCACAATGGTGCTAGAGGAGGAGATTCAGCTGATAATGTGGCCAAAAATCGTCATGACATCATAAAGTGGCCAAAATCTGATCAGCTCATTTTCAGACAGGTTTCCATATAAATGGATCGGGACAAAAAGTGAGCGAATCTTTTTTCCTGAAACGTTCAGAATGTCTTTACATAGAGGGGACACATTCTGTCTTTACACTGTTATGTGATAAGAAGTGTTGTGCACAGTGACTTTACATTAACTTCTGTCTCACTTGTGGAAGCACTCAAGCTTTCAATCTAAATACGACTCGAAAAGCCAAAAAAACTGTGTGTACTTTGTTTGGTGATTCTATGTTGAAAATCACAAATATAAGATCCATGCCAAACTATTAATTACAACTATATAATATATGATAATATTTAAGTTGACATTTTGGGAAATAAGTTCATTAACTAGAGAAGAATAAAAAATCGAGAACTTTATCAATTATTTAGATCTATGAAGCAATAGCCAGGAGTCATTAGCCTAGCTTAGCATCAAAACTGGATACACCTTTTACAACCAGTCTGGCTTTTTCCAGGAAAAAAATATGCCTTCAAGCTCCAATGAAGTTAGTTAACAAATACTCTTGTTTGTTTAGTCCGAACAAAAACTGAGGTTTAAAAGAGAAGTTGTGGTTTCTCCAGGAAGTTCATGTTTCTCGCTGAGAAATATTCTAAACACATAAGTTACAGAGAGACCACAGCTGGATGTTGTTTTTGAACTATACACAGATTTTGGAATAGGTTAAACTTTTAACAGCTGTTATTAAGAATTTGTTTCTACTGCAGCTACAGCCATGTTAGCTGTTTCCACAGCTTCCAGGCTGAATGCTAAGCCATTAAGGAATCATGAGTATAGTTAAGATCTTTGAATCCAACCTTCAGCAAGAAGGCAAATAACAACTTTCACAACATCACAAATATATATTTGAATTATTTTCAGATTAAATACGTTTTTCCCCAATATATCATTGTCTCTGCAAGTGTCATGAACTCACAGCCTACAGTAGGTGATGTCCTCCTGAACTCATTCTTGCAGAACCGCAGGGCCAAGCTGGACTTTCCCACACCAGAGCCCCCCAGAAGAACCATCTTAACCCTGAGGGTCCGCATCGGTCTGCTCAAAGTGTCTGGGTCTCCTGGCACCTTTGGGAGCTTTTCCCCCATCAAAAGTTCACTCCGTTTCAAAAGAGTGATAAAATACAGAACGACAAGACAGTAAAAAGTCCCAGAAGGTCCTCAAGTACTGATTCAGCAGTCCTCCGTCTCCTTAGCAACAACTACTCCAAACTCTGTCAGAGATGTAATAATGTCTTCTCTGCCGTGTCTGACACTGTGCAAGCTTTAACTGGTTTTACAGAAAATAAAAGTAAAACCAAAGTCCAGTCTTAACTTGTAAAAGGCTGACACCATAATTTCACTTCCTTTTAGACACCCACAACAGAGCTATAACACATTCGAGGCCATTGTAAGCTAAACATCACATGCATTCACGCTTAACATGCGCATTACACATAACACAGGAGGACAATGTTTTTGGTAAATTACACTGAGGAGTTTTTGATGGGGGCAAACTGGATGAGAAATATGGTCTTCCAAAGTTCAGTGTTATGTCCATCAGATGCCAGATGTCTTTTTATTGAAGTTATGTATTCATTCAGTTCATTAACAACATTTAATGAAGGAAAACTGTATTTGTGTATGGTGTTACTTTACAGCATGTTTCAATATGAATTTCCTATTACATGATATATTGCTTAGTTGCATGGTGAAATAACTTAGGTTAAGTCATTCAAAATTGGACACAAACATTTCGTGTTTTCCTCTATCTCTTTGCAAGGCACTGATTGAACACAAGAGGGAGTCATTGCATTATCACAGCCCAGTGGTAATGATCAAGTGGCATGCGCACAGTCATTCCAGATATTACAGTTATCAATAACATGGTAACATCATTCGAATATGATGGTCTGGGAACCACTTTGTCATAACTAATCTTTAGGCAAATGTATTCAGTTGCTTAAATGCAAGTGTCTCATCGATTCAATACTTTGAAGGAACCTTCAATATGCATTCTAACTCTCTTTTTTTACTGATAAAATATGATAACATCAAGACTTTTTCACCAGTAAGCCTTTAAACCTTTCCAAAATAAAATGTAAAGTTGTGCCTACGCAAAACAATGTACTTAATGTGGCAACTGTGAATACATAACAAATACAACGTTGATGAAGAGTGTACAAATATCCAGAGTTGGGAGAAGTACTCATATCTTGCACTTACATAAAGGTAGAAGTGTAGGAATACTCTGTGACATTAAAAGTCCTGCATTCAAAATGTTACTCAAGTAAAAGTAGAAAAAGTATTAGCATCAAAATATAGTTAAAGTATCAAAAGTAAAAGTAGTCATTGTGCAGATTGTCCATTTCAGAATAAAGTATTTGATGTGTTTTATAATTATTGATGCATTAAAGTGGTTTACTCCAGGTGTAACTATACAGTCTGATTTAAGAGTTGATTATATGTCACATCAATTTATCCAAATCTGTAAAGTAACTAAAGGTACTAAATAAATGTAGTGAAGATAAAAATAAGCATCGTTAAACTTAAGTACAGTATTTGAGTACATCTACTTAGTTACTTTACACCACTGAAAATATCACACAGGTTTCTCTATATTACATGAGTTACAAATGATTCAACAGTGTTAAGGGTTACCAAAGGATATACAAAGTATGAAGTAAAGTCACTCCACTGTATCAACTCACTATTGAATATCACACACATTATAGTGGACCATTACATAAAGAGTGAGGGATTGACCTGGTTCTTATTCAAACTGAGCTATTGTCTGACTCTAAGAAACCCAACACTGTTTTTAGAGTTCGCTCGTCATTAAAAATAGCAGAGGGGGGTGTGAGAGAGTGGAGCTGGGATATCTGTCTGAAACTGAAGCCCTGAACATGTAGTCCCCTCCAGAGGTTCGAGCTGCTTTCAAGGACTCACCGATAGACACACATAAAGTGCTTATTATGGCTACACTGTTATTCTTCTCGCTTTTTTTAGATGTTTTTTAATGTAATGCGAACGTTTTAAGAGTAGTGATATAGGAAGTTACGTTATGTTAGTAAGCCTAGTCGAGTTTTAATTATATGAATGTTTGTAGACTCCTCTCCTCCCTTCTTTACAATGACCAAAAAACGCCCAGTATGCTACACAAACCCCACCTACCATCTGTTGTATTCATTCATGTGTATCACTCGCCAAAAGATGTCGAGAGTGTCCAAGTCAAGCAAGTACAATAATTGAAAATGAAATTTAGAGAGATTTAATCAGTTGGCTTTTCCTATTAATGAACCGTTACCGTAGCTAATCGTATTTAGGTCTACAATGTCTGCTTAACCAGTGTGGTTTTTTGACAAAATGACGTTTATATTGCAACCTATATATCCGACCTCACGTGAAGGCAGCTTGATCGAGGAAATGCTATGAAATTCGTCAGAGTGACAGGTTCGAGTCTCCTGCTGAGAATCCGTCAGGTGGTGAGTCACACTGCTGCTAGATAAACACGAGGCCAACGCACCACAATACCGGTGTTTTAGCTACAGTTTACTTTAGTATTTAAATTGTCGGCGTTTGTTTTTAAGTGAATACATGTGAGACATAAACAGACAAGGTTTAAAGCTACAGTGAACGCTTTCTTTGACTGAGTTTGCTAGGTAAACGCATCAGAAGCGCACGTGGGGCAGATGCTGCCAGTCCCCGTCAGTGTGAAGCAGAGCTGAGTGTAGCTCGAGACAGAAACACAGGAAGGAGTGAGAAACGGATGTGTGACAATGACCCACGCTGTAAGCGCTGCTACACACGGTCGGTTTGATCTGCTCGCCTTTAACTCGATATTTTAGCGACTCATGAGAGCCCCCAACTAGCTCTGTTTGGATTATTCTGCGCTTTCTCTGGAGTGCGACTTTATCTACAGTGAGTGGAGAAGTTTGAGACAACATGGGGACTCAGGGCGCAGGACGGAAAAGGTCCACCAAGAAGGACAAGTCGACGGCGGAGGACGATGCCCTGAACCTCATAGCGAGAGAGGTGAGTGGATATTCTGCTGAACAAACTGCTCCTGAAACCACACACACTGGTCCCTGTACAGCGTCTAACGCCCTCCATGAGATATGACCAGAGGTTGGAGAAGTACTCAGATCGTTCACTTGAGTAAAGTAGAAGTACCAGAGTGTAGGAATACTCTGTTACAGTAATACTCTGCATTCAAAAATGTTACTCAAGTAAAAGTAGAAAGGTATTAGCTTAAAAATATATTACCACAATTATTCATTGTGGCAGATTGGTCCATTTCAGAATAATATATATGATATGTTTTATAATGATTGATCATGAAAGTGTTCTCAAAGCTGGTTAAGGTGCAGAGCTTGAATGACTGTGTATACTGCAGGGTAGCTTGTGAATTTACTCCAGGTGGAACTAAGTCTGATTTAACACTTGATTATACTTAAACATAACTCATCCAAATCTGTAGTAGTAAAGTAACTAAAGGTATTGCACTATTTACTTTCAATAATAGTGGGATAGAAGCTAAACATTTAAATACTCAAGTAAATTACAAGTCTCTCAAAATTGTACTTAAGTACAGTATTAAGTACATTTACTTAACCTTCCCTGCATACTAACACATGTGTTTCAGTATAAGTCTTGTGTGTCTGCTGTTAAAGCAGCTGACATTTTGTGATATCCAACCGAATGATATGACCCCAGACACTTCATGTCCAAAATCACAATTTATCCTGAATTTTTCCCCCCAAACAATTGAGGCCCTAAACTGAAACTATCCACAGACAAAGACAAGCCTTCCACTGTACCATTTAAGCTCTCTATATGTCATCACCTGCCCAGGGCCGGACTGGGACAATAAGTCAGGCCGGGAATTATATACCCAGCCAGGCCACTACCAGTTTTTCTTTTGTGCCATTTTGCTGGAGTTTATTTGTCAATATTCACAGCGTTGCTGCCCATAGTGATAGCCCTAAATATTAAATCTACTACCCCAGAATAAACATGTGGACATGGGTTACTAATTAAAAAATGTTTGCAAATTTAGGAACCTGTCCATGTGAACATATTTTAAGTGGAGGTGGACCTCAAATCCTCTAGGGGAGTCCGGGGGCATGCTCCCCCGGTAAGATTTTTTTTTCAAAATGTTGGACTTAAATGCATCAATCTGGTGCATTTTGAGGGGGAAATAAAGAGACTACACCCATATGAAACAGAACTGTATACATTTAAATAATCATAAGAAACATGGCCATAACCAATAACATCCCATATCCAATAATTAAAAACATTGAAACTTGTTTATTTATTTGTTTTTGGTTCATTTATAGTTGTGAGTGTGTCTGTGCTCCTGAACCAGCCTCTCCTGTCTCCCTCCCCCCTCTCCCCCTGCTCCTCTTTGAGGCAGCAGCAAAGACTAGTTTTAGCTCTCAACAAGTTTATCTTACCTTTTTTCACCTAGTTAACATTTTATTTGTATTATTCATCCATATTTACTAATCACTACCCCCTCAAATGGAAATATGTGTTAACATAAATGGTGACCAAACTGTTTGAGACCCACAGAGAACTTGGACTAAGATAACTATCTAAACAGAGTCCTTTACCTAACCTGAGCTGAGGTTATCAGTCTCTGTCTGACAGCAGAGGACTCTCCTCCACCTTGTTGTTGAAACAGCTCCTTTTATCCGTTAGCGCAGCTAGCTAGCACCAGATGCTAATAACAACAATACACGTAACCGGCGCACACGCTTTCTCTCTCGCTCGCTTGTGCCACACATCCTCCCGAGCTTGAATGACACACAGAGACCAATCGAGGGCATTAGTAGGATCTGTATGAAAGTGGCCATGTCGGCAGGCCACATCATGTAGACAGCCAGTCACCCTCTGTGAGGCAGACCCACATTTGCGCAGCGTTGCGTTCACAATACATACATTAAAAAAAAAATCCTCAGGCCAGCAGGCCACTTAGCAGGCCAGGCCATCGGGAAACCTCCCGGCCCTCCCGATGGCCAGTCCGGGCCTGTCGCTACCTATCCACAGATAGTCACTTTAAAGGCAAAAGTGTGTTGATGCTTGAATGGACTTTACTTTTCACTACAGTATGCAGATGAACCTGTAGGGACTTGAAACAAGCTTTATTACAGTAGGTGACATTAGGTATTGCCTGCTTGGTAACATACTTGCTGGCAGGTGTGTTTCTATGAACTGTTCTTTGGTTGGTATATCCAATTCAAGTCGTGACAGTTTGTGTAGCAAACATTTTGTTCACAGTCTGATTAGGAAAGGTTTACCTGTGCATGTGTATGTCCATGAGACAATGACATAGGTTAAACATGACATGAGGATTTAACTGCAGGTTTTATAGCTTCAATGATGTTTGAACTGTACAATATTGACTTGTATATAATGGTTAACTGATGTAGTTAGTGAACCAACAATATGTAAAGGTGTCTACACAATAATGTATTTATGCTATTGGACATAAACTAATGGTTGTGGTAATTATTGGAAACAATCTAGCTGTACCCTAGACTACATCTGTTCTTCTCTTTTGTCTTGACCCGCAGCTAAAATCAATGGTTTAATGTTCTTTAGGGGAAAGTCTCATGTGCTAACCTGCAGGACGTGTTGTGCTATCCCTCAATAATGCAATACTGAAGTTGGCAGCAGTAACAGTTGTGTCTGACAGCTGCTGAAGTCATGTTGTGACAGGTTTGATGGCGTCTAATCTGTTTATTACGATGAGTCTAGTGCAGGATAAATGAATGTTTTGTGTAAGAAATAATGTTTTGTGTGTCTTTAGGACTTAAGGCAGCCTATTTGAAGTGTGATTACCGGAGAACCTCTGTCTACACCTGTGCCCTTGAGCTGTGAAACTCAGACAGCAAATCAATATTTGGCTCCAATATCAAACCTAAATACTAACCGTGTACAGACAACACAGCAGAGCCTGACCGTTACTGTTACATAGCAACATTTTGAAGAAGGGCTTCACCATTAATCTGTGATAAATCGCAATATGGACAAGTAAAATATCCAAATCACAGTAAGGGGATTATTTGGTTAAAAAGCCAAACGTGAAAATATCTGTATAAAGTATTTTGGTGCTGCAGAGAAGTCCTGGCTAAAAACTGTAATCTACAGACTTCATAAAATGTCCTTGTTTGGTAATGACCCTCTTAGTCTAATATATTATTTTCAATGACAATGTAAATGTTTCAAAAACGAATATTCCCTCTGAGATCACAAACCATATCACAATTGCAATATTAGTCAAAATAATCAGAATTAGTTAGGTTTGCATCATTTTGAAAAAGTATATCATACATCGATGTTAACCTTTTACTTTGAAACTTGATGGGAGGATGCTAATCGCAGTGCAGATGTAGTTGAGATGGTATTTATTAAGGTTTGTGAAATACATTGCAAGAAACATAGGGTGTGCCTTTTGTGAGTTTTTCTCACCATGAGATGGTGAGCATAAAGACTTCTCCATCTTAGCCCTCAGCCTGATGCAGGGCAGCTTTGACACGCTCTCTTCAGTTGGGAGGAAGTTGGGTCTGTGCTAACCTAACCCGGATGTTTCATAACATTTGCATGTCACTCTTAACTGACACCCAATGGCTGTAGTACGGTGCCAAAGCCTGTTGAGGTTTGGCTGTTTGAATGTTATCTTCTCTTAACTGCTTAGCTGACTATTTACAGTGCAGGAGTGTGTGTGAGGTTGCGCATTCCTGTAGCTGGCAATCTTCTCTTTTTGAGGGGTATTCTTTGTGGCAGGAGTGTTACTCAGCTGGGGTTTGAGAAGACGAGGAGTTTAACAGACCTCAGCAGCAGAAACTGAATATCCAACAGGAGATTCTCTTTCATGAAGGAATCTTCATCTGTTCTTACGGTAGTGACTTACACTACACTAAAATCGTGATGTTGGCCAATGTTCTGTCACATCTATACAGTTAAGAGAAAGTCTGGGCCTTTAAGTGTCAGCCCCTTTCTGGCAGTCCTCTGACAGGATGGTATGTCAGCCCTGATGAGTTGGCCTGTTCTGCCAAAGAGTTTTAAAAATAGACGCTCCTGAAAGATCAGCTGTTGCTGCACCCCCGTTTTAGATTGGGTTGGTGGGGGATGGGGATGGAGGAGGAGGGATGTGGCTCACCAACTGGCCATCCCACCAACATGGAGCTGTGTGGATTTGTTAGGCTCTGGAAGTGTTCCATCAGTGTCATGTTGCTCTACATTTTCCCACTTCCCCTAGAACCACAGGGTTTAAAGACACCATAAGTTCTTTACCTGGCTAACGGTAGACCAAATGTGAGAAGACACCACAGCGTGAGGAATTCTGTACTTTAGGGAGTTGCTTTCATACCAATGTCAAACTTTGTAAACACTCATTTGAAGCAGGGAGTTAACGTAGCTGACCTTCACTGCTCTCAGATTGTTTGTAGTGTGAATTTGTCATGCAGGCTAAACAACGGAGAATTTAATCTCACTCAAAAGGAGAAATACTGTTGTTCATGCTTCACACGGTCAGCTGTATGAGCAGACTAACTGCAGATTTTGGTTTGGGTGCTTTGCCAAGCAGTTCATCACAAAGCTCAGAGGACAATTTGCTAAAAGGGATTCATCAAATCTCCACATGCTTCATCTTGCTGTTAGGGATGTCAGCTTCTTTATGCACTGCTGTCCATCAGCCCATCACTGCTACATGTGTACACTTCTAAAGTGGATTTGTAATGCGGGTGAACGATTTGAAAAAATCTCTTTGTTACAATTAGTTAGACTGATATTGAGATATGATTCCAATCAGAAACACGTTTGTTGCTAAGAAGGTTAACACATACAAGGGATTTGCCATGGTGTATTTGGTGCTTACTTAAACACAGTCAAAGAAGATGCATTGTAAGAAAAGGACAATACAATTAAACGAGGATACTTAAGAAAACTATAGTAACATTAAAATAAAGCAATATTTACATGGAATATGGATGAAATATAGATATACCTGTTAAAATAAAAGATGTGGATCACCTTGTTCTCAAATGAGCATTTCCCTCCAGTTGTATGTCAGATATTGATCTTCACAGTTCCTGGAATATGGCCTGAGGTAAACTCTCACTTCTAGACAGCTTCTGGTAAAGCTCCAGTTCCCAGGTTCACAACCGGCTTTATGTTTCATAATGACACATGATGTTTGTTTTTGAGCAACTCAAGTACTCTGGATAAATGTTGACTCTTAACTTAAGAGTTAATGTTCCCAAATGTCTCCCCATGTGTTAATAAGTAAGAACATATTTCTTACAGTTAAGGTTATTTATTACTCTAACACAGATTTTCTAGATTTTAAAACTACCAATAGCACTGCAATATAATGTCAATGAGACATGTGTAAAAGTCTGAAATCTACAATCATGCTTTGATCCTAATAGAGCAGCTTCAGATTATATACAGTAACAGTGGCCCACATTTAAGTCATTACTGCACAGGTATGTCACATGACCGAGCATGGATGAAGATGTAGGAAACACTGCAGTCAGCACTTAGAATGGATATGTCAGAGAGGGGCAGTACACTGAGGGTCCTGCTTTTGTCCTACGAGGGCAACCACGAGTGCCAAGTGGTCGGTGTCGGGTGCACAGACTGTGTGATCTACAAGAACACCTGCGGTTTGGTTCATATGTGTTGCAACATTGCAAAGCGGAGAAGGCTGGTTGAAGTGTAATAAAGATAACCTGGGCCCAGGAGTTCAAAATTTGTAATCCCTATCTGATCAGATCAGATTTGGATTTTGGGTAGTTCAAAACCAAAAAACAGGATTAGGATCACTTTGATATCCGATCAGATCAGGAAATCCAATCCAAGCTTTAATCTGGATCAAATCTTCAAAAACAGGTGGTTCAAACCGACAACACAGGATTGGGATCAGTTTGATCCCAAACAACTGGATTATCCTGATCCTACCAGAGGGGTGGATTTCCAGTGGATTACCAGAGTGAAATGTACTGTACAATTTATTTTAAAATATGTTTCAATTTAAATAAGATGGCAAAGTTTGTTAACTGAAATAATACACCATTTTTAGCCTTCATTGGAAATACATTTTATTTTTCCATTTTTGCTCATGTTTGTGGTGGCCTATTTTGTTTTCAACCAAATGTGGATGACATAAATGTTTATGCTCATACAAGTATCACAACAAAGATTGTCAATCACAAATGTAATTTAGATTAAATTAAAAATATCTTCAACAACAAAAAAGTCCATCTGTCATCACCTTTCAAATAAAAAAATATAAATAGACTTTATAGATGTCTCTGCAATGTGGTCTCTTGTCTTCCTTATTTTTCATATCCACTAGATGGCGATATGTAGGATTAAAGCATTGATATTCAGGATCTAGTAATCTTGAAAAATCGTAATCTGGATCAGGGTGATCCTATCCTGAATTGCTTTTAACTACAGGGACAAAATCTGGCCGATTTGTCTGATCCTGGATCACAAAAAATGGGATTTCAAAATCTGATTGGATCTGATTGAGATTAAACGTTTTAAACTCCTGGGCCCTGGTGTGTTGATTATGAAATCCACTCTCAGCCAGTCAGTTCACCGCTCTCATGTCCTTGGATCAGATTAGGATGTGAACGCACTACACTCCACACCTGCTGCCAGAGGCTTCGATCAGATCAGGTTTATTTCTACTGTATCTTGTGTCAAGGCCGGCCCTGACCAATTTGCTGCCCTAGGCAAGATTTTAGCTGGTGCCCCCCCCCCCCAAAATGCAGACACTCACTATGACTCGCGCATGCATGCACGTGCACGGTTGTGGCATGACTACCAAAACAGAAAGATATGGACACAAGATGTGTACAAATGTATTTAGTATCATATCCATTTGAACGTGATTTAAGTGGGGGGGGAGAAACCTAACATCCTCTAGGGGGGTCCGGGGGCATGCTCCCCCGAGAAGATTTTAATATTGAAGTTAAAAGCATCAATCTGGTGCACCTTGAGAGCAACAGATCTATGAATACATCTCTCAACAACACCCATATGAAACAGAACTGTAAGCAGATTTTCTTTTTATTTATGGATATTTTACAAATCACTCCCCTTTTAAACTCTATTCTTGTTTATTAATAAGAACTTTTTTTACTGTCATAGTATTTCATACTATTATCAGAGCTTCTCAGTCTTTCAGGAGAGAGCTCTCTAAAGCTCTCCCCCCTGCGGCTGCGTACACAGTAAATTCCAATGTTAATAAAAGCTGTATATGTTTTTTGGGAGTTTGATTTATTTTAAATTAACACACGTCTAGTTGAGTTTTTACCAAAAAGTTCTATTTTGGTTTCATCTGACCATATGACATTCTCCCAATCCTCTTCTGGATCATCTAAATGCTCTCTAGCAAACTTCAGACGGGCCTGGACATGTACTGGCTTAAGCAGGGGGACACGTCTGGCACTGCAGGATTTGAGTCACTGGCGGCGTAGTGTGTTACTGATGGTAGCCTTTGTTACTTTGGTCCCAGTTCTCTGCAGGTCATTGACTAGGTCCCCCCGTGTGGTTCTGGGATTTTTGCTCACCGTTCTTGTGATCATTTTGACCCCACGGGGTGAGATCTTGCGTGGAGCCCCAGATCGAGGGAGATTATCAGTGGTCTTGTATGTCTTCCATTTTCTAATACTTGCTCCCACAGTTGATTTCTTCACATCAAGCTGCTTACCTATTGCAGATTCAGTCATCCCAGCCTGGTGCAGGTCTACAATTTTGTTTCTGGTGTCCTTTGACAACTCTTTGGTCTTTGCCATAGTGGAGTTTGGAGTGTGACTGTTTGAGGTTGTGGACAGGTGTCTTTTATACTGATAGTGAGTTCAAACAGGTGCCATTAATACAGTTAACAAGTGGAGGACAGAGGAGGCTCTTAAAGAAGAAGTTACAGGTCTGTGACTAACACTAAGAAAGTGGATCACATCACTCCTGTTCTGAAGTCTTTACACTGGCTTCCTGTGTGTCAAAGAATAGATTTCAAAATACTGCTGCTGGTTTATAAAGCTTTGAATGGTTTAGGCCCAAAATACATTTCTGATCTACTGCTAAATTATGAACCATCCAGATCTCTCAGGTCTTCAGGGACTGGTCAGCTTTCTGTCCCCAGAGTCAGAACTAAACATGGTAAAGCAGCGTTCAGTTATTATGCTCCAAATATCTGGAACAAACTCCCAGAAACCTGCAGGTCCGCTGCAACTCTGACTACTTTTAAATCCAGGCTGAAGACTTTTCTTTTTGTCGCTGCTTTTAATTGAACTATTCATATCTTAGACTGCACTGTAACTTTTATCCATCTATTTCTTCTTTTAATGTTTATTTTTATTAGCTTTTCTTTTTAATGACTGATTTTAAATGCCATTTTCTTAATGTCTTTCATTTTTTGTAAAGCACTTTGAATTGCCTTGTGTTGAAAAGTGCTATATAAATAAACTTGCCTTGCCTAGCCTTGTGAGAGCCAGAAATCTTGTTTGTTTGTAGGTGACCAAATACTTATTTTACCGAGGAATTTACCAATTAATTCATTAAAAATCCTACAATGTGATTTCCTGGATTCCTTCCCCCCCATTTTGTCTCTCATAGTTGAAGTGTACCTAGGATGACAATTACAGGCCTCTCTCATCTTTTTAAGTGGGAGAACTTGCACAATTGGTGGCTGACTAAATACTTTTTTGCCCCACTGTGTATATATATGTATGTGTGTGTGTGTGTGTGTATGTATATGTGTGTATATATATATATATATATATATATATATATATATATATTATCGGGGCTTGAAATGCAGGACATTTCAAGTGGTCCCTTTTTTTAATAGGGTGTCCGTGCAGGAACCTGTTTGATCGTCATGACATTATCAGCCAGGTTGGCCTTTGACAGTAATGCTATCAGGATTTGCTCCAGATCAGAAGGTCACAATTATAATCCAAGGAGAGATCCTCGTGCTGTAAATTAATACTTCAGAATGAGGTGTCGTTTTGAATTTTACTAACAAATAATCAATTGTATTTTAGATCAACTTCTGTGTTTACCCTCAATCATTTGTAGCATACTATTTTCCTTCAGCTCAGCCCACAGTAATTACTCTCTAGATTTCTGTTGATTATTTTTTTGTCTGCATGTGTTTAAGGAGCCGTCTAATGGGGATTAATTTGCCAGGTTGGTGCTGGGTAATTGTCAGAAGCTCAGTGAAGCGTGGAAGAGAATTGAGTATTTGGAGTGGATTAGTCTGAGGCTGGCAGGCGGGGAAGAGGAAGCCCACCACACAATCCCCTTTTCATTCTTACAGTCATCTGGGGAAGCTCCCTCGTGCAGCCGCAGCAAAGTTAATCTTTAATGCTGGAGACACATTCACACAATGACAGCCAACAGGAACATCCTCACTGAATAAATCAGGAAGTTTTGTAACTGAATCAATCTTAGCACTCCATTTCATTAGGATGTTTAAATATACTGAAGGCATGTTGAGTGTCCTGCTCTTGCATCAGTCAAACAGCAGTGCCACCCAGAATGTGGCTGGAGCACACTGACGCTTTCCAGTGAACACCCATTATGCCATGAAGCACTTATTTGTGTATTTCCTGATGCGTGTATACACACAAACCGCTGGCTTCAGTCTGATCGGCTGGCCTGACTCATGTTTCCTTAAAAGGAAGTGTGTTGGCTTCCTCTTGATGACATCATCACCAGCATAGCCCGTGCAGATTGTTATCTCAAACTCCTTCCTGTTTATTCACCACGGTGGAGTTTTTCCAAAGCTGAGGAAACGGAGGGGATTGGTGAGGGGCTGAGTTGAGGTATTACAATTGATCAAGTCAGGTACACACAGGGCAGGAATAAAGGTCTACAATTTGATGGCAAAGCTGACTGAGCCTCAGTGATGGTGCTACAAGGACCAAAATAAAGCAAATGGTCAAACACTGAAACATAGGGACCAGCGCAGCAGTGGTGCAGTCATTCTTCACACTTAATAATAATAAATAGCAATATTTTGAGAAAGGATAATTGTATTCATGCTATTGTATAAAACCTTTCTGGGTTAGGGTCAGATAACCCTCTCTAAACCTAACCCTAATTTAAATCTCTTTCAATTTGGCCTTGTTCAACCTGCTGCTATTGAATTTAAACTAACAAATGATAGCATGTTGGGTTTGAGATTGATGTATTATATTTTGGTAATATTAGCTACTCTTCCTTTCTCCCCTCCTGACCCTTAAGGCCCTGACACACCAAACTGACACCAAAGAACACGTCCCGACGGACCTGATTGTTGTGTCGCCTCACGTCTCCTGCGTCTTGGCCAAAAAGTTGCACTGGAACACACCACAAAGACTTCAGCCGACGGCCAAGTACCTGTACACACTGCGCATGTGTGAGTGGCAATAACTCTCCTTACAAGCAAGCGGCGGTAGTGTGTATCTGTCATTCAAAAGAGGCAACCGGAAGACGGAGTGCGTGATACTGTATATTAGGGGTGTTGAAAATAATCGTTTCTACGATGCATTGCGATGCGGACGTGGACGATTCGGTACCGATGCAGTGACGGAAGATAATCGGTTATAGCGTAGTAACGTTGCTTCCTGATTTTCCGGCCGCGGCTTTACTATAAAGTTTTTTTTTTTCTGTCACTTTAATATCAAATCGGTCCGTGAAGCAGAGATCAGGCAACAGACGTGACAGCAACACCAAACACGGAGCAGTCTGCTTTATCCACCAACACAACATCAGCAGTCCAGAACCAACGGCAGAAGGACCCGCTCTGAATCACTCCGTGTCGCTGCGGCTCAGAGACACAGGGATTTATGTTTTTCAAAAATAATCGCGTTACAATCAGGTCAGGCTTTTGGTGGATTTAATTAAGTCTTGGATTGCAAAGTATGAATGTCCTCTAGCAATTTTCAGATGATATATACGTGTGTAAAGTTTGTGAAGGCAGGAGGAAAAAGCTTCCGCGATCACCGTCTCCTCTCCGTTCCTCCAAACCCCGCCCCCTCCCTGAAAGTAATGAGTGACAGGCTGATAGTGACCCGATTGAAACTTTATTATTCACTTAATCACTGAGATATAATGAAGCTAACTTAATCTCATACATTCATGGGATTTATGTAACAGTAAGACAGAGAATGTAAGTGTGCAACCACATGCAGTATTTTAGTTTGTATATGCTATTGTAAATACTCCTGTTGTCTGCTGTGTTCAGACTCAAGTCCACACAGTATCACATACAGATATATGGAGGCTAGACCTATACAATTCATTTATTTTGGTTTATAAATTAATGTCAAGACATTTATGTTATTGATTTCTGAAGCACTTTCTAAATAATAAAAAGAGAGTTCATATGTATTTACTGCATGTATGCATTGATGAAAAATAAGCCATGTGCAGTAATATAGAAAATTGAGGCTGCAACGCATTGGTATGAATCGTGATGCATCGGGATATCGAATTGAATCGAATCGTTGACAGGATAATCGTAATCGAATCGTGAGACCAGTGAAGATGCGCAGCCCTACTGTATATACAAACAACAAATAGCGTGTGTTCCATTTTCACTCTCGTCCATCACAGACTGTTTCACAAAACGACTTATCGAAAACACGTTTAGTGCGGTACTGGCAAATGAAAAAGAATAGCCGTCTGTGTGTGCCTTCTTCACTTCCGTTTCGCTTCTCATGCACTGATTCGCTAAGCTGAACTCAGCAGAAGGTGTCGGCACGGCCGAAAAGACACAACGGTGCTGGACACAGCAATCTGAGTAGGGCGACAGGACGCTCATCGACGGCCGAAATCGGCCCGGTGTGTCTAGGCCTTTAGCTCTCTGACTTCTCAGCTTGAGGATACTTTTGAGAAGCAACACTTCAGAAGCAGTGCAGGCAGTGAGCTACTCCTCACTGCAACACAACTCCTTACACTAAAAATACGGACATTATGCCAGATGAACTCATGTAAAAGCTATTTCATCTGGATAGTTTATTTGATTAAGAAAGACTTGAATAAACACCTTCTAATCTGATAAGCCTCTCACAGTTTTGTTTATAATCACATGCCATAGAACATTATCTGCCACCAACCACACACACATACATAAGGAATGATAATATACATATTCCTAAGGTTCATTATATTGCATACCATTCATTTGGTGCTCTTGTTAAAAAAGCAACTTAAAATATTTGCATTCAAGCACATTAGGAAGAAGAGCTCATTGTATAAATGCTATGTTTATTATAAATCCCTAATAGAAAAGAGATTGAAGTGCTAGCGTGGTGTGCAGTCGGAAAAGACAAGTTGGGCAGACTTCTCTGGAGAGTTTATTCCATCATTATTAGGGGCTTGAACATTAAAGAGGCTTGGCTTTATACACAGTTTTTAGAGTAGGGTGCTTCTCCTTCAATGCCCTTAAGGTCAGCACAGTCTCCTCAACCTAATATGAGGTCAACAGAGAAAATAAGTGTTGTAAATATCCTTCTCTATTAACATTTAGAAAGCCATGGCATAACCTAACCTGTGTGACTAAATAAACATGATGTGCACAAAATGGGTGGATACCTGAAGTCACAGCCAGTCAGTCTCTTCTACTAACCCCATCAGCGAGTAAAACATGTAACCCCCCACGTTGTGTCTTCTCCCAGAGGTGAGGAGTAAACGGTATTTGTTTAAATGTGTGTGACCCCATGAAGGTACAGTATGCCACCCTCACTGTAGTAAGTATCTCTGGAAGAAAGGTGAGAGAATTGTGTATTTAACATAATTCACTGCTTTGATAAGAAGTCATTTTAATCTGGGCAAAAAACACTCTGTTTTGAATGTCAACAAAATGAGGGGAAACTATGTTTTTAACAAATTCTTCACTGTTTTAACCCAGCTAATCCCTTGACTTCTATTTTAGAGATCTCTGAAGCATACCATTTGTTTTATTCCTGAGCCCGCACACTTTCTAAGCAGTGTGTTTGCACAGCTCAGAGCTGTTCAGCTGCTCCGTGTTTGTGGACCAGCCTGAGGTTTAGTTCCATGGCTCAGTGAGTGCAGGCAGAGCAGCAGTTAAGGGTTTGAATGCAGAAGCAGGGCAAGAGTCATGCCACAAACATTGCTGTCTCATGACTAAATATTCTGTAGGCCTATAATTCATACAAATGTGAGGTCTTAACTATAGGCAGCACAACCAGAATAATCTTCTAATTGTAGTTGAATAAGCCTTATTAAGGATGAATGGTTGGTGCCTTTTGGTGTGCAGTCATCACGTTGGAAAGGAAGAATAAATAAATGATTCCATATTTAGTTTAGGCTTTATAGTTTGAAATTGAATAGAAAAATCTGGGGAAGAACAACACTTTATTGCTTCATATCACTGA
Source organism: Harpagifer antarcticus (assembly GCA_902827135.1). NCBI lineage: Eukaryota > Metazoa > Chordata > Actinopteri > Perciformes > Harpagiferidae > Harpagifer > Harpagifer antarcticus. The sequence goes on along the minus strand of CADEHL010001498.1, from coordinate 3,763,840 downwards.
CAGGATGATACTGCTACTACAGCTGCTGACCAGCATGACAACAGCATCTCCTTATCAACGGAGCAAAGTGATAAAGACCGTGTGGGAAACTAAACAAGAACAAACGTGATGTGGTCATTTTCAATCATTAAAGCTAGAATGCAAATGAAGGAGAAGTGAAAGAATGTATTTCAGGTTTTGGTCTATCATGAAATATTGTCAATTGTATCTGCCCAAAAAATCCAGTTGACATTGGTTGTATGCTTCATCCCTTCACAAAGGCTGCTAAACTGGTTCCTTCAGTTTTTAAAGTGTTGGGGTTGATGCTGAATCATTTGGTAACAAATATTAATTGATCCATGTCTGCTCCTTTTGATGGAAAGTTGTCCCCGGTTGACTCATGTCATGGCTTTAGTGTGCGCAGAGCGTTTGAGCAGCCACTCCCTTTGAGGCAACTATTTTAGCTTTATAAGGTTTGTTAAGACCTTTTTCCTCTATGTCATCATAAACTTCCACTGCAGTCTTTGTGAATCCACCTAATGGTCCCTCCTCTTTTCAAATGCAGTCCAATATCAAGCTGCTCAGAAATCACAGTTATTTTTGTTTGCTCTCTTTGTCCAGCCGGTCAGCGCTTGCGCTCATTAAAATTCCCAGAACATTTGGGCGGCTGAAGGCGGGTTCAGGGCGTGGGAATCCAGCCGACTGCAGACCGTCACACAGGCGTTTAGTTCTGAGGGAGGCCTTACAGACTGTCAGTACACACAAAGTTCAGGCCAAAGGATGTCAGCATGTCACACACACTGTCACGCTGTATAACGCAAGGTTATATTTGCAGAAGATTAGAACATTTCAAATGATTTTTAGTGACCACTCATTGCATTTTAAGAACTTAAATGGCTACGTGGAACATAACAAAATGAAATACAGTAAAATGAAATGCCTAAAATAACGATCCACAAATAAAAAAAGACAACAATAATTTATAAACATACACTCTGTTGGGTATGTTTTGGACCTGTCTTTTCTTTTTTTCAAAAGGGTTCTGGTTCTGTTAACCGACACAAAATGAATCAATCATCTATTAGTTGTAATATTTAAACAGAGGGTCAGTAGCAGAGGTTGCGCTAGACTTTTTCGCTGCCCGTCATTTTGACGGACAGGATCGTAAATCTTCCGTCAAAATCCAGAATTACCCGTCGGCCTTTACACAACTCTGACGAGGGGGGGGGGAGCATGCTCGTGAACTGTCAACGGGGGGAGGGACGGTTCACATGCGCTGTGTTATGCATGGCTGCTGCACCTCGCGGGAGCGTGCACAGCGTAAAGCCAAAACTCACAGCCATTTCAATGATTTGCACAGTTAGGTTTGGAAACGGTATAATTTCCTTTTTTGGAGGGCATGCATAACACAGCATAACACCGGAGCCTCGCTGCGGGGAAACTTTGGCACTGTTCCGAGTTTGTTCTAATCTGTCAAAATTACGGACTGCTTTCAGATTTGTCCGTCATTGTTAAAAAAAATCCGTCTTAGACGGAAAATATTCGGTTAACGCGACCTCTGGTCAGTATATACATTTTGTGTTGTATACCTCTCCTATCTCTGCCTTCTAGTCTCAAAAATATGAACTTGTATTCTGTTTCTCCTTTTGCCCATTTCATACATTTGATTTGAAAGATCCTTCCAATTAGAGTTCATTAACACTAGAACCGCCAACGGGTCAAATGTACCCGCTATTGATTTTCAAGGTACAATGTTCTTTTATTTATCACACAGAACAGTGAGTTTTGAATCACACAGGGATCAAACTTATACCAATAGAATCTGTGGACTCTCAGCTTTTCATATGATATTGTTTGTGCAGATAGCATGAAGTATAAAATATCGCTACCAGTGCTGATTTAAATGCTCAGTGTTAGACGTGTGTTTTTGTTTACGTACATCTCTCTCTCTCTCTCTCTGTCTCTGTCTCTGTCTCTGTGTGTCTGTGTGTGTAATGTTCTGTTCTATGGACATATAATTGTATACATAAACAGACGACGTGGACTACTTCTCTCATTCCGAGTGTCCATCTTTATTCAACTGGCACGTAACCTGCACACATGCATTAAGTCCTCAACGTGAGCTCAGTCATCCAAGATCTTGTATTCTCCAAGATGTTACACTATCTATAACTATCTATCTGTCTATCTCTCTCTATCCATCTATCTATTTCTCTCTCAATTTATCAATCTCTCTATCTATAAGGAACCGCAGTAGACAAAATGCGTTGCTATAGCAACACGTCATGTTTACGCTGCATTTTCTATGAGATAAATATTACCCGCTGGCGGATATAGGTATAAAAAGCATTTTTTTTGGCGATTTTTTTTTCAATCTGACTTCATATTGACCATTGTTAACAACGGAGGGTGCTACATAACACACTTTCAGGAAAAGTCACGGACTGGGAGACTTTAATATTTTATTGAAAAAAAGTTACATATAATCAAAAAACTGCTGCTGGTAAAATGTACCGTTGGCGGTTCTAGTGTTAAGTTATTATGTTTTAACCAATTCCTTGTAACTGTAATAAAGAATGAAACTTTGAAGTATTTGTTTTAAAATCATTAAAATACAATTTAGCAGCATTAGGGGTGTAACGGTTCACAATCATTTCGGTTCGGTACTTGCCTCGGTTTTTAGGTCACGGTTTGCGGTACAGCAGAAAAAATTATCATAAAATATTTGTTTTTGGTTTTTAATTATTATTAAACTGAATATTCACTCAAATAAATACAAAATAAAATAAACATTAAGGTGCAGCATTTTCGATGATCTGAAATAATCTGTACTTGAAATGTACTGTACTAGTACCTAAGCAGCCAGTTTGACATTAGGACTTGATTGTCATTGTATTTTCATGTTTTTTTAAAGTAAAATGAACTTGTCCACATTGCTTGCCGAAAGGGCAGATCTGCTGGCACTAACAATGTCTCCTGCTGTGGAGAACACCCTCTCTAGGGACAGAGGTAGTAGCAGATACAGCCAGGTAGCGCTTTGCTAACATGGCAACATAAGGATATTTGGCGTTTGTAATAGCTTTGGCTCGGTCTGAACTTGTTGTGAGTGGTGGAGGCTTAAATGCTAGTGGGAGTTTGGTTTGCACTTCAGTCTTTTTTCTTTTGGTACCGCTGATATTCATGTTCGGGTGATGCCTTTTCAAATGAGTGTGCAAGTTTGATGTATTGCCAGCCGCGTAACCAATTTTAGTTGAACAATGTCACCTGTCTTTTCTTTGTAACTGCGAAACCAAAATGTTCCCAAACCGGAGACTTCAATGATGCTGGAGGATTTTCGAGCTCAACTTTATCTGCGTTCGCCATTTCCTCAAATTACTGACTAAATTTGAACGCATCCCTGTGACCAGCACTCATAGTATGCCTCTCGTCCAATGAAATGACTTGGTCGCTCTGACGCGTTGAACCCAATGTAAGCAAATTACTCTGAATGCTGCAACGCAGAACAAGAAGTTGTTCACGTTCTCAATTGTTTGGTACACTCCGGTACCGAACCGAAGGGCCCATACCGAATGTTTTCGGTACGAATACGTATACCGTTACACCGCTAAGCAGCATTCATTTGCGATTTACGACCATCTTGAAAATGGGACCTGTCATCATAGCATAGCTCTCGCTTTATAAAACGGCAAGTCAGCGTTAGGAGGAAGGAGAACATACAGTATATTACGTAACACACCTTTACACAATATGTTTGAAATCAGCCGTCTTTTATGCTGTGAACGTTTTTCTTATTTTGTCAGCATTTAAACAGTTTCAAAATTGATGTCCTATCTTGTTTGAGCATCCATTTCTGCATGAACTGGCTCAGCTCTCAGGAGGACCGGCACCCTGTTGAAACTGGGCTGAATTGGAAGAGTTTTATAGAACCTGAGACCATGTAGGTCAGTATAAATAGCAGCGGAGCAGGAGGGAAGGCTGTGTGATATTGGCCCATTTAAGAGCATCATTTTATCAAATACAACCTTGTGCAAGAAAACATTTTCAAGTAATAGTAAATGCTCACTTTGCAGCGTCACCAGTGTGGCACCAGTGCTTGTGACCAATATCCTGTAATAGCTTTGCAAACTAAGTAAATAATATTAATAATAATTAGCGCTGGCCTAAGATTACACATTTTTCTGCGATTTAATAATTCAATAATACATTCCAAAGTAGTATATTGAGTTTTTTATTTTAAAGTACTGCTATATGAACAAAAGTGCAAAACATTTGGTTTGCAAACACTTTAAACAAATAAGGTGCAGTAGCAGTTAAAATATTTGTTGTAAATCTCAACATTAGTTAATGTAATCAAATATAAACCAAAGCTATTTGCCACTGCCAGGGCATTAACGTGTTCTAGTTTGTTATAAAAGTTCCCCTCTGAGTCCAGAGATAATCAAACTTTGCAGTGGTTTCAAATAAGTCAACTCCTCCGTCTGAAGAGATGTCAAATGTCCATGTCAGAGTTCTGTACCATCCTCCATGTTTCTGTCCCCGCCACTTCTTTCTGTTTCCGTTGCAGTCTTAGACCCGCCCCAAATGCTCTCATTGGTTGAGACGCGTGATGACGCCCATCCTAAGTCAATCCTGATCAACGTCCCGCCCCTCCTGGTCTGGTCTGTTTGTATGTGTATTCAGAGCCAGTGAGGAACGACGATAAAATGAGTCTCTGCGTTAATTAATTGATGCGTTAACATGATAATAACGTGTTAACTTGCCCAGCCATAATAATAATAATATGTTACCCATTCTTAAACATAATCTATGTTGGAATATACTGTATGTCTTTTGTCTTATGTAAGATTGATCATTCAGCCTTACTAAACTAACCTCAGTAAAGTTACTCTCCATTAAATGATATACAATATTTCTGTTGCGTAGTGTGTCTGCCAGTGTTGGGTCTGAACGGAAATATTTGAAATGCCATCGTAATAAGAATATTACTTGCGCTTAATAAACACATATGAAAGTGTGTTCAGTTCGGCCTTTCTATTCTACTTTCTACTTTAAAAAATGTAAAACCTTCCACCAGCTATTGTTCACATCCCACATTTGTAGCACATGGTGGCTTTAAAAATCAAAGATATGTTTACATTCAATATGACTGGCCTGTGTTTGTGTCCTTGCACTTTTTGCACTGTATTGTGTGGCCTTGTATGTGCTACTGTAATACATACCCATTGGCCACCTAAATGAAAAACGACAGTACATTTACTTCCACTCCAAATTGGTGTATCGACTAAAAAAATGTTTAAATATCAAATGTTTTTTCTATATATGAAGCAAGTCAAAAAGGTATTGTATAAGTGAATGTGAACCCTTGAAAATGTAAAGGAGTAAAAGCTCTTGACCTCTGATCTCAGTGAGAATCAGTCCTCCATCGTCCCCAGAGCAAAGTAGCCATGGGAGCTTTCCAAGAGCTGTATTTTTTGCTGCTGGAGGCCAAAACACTGATGTCATGTGACTGCACTCACTGCTGCTTTGTCACTCAGAGGGTCATAAAAGATACAATGTGTAGAGAGACCCTCAGTGCAGATGCGTAAGGTCAGCAAGCATCAGATTTAAAGAGCTTTTCTTGTGTTTGCCTGAAAGCCCTGGGTACAAGTTGGAATTCTCGGACTGACTGAGAGGAAACGCCATTTAAGGAGTCAGTGAGTGAGCCACGGGGAACAGCAATCAGTAAGAGCTATTTCTGGAGAACCTCCTTCATCTCTGGACTGTTTCAAACAACTTTGACTTTTTATTTTAAGGAATAGTTTAAGGATTTATAAGTTAATTGTTTACTAAGGACAACATTCTCTTTTTTAAGGATTTCCTCCTGCTACAAATAGATAGATAGATAGAATTGGAGGGATGTAACCCTCTTTAATGGTCATTGGTCACACATGCAGAGCACAGCACACACATTGAAATGTGTTCTCTCTCTTGGGGGGGGGGTTTGAGGTGACATGCAACAACATTAACAACATTAACCTTTCTGTTGGTCGCTTGTTGGCAGACCCTTCACGCGATGGCAGAGCGAACAGGTACAGGCAGGGCCCATAGTGATAGCCCTATAGTTTAAATCTCCTACCCACAAATAAGCATGTGGACATGGGTTACTATTTAAAAAAATGGTAAATGTATTTAGGAACTTATCCATGTGATTTTAAGTGGGGGTGGACCTAAAATCCTCTCTAGGGGCGTCTGGGGGCATGCCCCCCCGGTAAGATTTTTTAAATTTATTTTGGAGTTAATTGCATCAATCTGGTGCACTTTGAGAGGGAAATAAAGATACTAGATCTATGGGAACACCTATATGAAACAGAGCTGTATACATTTCAATAATCATAAAATCATGGCCATAACCAATAACATACCATTTCCAATATGAAAAAAACACTGAAACTTGTTTATTTATTTTTGGTTCATTTATAGTTGTGAGTGGGTCTGTGCTCCTGAATCAGCCTCGCCTGTCTCCCTCCTCTCCCCCCTGCTCCTCTTTGAGGCAGCAGCAAAGACTAGTTTTAGCTCTCAACAAGTTTTAAAAGTTTATCTTACCTTTTTTCCCCTAGTTAACTTTTTATTCATTTATTCATGCATATTTTACTAATTACTCCCCCCTCAAATGGAAATATGTGTTTACATAAATGGTGACCAAACCGTTTGAGACCCACTGAGAACTTAGACTAAGTTAACTATCTAAACGCTCAGAGTCCTTTACCTCACCTGAGCTGAGGTTATCCCGAGCTTGAATGACACACAGAGACCAATCAAGGGCTTTGATTTATGATCTGTATGACAGTGGCCATGTCGGCAGGCCACATCATGTAGACAGCCAGTCACCCTGTGTGAGGCACTTAACAGGCTTGGCCATCGGGAAACCCCCCGGTCCTCCCGATTGCCAGTCCGGGACTGGGTACAGGAGGCGTAGAGCGAGGGATCATTTTCCACAAGTTAATCGATCGCAGATGGCGTAGTGGTCACGGACGAATAAAAAATAATAAAAAATGTATTAAAAAAAAAACCTAAATGTGTCGCGAAATATACTTGGGCGGCCGTTAATATACCTGGCCGGCCTGCCCAAGTATAGTCTGTGTGGGAAACCCTGAACCCATCCTAGTACTAGAAGCAGTGGGCAGCTATTGTACAGCGCCCGGGGAGCTATGGCGGTGGGGGGTTGTCTGGTGCCTTGCTCAAGGGCATCACGGCAGGGCAGGAGGTGAACTGGGACCTATCCAAGTAGAAGTCCACACTCCATATTTAGGTCTGTTCGGGGACTTGAACCGGCGACCCTACGGCTCACAGTCCAAGCCCCTACTGACTGAGCCACTGCAAATGCACACACAATAAGGAGATGCTGGCACAGACTGCAGGGTAAAGCATCGGTACTGAAGCTGCTGCGAGCCTGATGTTCTCTGAGTTTAGACTCCTGTCCTCCTTTTCTCCACCACTGAACACTTCAGGTGGATTGACATTTGTAAATCCTTCTGCATCTCTATGTGCTTAAACTAAGTCAATGTACTATATTGTAAAATGTCTACTCTACACAAGAATGTAATACAACGAGGATCTTTGTCGTCCCAAATACATTTCATGTCGTCCCCTGGGTCACTGGACGCCGTTAGTCCTGAGCTCTGGTAGCCACTGGTAGCTATGGTATCAGCAGTATTCATGAAAATGAGTACCATTTGTGTTTCCAGGATTTGGCTTGGAACCAAAGTATTTATTCTTTTGACAAAATGACAGGTGACCTGTCATTGGCACATACACCACAAATAACTTAAGTGATCATACCATGAGGTGCACCTGGTCTCATGATTGGGATTAGGTTGCATGGATTGGTCAGTAACATACAGTATACTCAGACTTTGTGGTAATAAAGGAGGGCAGCTCGTCTCAACATTACCAGGACTGCCCGCCAAACATAATGTGACATAAAACACACAAACATGTCAAATGAGAACGTAGGAACATTTTGATAAATATTTGATAAGTATGGCAACTGTATGTTTTTGTGTATGTGCACTATATGCTGCGCCACTGCTGAATGTATATAGGGGAAACACTCTGTATATATTAGGGATGTTAAGATTCAGCGATTCGCATCGGTGCACCGGCATAAACGTTCAAGATGCGAGTGCACCGGTTGAAAGAGTGCACATCGGCTACAGTTTGGGTTGAACTCGCGATGCATCGATTGTAGCGTCTTTGCATCGGTAAAAAAACGATACATTCATATAAAATCCTGTCAGCACTCAGCAGAGACGATCTTTGTTCTTTGCTTTGCACTACGGAGGCTGAGAGTCTCAGTTATCAACACACATGGAAGTCGAGGAGAAAGAGAAACACAGCCAGTGGCGTTTTTATATGTACAAAATTGGTGGGGCACAAAAAACTTCAATGTCTATATATAAACTTCTGCAGTGACGTGCAGTGAGGTTCATGGCTGGTGAGGCACTGACTCTTCAGATTTACAAATATTATATTTTAAGGTATTTTCGTCTTACCTTGACTTGAAGATGAAGTCCATTTGCCTATCCCTCTGGACAAAAATCTCTACTTTTTTGTAAAAGTCCTCCTTATCTTCTTGTAGTTTCAAAAGTCTATCATAAATCTAATCGATAGATTTATGATTCGAACATTATAAAAGTAGGGTAGACATGTGGATATTATCTGGCTGAACAAAACGTGCATTTATCTAACGGCTACGTTTCCCACAGATCTTATTTTGAGCTATTTTCTAAAATCCTATGGAGAAATCTCATTGCTTTTTTGTGGAGGGAAGCCATGCGCAGCTTACTTCCTGGTTTTAGGACGCATCTCTCGTCTCCTCTTCACACACCACACTTTTCGCGGCACACGTACTTACAGCCAATCAGCTCTGAATTATGCGAGTCTATGGAGATGACGTATGGTGGGGATGGCAGCTCTATGCCCCTATGGTCATTATTTTTTGCCACACACATTAAATAGGACAATATTCTGAGCATGCGCAGTGTAGTTTTTACAGTCACCGTTCACTTAGACAGAGAGAGGGAGTGGCATGATCGGGTTTTGTCCCACGTGGCTCTAAACAGCTCAATAGGCACACACTGTAGACACTAATTAGAAGAACACCGACTAAAACAGCAATGTACAGACGAATCAGATGATTAAACATGATCTTAAAATATATTTTATATATTTTTTTTTGTAATAATTATTTGTAATACTTTCTGCTGACACTAGGGGCTGTGCCCCTAATGACCAGCCGCCACTGAACACAGCGCACCGACAAATACCTACAAATCAAACGCTTGGCAGCACTTCGGATTTTTCAAGAAAGACGGACAACTTGAAAAATCGCTCGCAAATTGCAAACGATGCCGTGCCGCTTTAAAGTACACAAGTAGTATGAGGAACTTAGCGACGCACATAAAGAGGCGACATGGGGTCTGCAGCTGAAAAGAGAAACCTGAAAGTTAGACATGTGAGTTAAATCACTCCGTGAGGTGTTCTGTCAGAGAGTGGTGTTTAGTTTACAGCAGCCTGTGACTGCCAATAACAGTTTACATGTCTTCCTTACTGTAAGCAGTTATGAAATACCTGTTTGTGAAAGAGGTTATTTTCTTTATTGTTCCTATAGAAACCAGTGCTTCCTGCTCACTGGTGAGTCAGCCTATGGATGAGTGTTAAGCACATCAGGCTGGCAGCTGTATGGGCATTGCACTATGGTAGCTGTTATTTGCACATTGTTAATCATAGGCAATGCATCCTTAAATAGTTGAACTGTGAGGTGTTATAACATTGTACTTTACTCTGGAGACAGAGAACACTACTACACTTGTGAAAAGGCCAGTCTGTGAAAGGTGTGTTTGTTTTGTTTAAGGTAAAAAAGAAACAGCATGATGGGATGCGCAGTACTAGGGGAGAGAATGATTTGCTGCATATGAGGAATAAAACAAAAATCCTCTGTCGTACCATATTGAATTGTATCATTATTTTGCATCGTGTTGAATCGCATCGTATCGCCCCGAATCGCATAATGTTGAATCAAATCCTATCGAGCTGCAGGGGTGAATCATATCGCATCGCCTGGTGTTTCAAATGTATCGTTAATGTATTGCAGGGGTCGGCAACCTTTTTGATATGAAGTGCCATTTTAAAAAAAAAAAATAAAAAAAAAAAATAATTTGTTATCAGCGTGCCAACGATCGAGAATTATCAAGGGAGGGGGGGGGGGGGGGGGGGAGCCTCGCTGCGGGGAAGCAGTGTGTGGACCTGTCAGCGCAACTTACATGATGCCGAATTTAACAAACACCTTAAAATAATTGGTTTAAACGGCATATTAATAAGGAAGATCGTCTGTTCTGTGATTCTCCAGAACACACATGTTATGATATTAGGGTCATGCAGAGTGAGATGAGATCGCTGTCCCTTTTAAGAGAGAGGGTGTAGCTTGTGCATGTGTGTGTGTGTGTGTGGATGGTAGAGCGACAGTGAGGGAACGTGTGTATGTTTCTGGAAGTGAAACGAGGAAGCGGAGAAACAGAGGTCTGTGATGTATTTTGTGAAACAGAAGAACAGCTAAATAAATGCAACGGCCTCCCAAGAAGAGCTCGCCTCTCTCCAGCCATTGAAGCTAAAGTGGGGTATTGAACCTGAAGCTTGTTGCTTCTGCCCTCCTCGACTACGGTCTGGGAGCCGACAGGAAAGTTCAACACACAGATGGCCAGTCCGCCCCTTTGTAGCATATTATTTCGATGAGAGATGAGCAGATCCACTGGGCTTTCAACTAAATACACAGCCATGCAAAAACTGCGGCATGTGTACAGCTCCTTATGGGTACTGCAATTAGTGAAGTGCTTTCCTCCGTGGTGAAATGATCAGCACCACGGAGGAAAGCGGCAGAAAGTCACCTGGAGTTAAAGAGAGCGGGGCTGCGTTGCGTGCATGGCTTCCAACTGCAGGTAACGGGGAGACGTGCTCTGGCGGCGGCCTCGTTCAGGATCCGAAAATACAATTTAAATATTTTGCACACTTATTCCACTTATTCCTAGTGTGCCACTGGTTACGGTGCCGCGTGCCAATGCTGGCACGCGTGCCAGGGGTTGCCGACCCCTGATGTATTGTATTGTATCGTTGGCAGCGTCTCGAGATGCACATCCATCGGCCTCAGTGATGGAGACGCACATCCCTAGTATATATCCATACAACTGTTATAGCTCTTCTTTGATGTAGTCTTTACCCGGTCATTGTATCAACATTACTGATAATATTCATCAAAGATGTTATTTTCTCCAGATCTACCATGGAGAATGAATTATTATCTCCAACAGCACATTTGTTTTAAGTGAACAAATACCAAGAGTAAAATTAAACATTGATTTTTGTCTCCTTTGGTTTCTTGAGCAGGAAATGTTCCCTTTTCTTTTCTCTTTTATATTTCCTGACTGTTAATTAGTTAATAAGTTATGTTTATGGTGGGTTTGTGCTTTCCTTTGAAACGGACTCCTTCTTTTCTTTGTCAGTGTTTTCCTGTGACTTGGTCATGTTGAGGGACATTGGGGAAATGCATTAGTGCGAGGGTGGGAGGGATTACAGAGACCCCGCCTAGAGGCCAACACACTGCACCCACACAGTGTGTACCACAAAGCTGAGGAAGGAAATGCTTACACACACAGTCTGCAGCACACACTCACACAGTACATGCTCTGAGAGGTCCTTTTAAGGGAAAGGCCCGGCTCATGAAGGAGCGCTGAGTGGAGCACAGGGAACGCCTTTAAATACAGAAATATAAATACATATGCACATTCACATTGTTGTATCTGCACGTCTACATGGGTCTCCTACTAATAAATACAGTCGTCCACCACATCTGCTCACTGTTGGAGGATGAAACCCTCTTTAATGGTCACACATACATGCACACAGCACACAGTGACATGTGACCTCTGCATTTAACCCATCCTAGTACTAGGAGCAGTGAACTTGATACTCCTATTACTCATTTGAACATGCTATGTTTACTGTAAAACCTGCACCTATTGGTTTAAGCGTACATGTAGTCTGCCGGATAGTAAATGTATGGTGCCCTTACTTTACAGCAATTAACCGCTAAATGTTTTCTATGAATTTTGTCGAGGAACTTGACTTCTGGTCTCACGCACGTTCAGCATTTCTACATGTTTGAGACTTAGGTCCAGCTAAATTGGAAACTGTCTCACATCTCTATTTTCTCCCTCTCTGTTCCATTTCTTTCTCTATCTGCCCCTCAGGCCGAGGCCAGGCTGGCAGCGAAGAGGGCGGCCCGGGCAGAGGCCAGAGAGATCCGCATGAAGGAGCTGGAGAGACAACAGAAAGAGGTACAGGTCCAGAAGCACTGTCACATTTAGAATATACATATACTACTTCAGTCATTTAGCTGAGTAGTATATGTTGGCATGAGTTGTATCCATCTATCACTCCATGTCTGGAGTTTTCTATGTGTCTGTATATTACAGCTTAACATTGAGGGAGGGCTGCTGATCATCCATCCTTTAATATGCCACACAAGTCCTGATGTGTGCATGATGTGTTTCCCTAAACAACCAGAAGAGTTCAGCAGACCTGTTGGTACTGTGTTGATGGCCGTTCAGACCAAAAGCATTTCCTGTCAGCAGGGCTCCATGCTGTTAAACATCCGGGGTCATGTGTCAGTCATAAACAGGCTGCTATCACTGCAGCTCTGGGAGAACTGCTGCTGGGGACTGGAGTTGTTCATAGAAAGTGCCGGAAATAAGCGAGGAAAATGAAATGAAAAGTCTACAAAATGAATGGATATTTTCTGTGGTGTACCGCCCACGCGTGGTTCAGCACATAGTCAGCCAAAGCCCTCAAAGAGGATCACTAATCACTCACAGGAAGGGTTTGAACCTCTTCCAGTTTATCTCCGGACAAATTGAACAAATCTTTCAAGACTCTTCAAGTCACGCATCTCCTTTGCTAAAGCTTTCAATGAAATGTCTTACAGAGAGGCCAGAACATTTAGCCTTGTCAGAAGAGGACCGAGCTATACATCTTGATGATCATTTAGGTGTGTGTGTGTGTGTGTGTCCTATTTCAAAAATACTGCCGTTGGATGTACAGCATTGCTCACAATGGCAGAATGCAAACATAGATATGACATATCTGCGATTTCATCAAATGTTTTCTCACCATCCCTGTTCCCTCGTTCCTTAAAGAGGACTGCTTTACGTGTCGTTATAGCAAACCCCTTTTCCCATGAAGCTATTCTGGGATATTCATTACTCCAGCAGCACTCAATTATTCAGCAATCAAAACACAGGTGGGGAGACAACAACAACATTCTTCACGCGCACACAGACAATACGTGCACACACAAATACGCACAGGATTAGGGCTCACTGTTAAGTAGAGTCTGGTCAGTGTGAGTGCGCCTTAAACCCTTTAGCCGGGTTCTAAAGTAGCTTAGCAGGTTGTCCTCCTCAGTGCAGCCTACAGCGAGACGTTGTTGTTGCCGTGCTGTTTTCATGAGCGATGGGTTGCTGCACTCACATCCACCCTCAGGACTTTAGGATGTCTTCTCCCACGCTGAAGACGGCTAACGGTGGATTATTGGCTGTATAGCAGCAAACGAGAGATGTGTGGTTTCCTCCATTGTGCTGCTCAAACCTTTATGCATGGCCGTGGTGTTACCTGTTGACTGCTGAAGGATGCAACCTTTCCTTATACCCTGAAGGCAGCAGGACGGCTGGGCGTCGGCTGGCAGGGAGGGGGCTTAGGGCCGCCCTCAGCGGGCGCCCAGGGACCCCTCCCTTCACTAAGGGCAGCTCGGTGAGTGTAAAGGAAAGGGTGCAAACTGAGTAACTTGTGAAGGTGCCCTGGCTCTCCTGCTAAGTGGTCGTCCAGACATGTAATTGGAGAAAAGTCATTTATTGATATGTTCTCACTGTGCAATGTTTTTGACACATTATGCCGTTTTACATTTTAAATTGTCATTAGAAGTGGAAAACAACAAATGTAGATTTCAGATTATGGCATCTTTTCGAGGTCAAAGGTCATAATGGAGTCAGAGCCATGAATGATGTGTTTACTGCTAGTGCACAGATAGTTTGTGGCTTTAATAATGCAACATTAAGGATATGGTAAGCAGAAATAATGTGAATCTGGTGCACCACAGCGTTCATTGTATGTTATTTTAAATAAGTCTGTCCTCTACAACTCATGAACTCTGCCTGGAAGATGGCGAGTTCATGCACTCTCATCTCTACTGAAGTCTACAGGAGGGCAGCACACTGATTATCTAGGAGTTGTGTTGTTCCCAAAGTGATGCAGTGGACGCAGAGGGCAGTGTGGGTCGATTTTTGGAGGACAGAATTACACGGCAGGCAATCCGTGCTTTGGGCAAGCTTACAAGGGAGACAGTGGTAGTAAATCTGGATTAGAGTACTGAACCCATGTGATGGAAAGTGCAGCAGTAGGCTGGGGTGTGTTAGATTTGCTCAGTGGAGGTATCGGGACAAGGTCAAAGAGGCGTTGCCCTTTTTCTAAATAAACAGGGGTGTGTTTTGTCATCAGCGTAAGGAGCTGTGGTACATTTCTACTGCTCAGTCAGACAGTGATTTGAATAGGAAGTGCAAACATTACAGCTGAAGGGCAGAGGTGTTCACAGTGTGGACATTTAAATTGACATTTTTCTCGTAAAAACAATGTTTCCATGTCTGTTAACAGCATGAGTATGATTAACTGTATGACAAAGACTATGGTGAATAACATTCTGTATACAAATAAATATAGCACATCCCCACATGAGACCGCTACGTGTTGACTTGCTGACTCGGAGTGACACACTGTCCTCCCTGGGTCCAGTCCTCAGACCTCTCCTTACAGCTAAACTGTGGTGATTGGAGTTTAGAATCACCGCTCAATTTTACACCCAGTACTGATGCGGAAATGTTTCAAATAATACACAAGAAGAATAGAATTGCAAATTTGATGTAATGTTGGAGCGAAAACGTCTCTTTGAATCTGAATATTTCACGCAATACAATTGTGCTCTAGCTCTGCAGCTGTAAAGTAAATGCAAAGAGTAGTCGAGTGTTTGGTGACCACAAAGTGCCCAACCAAGAAATGCTCCGGCTCATAAGCCGTCCCTCTGCTGAGCTAACTGGCTGCTGGTTGTAGCGTCATACTGCTCAGTACGATTCATTTTCCCGAAATATATATATGTTCTGTCCTTTTTAGAATCAGCACGACATCCAGGGAAATCCTGACAAATGTACTTTAAGTTATAGCTTTAGACACAGTCGGAACACATTGGTCGTGAAGCAACACTAAATACAGTCGCTGCTTTATTTATGTCTGTAGGTCGTTGTTGTGAGTGTGGACGGTCGGAGATATACTGCGTTAGCTTAGCCGATCTCCATTCAGAAAACACGCATTTTAAAAGGTGTTTCGCCTGCCGTCTGTCTGCAGACTTGTCAAAGCATTCATTCATGGTTTTTACTAACCGGTATCAGTATGTTGTTTCTTCGGCATCATTTTGAAACGTGTATTACAATTAAATCACGGTCAAATATGTTCATCTTGTTGTAGTTGCCAGCGATTCTCTCTCTAGTTTAGCATTCTCAGCCCGGTTGTTGGCCCGGAAAGAACCTCGATTTTGGAGAGCCAGAAAAACTGTGAAAAAGTACCCGCTAGCCCCAGGGGTCGGCAACCCGCGGCCCTTTAAGCCCTCTGCTCTGGCTCCCTTGAGCTTAGACAAAAATAAGAAGGAAATAAAATAAAAGTATTTGTAGGACTATTTATATCTTGTTGCATGGTTGAAAATATTTCATATCTTGTATTTTGAGGTGATACTGTGACGCATAAATAAAAAACAAAACGGTTTTAATTAGGTCAACTAAAATATGCGTCACATCCTGCTGCGGTCCCGCGCGAGCGCCTTTTCTTGGAGACGAATAACCTGACTCCCGGCTCATCGGATACATCAAAGAAAAGTACCGGAGGAACACAGAGTTTAGTTCTGCGTGGACAGAGTTATATGCTTTCACAGCAAACCATGCTGCTTTACCGGGATGTCTGATATGTAGAGAGAAGTTGTCAAAGGTGCTGCAGCCTTTACGTATCGAGGAACAACACGGCAGAGGAAGACAGCTGACGATCTTCAGTCATAATTCAATGGGGTAATTTATTTCAGAAAACATAACTTGTTGTTATATTCCATGGAATGCTCTTAACGTCCCGATAGCAATGAATATATTAAATGCTATGACAATAAATACATACAAAAATTAATATCTGGAAGCCTTAGCGCTGTAAAAAGCACGACCAATCATCTGAGCCGGCCCGGCTAAAGTAACTGGATGGCCTACCTGCCTGTCAGCCTTCCATCTGTGCACAAACTGATCTCGTGCCCTCATTGGTCATGTGCACGTTCGTGTGTGTTGGAGGAGGGGCTCTGTAAGGAAGTCTGAAGGAAGAGGCAGATTTTTTCCGGTTGTGTATTTTCAGATTCTAGCGCCCTCGAGCTGGTTTCTCCATCCTTATCTCCCCCACCTTTAACTTTTTTTAGGGAGCAGCTATATGTTTTATTTATTTCAAAGTGGGCCCATTTTAATAATATTTTTTTTTCCTTCAAATGTGCAGAGGACTCCCAAGTGCTGTGTTTAATTTATTTTAAAGTAGGCGTATTATTTTTAATTCTCCTTATAAGAGTTCTTTGTTTCTTATTAGAGGTTAACAGTTTTATATCATGTAATAAATAGCCCAATAAATGCAAAAAACTGTAACTTTGTCAGATATAACAATAAAAAACTATGAAATATGTTTTGCGGCTCCAGACAAAAAAATGTTTTGGAAAAAGGAGCAAAATGGCTCTTTTGGTCAAAAAGGTTGCAGACCCCTGCGCTAGCCGGAACTACGCCAAGTGGAAACGCAACCAGAAACGGGCCGGCACGGCACGCTTAAGCCATAACACTCTGCAGCAAAGGCAATCAGTGTATTACACAACAATTAAAAACACGTTTGGGTTTCCTCTGGATATTGTTCACTTAGTCTGAATGTCAGCTCAACTCACCTCCTCATTTCCTGCCACTGCTTTCTGCCACTGATCCACACCTGAAGAACCATGGGGAACGCCTGGTGACCCATGGTCTCCAGTGAACTCCATGTGTTCTGGGGTCACTTTCTGTTGGTCCTGATGTGCAGTGGGGTACTGAACATTCCTGAGCTCCTCTCATTAGCAGAACCCTTCCTCTGTACTTTCATGCATGCTGTCTGTCTTTATCCGTCACATACTGCAGCTGCCTGCTTTTTGTTTAGATTTCATATCTTTCTTCATCAATATTATTTCTAAAGCTGATTTATCATTTCTTTCCCCTTTCTTCATGTTTGATATCCTCCGATCTTTGTCCTCTACGTCTCGTCGGTGTAGATCTTTCAGGTGCAGAAGGTAGGCCTCCTCTTGCTCAGTCCCACCTCGGACATCATTGTGGCGTGTGCTTCAGATCCTGCCCAAGTAAAGGAAGTGTGTTACCTGTGTTCTGTTTTCTGAGCTGTCCTCCCTCATGTCCTGTCTCTCAGAAATATTATGGCTTGAACACCAAAGTAGACGACCGATCGGACAGCAAATGGGGAGACATTGAACAATGGATGGTACAGTTACTGTGTGCTGAAGACATCACTAACTCTACGCATGTTTTCTTTATGTTTGCCTGTCTGACGGAGGCTTCTGTAGTGTGCAGTCTGCAGCTGAGTTTCAGATCATTCCTGTTAAGCCTTTTTACAAAATATGGGATTATAAAGAGTCAACGCTTGGCCATTAATGATAATCCACTTATTGAAAGAAGCGGGGTGCCTGTGTGGCTCAGAGTCAGTCTGACCATCTGCCCCTCTGCTGTAACACTGCATGGGGTTTACTGGGTTCAATGCCCACTTTAGACACTGTCCCAGACCCTCAGAGGTTTACACACTGTAGACCTGTAGGTTCACTAACTGCATTGTGTGGACTTGTTGTTGTTTACTAAAGAAACTCACTGAGTGCATGTTGCAATGGGAGGTTTGTTTCTGAATGGCTGGCTCAGTGAGGGTTTCAGGGACGTGCACGTCTGATTATGTGTGCTCCATTATCTTGTAAAAAGTGATCTTGATTTGTTTAATGCAGGAATTGTGCAAATCTGTTGAAATGAACAAAAAGCAGGTGATGTATGCGAGTGTTCGCGAACATTGATTTGTTTACTATGGTCTGCGATGCTAGAGACATATATATTAGGGCTGGATTAAACAACTACAAAGCTTTTCTCATAATGTTGACATTTGAAATCAACATGTCGATGCAGCAATGGTCTTTTTCTTTTAGGTTACACTAATATTATTAAAATATATTAAGTTATGTTTATTAAAGGAAGTAGTTTCACTGAAAACATTTATTTGATCTGAAGAAACCCTTAATTGAAATTGAGATTGTTTTTTACTTTTTGGGGAAATGTTCAATAGAAGCTGAACAAATGTAAAAAAGGACATTCAGTTCAGCCCACCAAAGGAATGGAGATCTGGGCCGTAATGAACCCACGGTCACAACATCAGGGTCCTAAATGAAATGTTTAAGCAATGTTTGGGCTGCTTGAAATCATGCTACTTTGTTATGGAGTGCACTCTGGACCTGACTGACCTCAGAGTCATCTGTCTCATTGATCTCTGACATCTCTCTCCTCTTCTTCACCCTTCATCTCCTCTCTTCTCCACCTACCCCCCTCCCTCGTCCAGGAGGACAGTGAGAGATGCTCACGTTCTTCACGGGTACACACGGTTTGTAGCACTCCCTCTCTTTCCATCTCCTCGTGCTTTTCCCTTGCAATGTGTCCTCCACCACTCGGAAAACGTTACATGGACCATAGGCAGGATCTAATGTGGCCTCAGTTTAGTCCATGTATGGTGTGTGTATGTGCACACACCATAAATACTCGTATAATGGCTGTGAGTAGAAATAGTAGAGTTGAAATCTTGAATGAGAGAAATATTTGTGTTAACAACAGAAACTATGGTGAAAAAAGAGAAGGAGATAACTGTGCTGTATTAACTGTAGGTACAGACTCAACACTTCTGTTGTACAGCTTTTATTTGAAAGTGAGCTGTATTCAAGCCTTGAGGTACGTTATAGTCATCTTTTAGATTAAATGATTCATGTTTTCCTTAAAAAGCTTCTTTTATTTGGTTTTGTGAGAATTTTGTAAATGACAAAGTTACCACTGTCATTTGAACCATTTGTCATTGCAGCAGGAGACGTCCTGTCGTAATCCACTCATCACTCTCACCTCATGTTGACCCTGACATGGGGACCCTTTTCCTGAACCCTAACCCTCCTCTCATTTTGTCCCCTCTCACAGCTGTCTGACGACGATGAGCGGATGTCAGTGGGGAGCCGGAGCAGTGCCATGGTCAGTATCACTCAAACTGCATTTAGATCCAAATACTTTATTTAAATATCTGTCTGTACCATGTCACTTCACATGGAACGGTCAGTGTGGTGGCGCTGTATACTGATCCTGACGTTGTGTCTTCTGCACAGTCGGATCGTGATTCAGTTGGGGCTTATGGTGGAGGGGTAAGGGCTTGATGTCCTTGGATGAGATTTTTAACCCACTACCTGAGGATTGGTTGTGTTGATGAGTCGCTGTTGGACTAACTGTTTATTTGAAGAACTCAAAGCATGGAGTACATGTGTGTTGTCCTTATGAAGAGACATGGGGTTCACATAAAAGGAGTGAGTCAGCATTGTCTTTATGATGAAGGCATGTTTGAGTTGCATGCTTTCTTTGTTGTACAAATGAAATGGATTTGAATTGAGGTTTATGTTCTGTCCATTGTATGCAGGGTGAAAGTGTGTGGACTGGGTTGTGTATATATGAAAGGAAACGATACATGTATGTGTTATTGCTGTTGTGAAGGAACATTTTGGAGTCGCATTTGATTTTGACAAAAGAACACTGTTGTTCAGATATCAGGCTCCAACCAAAACACAGGCCACACGCTCTTAGTCTCGGTTAAGTCTCACAATGTTAGGTGCTATTTCTTCTCTGCTATGTCATTTATTATGAGCAGCCAGGATGTTTGGTTCAGTGAGTGTTGGCTGAATCAGTCTGTCAGATAACTTCATGTTAATACATGGTGGCTGTTGTTATGCTACTGCTGTCTGTCGGGTCAGTGGCAACACTTCATTGTGCATGTATGTGTTGGGTGTTTGTGTTTGTTATTAGTTACAGATGACAAAATACACATTTTTCTACCGACGTATCATGCCTAACCTGAAAGTGTGTAAAGCTCACAGCACCCTAGCTATCATCAAGCACCCTGTTTCTTCCCTGATGCTATAGTGAACAACACATTCAACCCTGTTGGAATTGGCAGGAGATGACCATGGTAACATTAGCTATTAGCTAGCGGTGGGAAACGGTTCTGCTAGCTTCAGGTTCCATTTAGTTACATTACGATGCATGCAATCTTGATTTAGCAAAGATGAATATTATATCTGTTGAAATGTTACTTGAATACATACAGTTGTCAAGGCAATATTAAATAGATTTAAGAGAGGAAATAATGACCCGTTTAACCACCTAAGAAAAACTGTTTGCTAACAATAATAAATGGTGTTTAGGAACATGGTATATTGGCATATTCTTTTATTTGAGTTTCTCATCATGGTATGGAATTGGTATCGATAATAGTGGATTGTCACCAGTTATGGTATGCTTCATTTGACTTACGGTGACATCCCTGGTTCAGATGTTTCCCCTCCACTGTGCTCACTCTCTTCTCTCACTCTAAGGACTCCTCCTCACTAACGAAGTCAAAGAGAAAGAAGAAACATAAGCACAAAGACAGAGACGTAGGTAGAAGCTCAGTGTCCTGTAAATCCCACACAGACATGACTCCAGAGTTTCTCACTCGTGTTCTGTGTTCACAGAGGAACGGGCCTGATGATGATCACAGTGTCCTGTCCAGCAGGGTCAGTAGCTGTGTGTGTGTGTGCGACTGATGGTTCAGACGTGTGGTCTGTTGGAGCTTTGTAAACAATGTGAGCGTGTCCTCATGCTGCTCCTGTGTGTCCTGCTGTCAGAGCTCCAGACTGAGTGATGAGAGCAGAGTGTCCCGCTCCTCCAGGCTGGACCTCACGGTGCGTGTTGGTCCTCTTGTCTTAATCGCTGAACAGCGGTACAGTGATTGCACAAAACATTTCATATGTTAACGTTGGTATATTTGAACCTGGACCCTATTTTCCTTTGTTTTTGTATCTAATTGAGCAATAGGGAGAACCATTTTGAAACTGGTCTAGTCTGGTTCTGTAGACAGAAGCCACAGAAACAGCTGTAATTTAATCTAGTAATGCTGTTCTTGTCTAACCTGGTTCTTTGATGTGGCGTAAACTAAATCAATATGAATTACACAGTGACAAGCTAACTAAGTTAAGACCTCAAATCCTATTGGGAAATGACTGCATGTAATTCAAATGTGTGTTGTATCTAAATGTATGTTAAATAAGTTTTATAATGTCAAAAATATAAATAGTTCATCTCTCAATGTAAGAATTTAACAAAGAAATTGACAAGGGCTGGTCAATAATAAATCAAAGAAAGGGAAAGTTCAACAAGTACAGATCACGATCATACTTACTATTACCCTTGTATAGGTATTATTACAAAGACCATGAAAGTCAGATGTGTATTCTAGATGTATGTTATATGTTACTGAAGGATTGAAAGTAATGACATTATAACTTAACGGCATGTTCTGTGTGAGATGTATGAAGAAGGGCCTTTTAGTTTTTGAGGTGTCGGTGTTTGATGCTTTCTGTGACCCCCCCCCCAAACCCCAGAGCTCCAGACTGAGTGATGACCCCCGGGGGTCTCGGGGCTCCAGATTAGACCTGCAGCCGGTGGGTGGCTCTGCACTCAGACTGTTTGTTTCTCACAACACTAATGGCTTTGTGTGCACACTGTCTGAACTCCTGTTCATTAACACTTCAGCTGCTTAAGACCTGGGAACGTTTTCATTGTTTTGATTAAAGTAGTGCACTTCTAAACATCTTCTCATCAATCCATGGTAAGAACACATCTGGGTGCATGTGTTCCCCCATTGCTGTGGAGTGTGTGCTGTATATCCCAGAGACTCAGGACTGTGACTGCTTTTGGAATACCTTTGTGCTTAACTGTTAGCAAATCACTTTGTCAGTTCAGCCATTTGTCAAGCATGTGGATTCCTTTTCTTTGCTTTCTATTAAAGACAGCAGAATGTCGGGAGCATGGTGTCCGGCAGTGGCTCAGTCAGAAGGGGCTTGGACTGTGAGCCATGGGGTCGCCGGTTCAAGTCCCCGACTAGACCTAAATATGGAGTGTGGACTGGTACTTGGAGAGGTCCCAGTTCACCTCCTGCCCTGCCGTGGTGCCCTTGAGCAAGGCACCGGATATCCCCCTTCCCCCCCCACTCCCATAGTTCCCCGGGCGCTGTACACTCTGCATGTGTGACCATTAAAGAGGGTTTCATCCCTCCAATTCTATCGGTTACACTTTGTTAAGAATTGGATATGTTTAAAAATATGTTTCTGAACTTCCTGTCTGTTTCCCCCACTCCCTTCTGCCTCCTTCTGTTGGCTCGCTTCTTCCTCTTTCCTCATTTCAGACTTCTTACTCTTCCTCTGACCTGTACAGCTACAATGGTCTGTCCTCTGCCAGAAACCCCGGCTCCACTTACAATGGTTACCAGGTCTGTAGACAGTGAGAAATACAGTTGTTGCTGCTCTGTGGCTGCTAGCTAACCTTCCACCTAAATCACATACCTGAGTTATCACAACCCGTTTCAAGCCTTTCAGACCGGAAACTCGTCTCTGTTCAGTTCTACAGGTCACTCAGTTATGTCTCTCAGCAGCTCTTTCGTAGGGTTGGTCCCATTTATTCCCAGCATATAACTTTTACACAGTGTTAAATGGCACTTGCTGTTAGCATTCCCTCACCAGCGTGCTTAAGAACACATGAAACTAAGCTTGTTTTAATTCAGAACAGGATATAATGACGAAGCGGTCTGAGCTTTTTCACGTTTTAAATGCACTGCGTGTTGATGTCCCTCACTTTGAGAGTATCCTGGCGGGCTGTGGTGTGTAAGAGTGTGTGATCACACTGTGCAGCATGACCCCTGACTGTGTGTGTGCAGAGCTCCCTGTATGAAGACAGCGGGTTGCAGCACGGCAGCAGCTCCTGCTCACTCGTAACATTCTCTGAGGATCGTGGCCTTGTTGTTTTGTGTGAGGAGTGTCAACCTTCACAAGAACAGTGCATATAACCAGGCGGTCGCCTAGGGAGCCAGATCTAGAAGGGCGCTGCGCTGGGCGCAAAACTTTATTTAATTAATTCTTTTCTTTTTTATTCTGCCTAATTTTCTGCCCTTGATGTAATACATTTACTCTCAGAGAGAGAGAGAGAGAGAGAGACACGCGCACCGCAGATTGTTGTTGGATTGAGGCTGATAACCACAGCTCAGTGAGGTAAAGGACTCTTGAGTGTTTAGATAGTTCACTTTAGTCTAAGTTATCTCAGTGGGTCTCAAACGGTTTGGTCAAAATGTATGTAAACAAATATTTCAAAGGCACACCTTTATAATTATTAGGATAAATAACAACAGGTTTGAAATCATTCCAATGTATACTATAGGACAGTAAACCTCAAATATCAAACCAAATCATAATCTCGCCCCTAGGGCACCAAAATGTCTAGGACCGGCCCTGCATATAACTCAGTGTGGACGTGACTCTAGTGTGGAATAATAAACCAGGCCATGTGTGAAGCGTTCTTCCTTTTCTCACATGAGCAAGACCTTCACAGTATTTTGAGTTATTTGTTTCAGATTTTATTTATTTGTTGCTGCTGCATGGGAGTTGGAATTGAAGGTTAAATAAATACTTCCCCATCATAATGACCTTTTATTATATAAATTTAGCACCACATGTTCTTTTTGTATATAACAAAGAAGATAATGCTGCATTTTTTTCAAATGTCAAGGTAACTCGGGGTGAGTAATCGATAAAGGGATATTTTGTGTGTGGAGTGTTGATTTTTCAGTGACTTGATGAAATGGTATGTAGATTTGACATTGAGTGGACGGTGTTCAGTACTCTGCATCATGGTTCTGGTTCTGTGGGGGTTTGTGCATGCGTGTGTGTTTCCTACGGCTGTACACAGGAACATAACGCTGTGTTCTCTCTCAGCCTGTAGAGTACAGTAGTTGTCGCAGCTCCGGCTCCAGGGTCTCCTCCAGGGCCGGGTCAGCCCGCACCAGCCCAGTGGTGAGGCCCCCCCCGACACCCTGGTAGCAACAAGTTTACCGAGCATCAGTGCTTTGTTACCACATGGTCTATGACCAGCTTAAAGGAACTGTTCCACATGGGAACATGATATACTGTACCACAGACACAGATCAGTTGAGTGCAACATGTGATGGTGCTGTATACATTTTAAATATTAATATAAAGTAGAACAAATACATAACAAATATGAAACAATTATACAAGTAGTGGTGTTTTGCTGAATGTTCAAATTGTCTGACCTTATTTGACTATTCTTTGAGGATGTTACTCAGACGAGGCATGGCTGTCCACAATTTGGAAATGTGCATTTATTGTTCTGTGCCCCCTGGTGGACGTTTGCAGGACCACTGTGGCTCTGTGGCCAGTTATCTGAGGAGTGCAGCGGGCGGCAGCAGCCTCCCGCGAGACCTGGATGATGTCACTATTCCTGACCTTTCTGATGTGCGTGGCTTTGCCCCCGCAGGAGGCCGCCGCCGTGATGTGAGCTGACTTCCTGCTTCGTTGCTTTTTCTGCAACCGTGTTCCCTCCTTGTGCACTTTGCCTTGCAAGGAGGGTTAATTGTGTCTGTGTCCCAGGTTCATCTGTGTGTTGACTGTGTGGCTGTGGCAGGGAGCCAACCTGAAGATGAGCTTTGTTTGAAACACATGATCTGTTGTTGAAAGGAACACTGTCAGACTCAGACAGTTGGTGATTGGATGATCTCTGACGGAGTGTTGTCTCCTCCTGTACTAATGCAATGCATGGTGTTGTTTAGTGAACTTGTCTTTTCTGGAAATGCAAGTGAAAGAGCAGATTGGAACATGTAGAGGTATTGTTTGGTTTATTTGACAAGATGTCCAGGTGAATGGTATCCCTGCAGGGAGCATTGTCTGACTTCTTTTTGTCTCCACAGGTGGAGGACAGAGATTATCTTGAAAAGGTGAGTAGATCACATGACCTATCTGTGTGTTTACTAAGGATACATAAAGTTACATCAGATAAAGAAGAATAATGATGGGGGGGTCTTGTAATGTGTTTGGATTGTATTTGTTCTTTCTAGATTATTTTTGCTCTTATCATTCTGATCAATCCGAATAGAAGCTCTCCTGAAAGGTTCACTTTGTGAAATTACATTTTTAGAATTCTGAGATTATAATCTTTGGAAAAACAGTTAATATGTTTTTTCTCAAGTGCATCTATGATGCTGCTGTCATTTTGAGAGAGATTTTCATTCTTTAAGCATTTTTCCCCTCTTTTTCAGGGATCTCGAGCAGCTTCTGCCCTGACAGCAGCGACCCTCACCTCCTTAGGCGGGACTTCCTCTCGCAGAGGAAGTGGTGAGACGGCTATAACTGTAGATGCAGAGACGTCTATACGGGAAATTAAGGTAAAGTCAAATAGAGCGGGCCAGATGACGCTTACAAATGTCAATACATCTACTGTGTGTATTGCATAGGAAATGAAATATTATAATATTTCAAACAGTTTCATATTGAACAATACTTATTTGTTAATTCCTTATTGGACCAAACATAATTAAAACCTTATGGAAGACTTCCAGCATTTGGAATTGTGGTCCTGTTTTGATAATAGAAAGGTTTCTGCTGTTGTCAGAGTTTAGGGTTTATACTGACAAAACGAGACTTTTCTGGGATGGGCATTTTCACTATTTTCTGCCATTTAATAAACCAAACCATCATTTTAAAGGATTGTGAAGAAAATGTGGAAATTAATTGCTTATGTAAATAATTGTAAGTTGCAGCTCTTACTGTCAAACTGATACTGAGGCTGTCACTGTAGAGAGCAATAGTAATGTATCCCCCCAGACCAGAAGACATAAGGGGCATGTGTCCAAACTGGGTGTTTCAATTTCATATTGAAAGGGATATGCAACTCACACACTCACTTTCATTTTCTCTGATGTAAAAAGTTCTTCCATAAAGTTCCCAGCTGTCATGCTTTTCCCATTCTCCCTGCAAACACTGGTGCTGATGTTCTGCCCCCCTCTGGACTCTGTCCTCCTCTCTGCTGCCCCCCTCTGGACTCTGTCCTCCTCTCTGCTGCCCCCCTCTGGACTCTGTCCTCCTCTCTGCTGCCCCCCTCTGGACTCTGTCCTCCTCTCTGCTGCCCCCCTCTGGACTCTGTCCTCCTCTCTGCTGCCCCCCTCTGGACTCTGTCCTCCTCTCTGCTGCCCCCCTCTGGACTCTGTTCTCCTCTCTGCTGCCCCCCCTCTGGACTCTGTCCTCCTCTCTGCTGCCCCCCCTCTGGACTCTGTCCTCCTCTCTGCTGTCACTCATCCTCGCTCACTGCTGCAATACACCAGGAGATCCATGAACTCAAGGATCAGATTCAAGATGTGGAGAGCAAGTACATGCAGAACCTGAAAGAAGTCAAGGTATCCGCCTGTGACACCCCTTCCCCACTCACTATTAACTGAGCCGTCGATGTCCTAACTCCCACTGATCATTTTAGACGTGCGGTGATATGTGCAACCAAATGACTGTTATATGACCCATGGCCTTTTCATCTACCAACATTTTAATAAAAAAGCTGAAGGCTCTTGAAGTTGAAAAAAATAGATTTTTAGTGAAGGGGTAATTTAGGAGCAATATTCATGCTCTACGATAGGACTGTGACCATAGGAAAGCTTCATGTCACAATTTTCCTGGCCAAAATCCTTGGGATTCATGATTTGATCCCAATAATCATTAGAACATTAATACTCTCAAAATGGCACGAACACATACTGAAATCACTTAAAGGTGGGGTATGTCATTTACTTCAGAAACACTTGTTATATTGCATGGAATGCTCTTAGCATCCCGATAGCAATGAATATATTAAATGCTTTGACAATAAATACATTAAAAATCTCATCTGTGGAAGCTGTAGCACTGTAAAAAGCCCGACCAATCATCTGAGCCGGCCCGGCTAAAGTAACTGGATGGCCTACCTGCCTTCCATCTGTGCACAAACTGATCTCGTGCCCTCATTGGTCATGTGCGCCTTCGTGTGTGTTGGAGGAGGGGCTCTGTGAGGAAGTGGCAGATTTTTTCCGGTTGTGTATTTTCAAATTCTAGCGCGCTCGAGCTGCTTTCTCCAAAATGACCTACCCCACCTTTAAGCTCGATTAACCGGATGTTGTTGCATGTCTTTGATGTGTGGTTTTGTTTG
The DNA here is from genome assembly GCA_902827135.1 of Harpagifer antarcticus. Lineage (NCBI taxonomy): Eukaryota > Metazoa > Chordata > Actinopteri > Perciformes > Harpagiferidae > Harpagifer > Harpagifer antarcticus. The sequence continues at coordinate 3,736,349 of CADEHL010001498.1, read as the reverse complement.
TTGTTTGTTTGTGTTTGCCTGTACTTCTTCACGAGTGGTTGACAGTTGTGAGATACAGATAAGTATACAGCTTATAGGCAATTCCGTTTTCTGTTTGTTTTTATCTCGAATCAAAGGTACGTCTCTTATTACATGTTCTATTTGTTGCTTTCGGGCAGTGCTCAACGGTGGGCTATAACTTTGAAAACAATAGAAATCAATTAAAAAAAATTCTATGAACCTCTTGATCTAACTATATTTAAAAAAACTTGACCTAAGTTATACATAAACATTTTATTTTGTACTAAATATAATACAATTAACTTCAGAAAATTCAACTCTGTAATTGTTATAACTCTAAGTACAACAGTAAATAAAAAGCCTATTTTAAATGTTATATTTGACATAGAAGTTGGTCTCAAAGAAGGGAAGAGAAAAGGGCCATTTTAAGGCCAGCATGTGTAATATTCTCCGGTTGTCTATATGTCATTAGGATGCATTAGTAGGAGTGGAGGAGAAGTACCGTAAGGCCATGGTGTCCAACGCTCAGCTGGACAATGAGAAGAACAACCTGATGTACCAGGTGGACACGCTGAAGGACTCGCTCATGGAGCTGGAGGAGCTGCTGTCTGAGTCCCGCCGCGGCTTCGAGGACAAAGTCAAGGTACGGCAGGCACACTTAACACTGCTATTCTCTAACATAAAGTACATGTGAAAATAGTGGGATACCTTCTTTCTTCCTCAATGGAAACTAGCACAGACCTGACCAAGACCCTGACCATCAGTGAGAAATATTGTGTGATTCAGTTCTGCTGCACACTTTTAACATGTTCTTCCCTGGTCCATGGTTCTCTCTTCCTCCTAGTTTCATGACAACATGCCCAGACAGTGTTCAGTATTCCTGCTGACAGACAAACCTGTGTCGTTAATATGGTGAAGCTGTACAAGGATTCAGTATACGGGAGTGTTATTTTTGATGGAATTACACCGGTGGAAGAAGTACTAGGATCCTAAAGTTTAGTCAAAGTAATAATACTGCAGTGTAGAAATACTCAGTTACAAGTAAAAGCTCTGCATTCAGAAATCTCCATCCATAACAGTACATTTAAGGGTATTCATGTTTTTATTTTCGTATTCATAAATGTTACCTGCAAAAGTAACTAGTAAGTAACACATTTTTACAAGTAAATGTAGTGAGTAGAAAGGTACAAAATTTGCTTGTAAAATGTAGTGGAATAGAAATATAAAGTAGCCGAGTACAGTACTCAAGTAAATGTACTTGGTTACTTTCCACCAATGGAATTACAGCAGAGTAGAGCTTACTCAAGATGTAGCTGACTCAGCTCATTTTGGATCAAACAGTTACTGCTTCATGTGCTATACATCAGTGGTTCACAAATGGGGGTACGCGGACCCCTAGGGGTACATTGGAGTACTGCAGGGGGTACGTGAGATTTATTTTATGTTAATGAAAAAAACAACATAAGTAGGCTAATGCATTTAAACAAACTACTAATAGTAGATGAACTACTTTATTCAAAGGTTTACAGTAATTCTGGATAATAAAATGGGAAAATTAACGGGGTGCTCTCTTTTCCTCTCCCTCTCCTGACAGCCCGTCAGTCTCGTGCAGCTCGCTGAACCTGTAATGAATGACCCGACAGTAAAGAATAAATATATTTATAACTAGTTTAGCTAGTTCCAGAGTAGATAAACTAGCTAAGTGTGTTAGGTCTAACTCTTAGTGTATTTAATTTTGCTCCACTCAAAGGTCCGTCACAGCGGCGGAGCTGTGATCATGCAGAGCTGCGTGTTCTCCGTCAGCAGCAGCTGATCTGATCTCTGATCTCTCTCTCGTGTCCGGTTAGACTTCACTCTCGTTGATGTCCAAATCTGTCAGATCTAGCTAGTTCTTGTTAATTATATGACTACCTGCTTATCAAAGGACCTAAACAATCAGCGTTGCTTGGCAACGGCGTGTGGCCGCAAGTATAGCGCAGCATTATGCATATGTATATGAGGGGTCAAAATCCCATGCTCATAAAATGCTCATACAGTGGGGCAAAAAAGTATTTAGTCAGCCACCAATTGTGCAAGTTCTCCCACTTAAAAAGATGAGAGAGGCCTGTAATTTTCATCCTAGGTACACTTCAACTATGAGAGATAAAATGAGAAAAAAAAAATCCAGAAAATCACATTGTCTGATTTTTAAAGAATTTATTTGCAAATGATGGTGGAAAATAAGTATTTGGTCAATAACAAAAGTTCATCTCAATACTTTGTTATATACCCTTTGTTGGCAATGACAGAGGTCAAACGTTTTCTGTAAGTCTTCACAAGGTTTTCACTGTTGCTGGTATTTTGGCCCATTCCTCCATGCAGATCTCCTCTAGAGCAGTGATGTTTTGGGGCTGTCGCTGGGCAACACAGACTTTCAACTCCCTCCAAAGATTTTCTATGGGGTTGAGATCTGGAGACTGGCTAGGCCACTCCAGGACCTTGAAATGCTTCTTACGAAGCCACTCCTTCGTTGCCCGGGCGGTGTGTTTGGGATCATTGTCATGCTCAAAGACCCAGCCACGTTTCATCTTCAATGCCCTTGCTGATGGAAGGAGGTTGTCACTCAAAATATCACGATACATGGCCCCATTCATTCTTTCCTTTACACGGATCAGTCGTCCTGGTCCCTTTGCAGAAAAACAGCCCCAAAGCATGATGTTTCCACCCCCATGTTTCACAGTAGGTATGGTGTTCTTTGGATGCAACTCAGCATTCTTTCTCCTCCAAACACGTCTAGTTGAGATTTTACCAAAAAGTTCTATTTTGGTTTCATCTGACCATATGACATTCTCCCAATCCTCTTCTGGATCATCTAAATGCTCTCTAGCAAACTTCAGACGGGCCTGGACATGTACTGGCTTAAGCAGGGGGACACGTCTGGCACTGCAGGTTTTGAGTCCCTGGCGGCGTAGTGTGTTACTGATGGTAGCCTTTGTTACTTTGGTCCCAGCTCTCTCAGGTCATTGACTAGGTCCCCCCGTGTGGTTCTGGGATTTTTGCTCACCGTTCTTGTGATCATTTTGACCCCACGGGGTGAGATCTTGCGTGGAGCCCCAGATCGAGGGAGATTATCAGTGGTCTTGTATGTCTTCCATTTTCTAATAATTGCTCCCACAGTTTATTTCTTCACACCAAGCTGCTTACTTATTGCAGATTCAGTCTTCCCAGCCTGGTGCAGTTCTACAATTTTGTTTCAGGTGTCCTTTGACAGCTCTTTGGTCTTGGCCATAGTGGAGTTTGGAGTGTGACTGTTTGAGGTTGTGGACAGGTGTCTTTTATACTGATAACGAGTTCAAACAGGTGCCATTAATACAGTTAACGAGTGGAGGACAGAGGAGGCTCTTAAAGAAGAAGTTACAGGTCTGTGAGAGCCAGAAATCTTTGTTTGTAGGTGACCAAATACTTATTTTACCGAGGAATTTACCAATTAATTCATTAAAAATGTGATTTCCTGGATTCTTTCCTCTCATAGTTGAGGTATACCTAGGATGAAAATTACAGGCCTCATCTTTTTAAGTGGAAGAACTTGCACAATTGGTGGCTGACTAAATACTTTTTTGCCCCACTGTATATTTTGTTCTCTTCGTTCCCCACGCCCCAAAATAAATAAATAATTAAATATACCAATTTTAGGAAAAGTAAGGAAGTTTGAGCAGTGTGGGTTTTATATGAACAGAGTTACACATATTTCAAAACGCGAAGTGTAATAACTGCAGTTGCCTCCCTGTCAGCATGACAAAGATCCTCAGTGAAGCACGAGCACATGTTTCTCACTAAATTGTACAACTTATTAAAAAGATCAGTGCACTGCAACTAATGTCGTCTTAGTGTTATTGCATGATGTTAAAATTGGTTTGCCATGAATTTAGTGATGGATTGTAAACATTTTAAATGTAGCATTTAAGTGTTTATCAGTTACAATGTTGTTATTTTAATAAATGATGGTGCAGCAGCAGCACTGTAGGCTACTGTACCTCTTTAAATAGGCATTTTTTCCTTAACAAATAGTTTTTCGCTGATCAGGGGGTACTTGGCTGAATCCTTTTTTCAAAGGGAGTACATTATTGAAAAAAGTTTGAGAACCACTGCTCTACATCATAACGCAGCTCTCAGCACACTCGACAGTGATTCAACATATCCCCTGTCAGGTTTCAGGGCTTCATGTGTTTCTGTGTTCAGATTCTCTTCTCTTCTTCCTCACAGGAATGTGAGCGAGAGAAACATGCCCACACTGTGCTCCAGTTCCAGTTCAATGAAATGAAAGAGACGCTAAAACAAAGTGAAGAGCTGCTCAATGTGAGTATCTGTGTGTCACTAAGACAAGTGAAATGGAGCCTTCCATTGGGTCAGAAAGACTCCGTTAGTCCCGCAGAACGGCTGCACGTGGAACATTTCACAGCTTGCTCTTTTTCCCCACACTGTATATGCATGAATCCTTTTCCACCTTTCTCTCTCTGCATCTGAAACCTTATTTCCTTTCCCTGCTGTGTAGGACATCCGTCAGCTGCATATCAAACAGGAAGGTTTGAATAGAGAAGTATGTGACCTGCAGGAGACAGTGGAGTGGAAGGATAAAAAGATTGGGGTACGGCCTATGAACCCTGGTCTAGCAGCTCTGTGTTTGACACACTCAGCATTTATTTGTGCCAACATGAATTCAGCATTTCCTTTGCATTCAACTAATGTCAGCTTTTACTTTCACTTGTTTCCACCTCTTGTGCACTTTTCCTTCTTCACTTTATTTGACACTCTGCCACCTGGCGCTCTGCTCAGGCCTTAGAGCGACAGAAAGAATACTCAGATGCAATCCGGATGGAGCGAGATGAGCTCAGAGAGGAGGTGGTGAACCTGAAAGACATTCTGAAGGTACTCCGTGTGAGAGGGCTTATTCCGCTTCATGTGTCCACATTCTGGGAAGCACATTTCAAAACTCTTTTGAAACATTTTGCAATTGTTGTTGCAGAAACTAAAGGTTTACATGTAAATGTTGTTCATTCAAGGTAGAAAAGAATGACAAGTGCAGATGTGTTGAAGGTGTCACTCCGCTCAGGCTGAAGGTGTGTAATGTACGGAGCTCATGTTTGACTTTTCCTTTTTTCTAGAAACATGGTATAGTATTGGGACCCGATCTAAGCATCAATGGAGAAGTTGGTGAGACAGAAGCTGACGGGACCCCCGGTGCAGACCCTGCTTCCCCCCTGGCTCAGGATTGTCAGACCCCCCCAACAGAGGGGAACAGCATGCTCGGTAAAACACACTACCCAATAAAAACTGCTCACTGCATGGCACGGCACAAAACTGTCTGAAGAGTGATACAAAAACAATAATGAAACCATGAATACCAAGATGACACAATTGATATCTGAGCTCTTCAGGTACAGTGCTGTGCTGCTGGAATGTCAAGTGCTTTAACTCTCATGTGCTATGTCCTGAAAGGAGATGTCTGGTAATATTCTGTGTTTTCCTTTCTTCACATGAACCTGAGAAAAGACGGATAAGAGAATTTCACCTCCAAATTCAACTCTGTTCTGAAACTTGTAATCTCAACTATTGCTACACTATTGCTCAGAACAATAGAGATGTGTTTCCACCTACCATGGAAGAAGTCTGCTGAGAAAGTGTTACTTCTGAACTACTAAACGGACATTGTTTTTGTCATTGTAAATACCAGATCAGCAACGACTTGATCCTACTGGACTGTGTGTCAGCCTGATATATCTCCTACCTCAAATTTTCAAAACCGTCAATGAGTCATTCCTGAACATGTAAATACCTAGTAGAGCACCACATGTGTATGAGTCTGCAGCTGAAAATAGTACCATTAGGTCCAGTGTGAGTATATTTGAGTTGCTAAACACTACAGAGACTGGCCGTATTAGAACATCATTGTGCTTGGTATGTCTCTATAAGGAGCCATTGGCCTTGTAAGCAGTGAGAGATGGACTCATTGATTATTTAACTTTATATAGTCTGTTTATCAGGAAAACATTCATAGAGAATTGCCAGACGTACCCTTCAAACATCATCTATCTGACCTCATGCTTTCCTGTACAAACTAACCTTCCACTCACTAACTTGGCAACACCCTGTTTTGTCATCATTACTAATGTCTTTGCTTTTAATCGTTTCTGCTGCACCTTATTTTCTCAGCTAATGCATATTCTTCTGAGTCACAACTCATCTGTTAATGCAGGTGGTGTAGGTGTGTCATTTCTGCAAGGACTAAAGGGCTGATGGTCGAAATCATTTAAGAGCTCTTTTTAGCAAAAAGTATATGTAAGGAACACACTTGTGTATCTGCTGTACTGTATTCCCTGATCTGTTGGCTTCAGACTTCTTTTCTTGTCGCATTGATGTGCTGGGGATCAAAGTCTTCATTTCGGTGTTCCTCCTGCCTCTTCTCTTCTCCGCTCCTCTTGGCCACCTTGGCTCTGTGCTTCTCTTCTTGAATCAATCAGGCGTTCTGCCTTACATTGACTTCTGCTCATGCACTTCCTCATGAAGATTACATTTAAAAAATAATGTTTTACTTCACCGTATACTCTTCATTAACTCTCAGGCAACACAGAGGAGACACTGTTGAGAAGTAGCGAGGAGGAAGAGGTGGATCCAGAGCAGCAACAAGAACATTTTGAGGAAGCCAAAGAGAATCTCTTTAGCTCTGAAGCACTCTGTAATGTTTCTGGTGTGTGCACTATGCAAGCATCTGGGGAGGAACAGCCAACACAAGGACAACAGAATGCCACAGAAGAAGATGGTGTTGAAGAACCTGGCCTTAGGAAGGACTTGAATGTTGACATTAATGACCAGTCCGTCACAGAGTCCAAAGATATAATCATTTGTAGCCCTGAACTTCAGGGCATTGTCACAAGTTCTGAGGAAAGTGTCACAGAAACAGTAATGCCTGAGGGCAAAGAGTTAGGATGGACGAATAACCTAGATTCAGGGGAGACAGGAAGCCAAATCAATAGTGTAGACACACAAAGTGATGACATTAGAGAGTCATCCAACAACCTATTGAAAGAGCAAGAAAACAAACGGGAAGATGTTGAGGAACGTCATCTGAGAAATACAGAATCATGTCCTGAGCAAGAGGTTGGGACAGAGAAGTCCGTACCAGCTGAGTTAAAGACAGAAGCTCAACCAGAGCCGGAGAACTCTGAAGAGGCAGAGCACATAGAAACTGAGGAAATATCAGGTAACTCTCAGCCTCAGGGCGCTGCTGCTCCAGGGAAGAAGAAGAAGAGGAAGAGGAAAGGTAAAAAGAAAGGGGGGACGCAAGAAAATGGGAACCAACAAAGGGATGGTGCAAATAAAGAAAAGGGCAAAACAGAGGTGAAAATTGAATTGGCTACAAAAGATAATGAGCTAACGGCAGAACCTGAAATTCTTAGTTCTGTCGCTGAAGCCCTCGAAGAATCAGGGATGCATCAAGTAAAGAATGTGCAGGACAGGCAAAAAGTAGAAGTGGAACCTGTTGAAAGCCTTTCTCCCAATGACACTCAAAGAGATTCAAGAAGGGATCATGTTACAGATGAGTGTGACAAGGAACACACTTTAGAAATGGAGAAGGTAGAAGAAGCAACTACTGAAACATTTTCTCACGTCACAACCCCTGCAGAAGTGAGGCTGGGTCATGTTAAAGATGAACAGAACAAGGAACAGTGCTTGGAAACCGTAAAAGCAGCAGAGGCAGTGGCACCCGCTGAAACCTTTTCTCACGTTGAAACTCTCAAGGAATCCAGAACAGATTCCATCTCCAAGGACGAGCAGGAACAACCTTTAGAAACACAGAGAGTAGAAGAAGTGGGATCTGTCCCAGAGACCAACCTCGGTACTGAGAGCCCCGATGATCTTAACAAAGAGTGCACTTCCTGCGTAGATGCCTCTAAAAGTGACATCTCAACTAATGACAGTGTCATCCAGGCTGAGTCAGAAATTGTTAATAGTGCGGAGAATAGGGTTAGGCCTATAGAGGAGATGAAATCAGAATGCACACCTAATATCCCAGAAAACACGTTTGACAGCATCGTCAAGGAAAACGCCGAAGCTGGATCGCACAATCCAATCAATGGTGACATGGCTGCTGAGGAACCTAAACCCACAAGCAAAGCTGAGAGTAAGGGTAAAACATCCGTGTCCCCATCTTCTACCAATGGCTTTACTGACTCTCTCAGGAGCTCGTCTGGCTTCGAGCTGTCTGCAGGCGTGAACTCGGCCAGCGAGGACAAGGTCTCTGATGGAGGTCCAGAAGACATTACTGAGACAATCAAAGATGATGAGGACCCAGGAATACAGACTGAACAAGACAAACCACACGCATCTTCCAGTGTCCTGTTTCCCAGTAATGATGAGGCAGAGCTGAACAGAGGCTTGAGCGAATCTGAAGGTTTAGTCCAAACAGACCCATTACATGACCAAAAGAAAGAAAGTCTAAGCAGTCCATCATTTGTAACAAACATGGATGCAATCGACACTGTTCAGAGTCTGTTGGAGACTGTAGTGCAAGCAGAACAGCTGGATGATGTAGAAAGTCCAATGATTGACCTGACCCCTGAATCAGAGATCAATACCACTGAGACAGTAAATACACCAGATGTTCCAAAAGGAGCTCCTGAAAATGGGTCGACTATGGATCAGGATCACAGATCTGAAGAATTCACCATGGCAGGAGATCCAGAGCATAATAACAATCCAAATGATCAGCAAAGTGAGACACAGCAACTGCATGAACCCATGGAAGACATTCCATCTCAGCTAACACTGCATGTGTGCGATGAAGAGGACGGTGAAAAGGATGGAGGTCATTCTTTTGATTTTGATGACATGGATTTGGAGCCAGCTGAAGGTGAAAGTCTCCCTAGGAATCCCCAACCGGAAGAAGAAGTGGAGGAGGGAGTTGAAGTTGTTCCAGATGAAAGCGGCAGCTCAGGCGTCCAGACTCCGCCACAAAAGTGTTCAGCTCAGGAGGATGGCGCTTTGAAAAAAGGGGAATATTTGTTGGAAAAGGAGGAAGTAAGTGTAGCAAAGGAGCCCAGGGGCATTGCAGAGGAAGCAAAGGTTCAGAGTGTTGGAGAGGTGGGGGGTGTTGCAGAGGACGTTCAGCAGGCGGTGTCCCTGCCTGTAGAGGAAGGGTTAGAAGCCATTAAGCAGGTCCAGGGGGAACATGTGGATTTACCAAAGAGTTCAGAACAAGTGGGCAGTAATACAGAGCCCCAGCAGGCAGGGAAGGATGTGAGGAAGAACAGCAAGAAAGGCAAAGGCAAGGGCAAAGAGGAGTGCAAGATGTCTTAGCTTATAGATGGTATGTATTATGAAAATGTACCATGGATCTGCCCTATAGTAGTCTCTGCTTAGCTGTTTACAAAGTACATGTTTGCAGAACATTACAGCATTTTGTCTGTTTCCAAACAAATATTGTAAGTTTTATTTTTAATTAAACAGACCAATGTTTTCTTTGAGGTCATGTGTGCAAAACAAAGTGTGTGGAGAGGTGAGACTGTAAAGTGCTTTGTAACCGTATATCTGCTGTCGCTAAATACTGCACTTGATACATCAGGTAACATTATTTAGTTAACTGTTCTCATGCTGCTTGTTATGTTTAATGGTTCATTCTGCTGTGCCCCTGTATCACACATCACTTCATCCGCTACTGTTCCAGAGACCCAAGCATGTTTTCATTCCATAGGGGAACAATAACAACACAGATGTTAGCTGGTCATTTTAGGAAAGTGTCTTCTGGATGGTCACACTTGAACTGTGTTCCCCTGTTCTGTTCTTAGGGATTAATACAAGTTGAAGACAGCTATTTCCATCTACATGAATGAACAATGTATCATAAATATGTTTGCAATGTGTTGCACTAAATGGAGAAGATGAATGCCCTTTCTGATATGCCAATAAATACCCTGCTGTTACCAATTGAAAATGTGATTTTGATGCATTTTGTAGGACAATGACTTAACTGACAATATGAAAAATATTAGTAACTATACTTGGATGTCCATTTTTTATTTTATCTTATAATGTGCTCATAGTGTGACTGTGGCCATCTGTGTGCTGTTGCATTGACCTTCTACTCCACAGTATGTGCATGCTAGATGCTAACCCCCACCCACACACTCGCTCCGTCACTCCCCCATGGATGCTGCACTGTTGCATGCATCAACCTCTCACCTTGACCCAGCCCCCCCCCCCCCCCTCCCCCACCATCTCCTTGGCTCCTCCCACCCCTGGTATGTTGACTTCCTTTGTTTTCTGAAGATGGATCCTAACAGTTGATGTTGTAGTCTGGCTGTGTGACGCTAACGTTCCATTTGAAATAAAAGTTGTGTAATCCATGTTTTGATATGAAATCTTCAACATGTGTTCCGTTGCAGAGATCCGCCTGAGGAAGCTGGTGGATGAGCGTGAGAAGATGATCGAGCAGGTGGGTCTGTGGCAGCGCTGTGGCTCTTCATGTTTCTCCTGTTTGAACTTAGTTTCAATGGGAACGCTTTTTTTTAAACCAGAAGAAAAAAACCACGTCCCTCACTCAAAGAAGAAGATCCACTTCGAACAGACCACCTACAATAACACATAATAACCTTATTTGCTTAAGTAAAAAGTAGCAATACTACATTGTAAGAGTACCTAAATTCAAGTAGTGCATGTATAAGCATCACAGTGTACTTTAAGTACCTAAAGTAAAAGTATTCATTATGGGGAATGGGCAATTTAAGCATCATTTATATTAAATGATTGATGAATGAATGTGTTCACAACAGTTTTGCAGTAAGTTAAAGGAATTTAGTTAAGGGTTTATTAAAATTAGTTTTATATACTACTGGGTAACTTCATAATATTAAGTAATAATGCATATTATTATAATAATAATAATGCATTTGTTGTTTTTTATTTTGTATTAATGATCTAAATATGCAAAGTAGTAAGTAACTATTATGGTTAAATAAATGTAGTGAGAAAATAATTCAACATGTTCCTACATAATGTAGTGGAGTAAAAGTATCAAGTAGGATAATGTACAAATACTTGATTAAATAACAAGTACCTACATTTTTTACTTAAGTACAGTACTTGAGTTAATGTACTTGGTTACATTCCACGACTGATAATAACAATAATACATTTTATTTGTAAGCGTCTTTCAGGACACCCAAGGACATGTTACAATTCATCAAATAAATACTTGAACAGATAAAAGCAAAAAAGGGACATTTGGAAGCAGACACATGAGGAGAAGAGCAGCAACCTTCACAGAATGATTGGCAGTATGCTGCTCACCAGGAGCCAGGGGAAGGAGGAAGATGAATAACAGGAGTGGACCCAGTACTGACCCCTGGGGGACCCGAAAAACTACAGTAGATTAAAGTCTCTACAAATAGTTCAAAGACAGTGGCAACATTTTGGTCCCATTGAAATGCATACAGTATAACATTTATTTGTGAAACAGATTTTTAGTGTGAAATCTACAAATGCCTTCTTATAAATGTTCTCCAACAAATCAAATCACACCAATGAGCTCAAAACCAACAAGGAACTGATTCTACTTACACTTGGTGTGTGTTTCCGTTTCCTTTCTGCCATAAGGTGCGTTCACACCGGAGTACTTTTCCCACAATAGTTCATCAGAACTCAGATATATTTTCGTTCACACCAAAAAGCCCCCTGAACTAAATTAGTTCATCAGAACCTTTTTACCCCCTTTTCCGTCCCTGCTAGAGAGCAGGGACTTTCGTGGGAGAAAAAGGTTCCGATGTCTGATTGGCTGGGCGGAATACAAACCACGCCCCGTAAAACTCCAAAAAAGTTTTGTGAAGCCGCCATGTTATTATCCTCACATTAGCATTATTAGCATTAGCCCAGCGCACAAATGCAGAGAGACTAACTTATGGCAACACAAGGTGTTGGCGTTCTGGCGATTTACTCGGAAGGCTTCAGTAGAAGCTGCTGGGAGTCCCAGCAGCTTCTACTGAAGCCAGTCCCCAACTCCGGTGACTTCCGGCCGGGGACTGTGGGCGGCAGTATACGCCGTGAAGTTGTTTGCGGCCTGCCAGTAAACCCAAAGCAGCAGCAGAAGAAGTGACGTCTGCGGCTTCATTTGCCTAATCCACCCCCAGGAACTCATTGCGGTGTGAACGCGATCTGCTTTAGTTCATCAGAACTAAAAGAGTTCTCATGAACTCAGTTCTCATGAACTATTGTGGGAAAAGAACTTGGTGTGAACGCCCCTATAGAGCAGCATTGTTGTCCATCAACACATCAATGCACCACATGCTCCTTCATTGCCATAAACAGATGACGTTTATGTTGATTTGATCCCGTATACACTGTCCTGCTGATGTACATATACATAAGCACACCAAATGTACACCCTGAGAGAAAGTAGTATGATAGTATGATCCAGTGACCAACTAAAAGGGATGAGGTGGCTGGCATTACAGTGTTGACAATCTTCTAGACTCAGAAACTGACAGCTGGTAAGTGGGTCTTGTGTCATGCATCAGCTGATGAGTGTGTCTCCTCTGCAGGTGAAGAAGCTGAAGGCCCAGCTGGAGCAGAAGACCCAGAGGAACGGCACCGAGAACACTCTGAGCCCGGACGGAGAAATACTTGAAAACGGCAACGACCCGAACATAATGGAGCTGCAGCGTGAGTACACATGTGCATGAAAACACAATATTGCTATGTATTCCCTCTCCAACCACTCATACATATCTGTTTAATCCTTCCAGGAGATTCAAACAGGCAAATAAGCGACTTCAAGTTCAAACTGGTGAAGGCAGAGCAGGAAGTCACCGCTTTAGAACAGAATGTAAGCTGAGAAGAACGATGACCTTGGAGCATACCTGATACATGAATATTCTCTCCAACAAGGCTATATTTTTCTCCAGGTGACCAGGCTGGAGGGTCAGGTGACGCGCTACAAGTCAGCATCAGAGAACGCAGAAAAGGTGGAGGATGAGCTGAAGGCAGAGAAGAGGAAACTCCAGAGAGAGGTACAGAGGAGTTCTTAAAGGGCCAGTGTGGAGCATTTAGCATGAAGGGGGATATATTATCAGAAATAGAATCAAGTATTCAAAGCGGTGTTGTCATTGGTGTAAAGTCACCCCAAAGTCTTTAGTCTGCTGAGATGCATCACCGTGTTTCTACACTAGCCCGGACGAGCCAAACTCTGTCTCCAGAGTTCTCTCCCTCTTCTGTTACCTGAAGGTCACTCTAGTTATTTGTCTGCTAGCTATCAGCTGCTGCCTGAATTCATTGCTCCTATGGATGGCCTGAAAGACACCACAGCCTTAGCATATTTCATTTAGAACATGTTTTATAGAGCTTTTTATTTCTTAAAACTTGAAGAAAGTGGATACTTTGCCGGTTTGACAGTATTTTCTGATTTATGAACTGATACAAAGAGATCCAAAATCCCCTCTGTAAAAACATTTAACACGTCAACATATTTAACATGTAATCAAAGTTGTAAAACAAAAAATGATAATCCCCCCCCCCCCTGTGTTTACAGCTGCGCTCAGCACTGGACAAGGTGGATGAAGTGGAGTCCAACAACAGCCACCTGTCTAAACGCCTGGAGAAGATGAAGTCTACTCGTGGCATGGCACAGACTCCATAGAGCACATCCACCCCCTCCATGTTGGAGAAGAGTCACCCTGCATCCTGTCGTCTGCCTGGTAGCAACCTTTAAGAAAAAGAACCAAAACAAATCTTAGTTATCTTACTCCCAGAATAGAAACAGCAACCAGCTATGTGCCATTTCTTTGTCTGTCTTGTGTGTGATGGGAACTCTTCGTAGTGTTGCACACACTCACACAGAGCATGAGAACTTGGACAGACCCTCTATGATGTCCAGTGGAGCGAGAGACTAAAGCTGCTCTCTCTCTCCACTTCAGAGTGTCCAGGATCTGCCTGCGGAGAGACACGAGTGCTTTGCGTGTGTCGTGAATGAAAGGGCAACTTTAAGTGTATTTTTCCTCATTTGCATCCAAAGCCAAACTATTTTTAAAGATGTAAATGTTTAGGTGTGTTTGTCACTTGGATGAAACGGTTTGAAAAGAAAATGTTTATAACCCCCACGCTCAGAAATGTTTCGGTTGTAGTTCTTTGTGCAGGCAGCAGACTCACATGTGAGACCCAGCCCCCCCTCCTCTCTGCTTCACAGCCGCTCACTGCTTGGCCTCCGTCACACACTTTGAGACTATGTGAGGAAGTGTGACCCGGGGTTACCTGGAGGCCCTGAACACATCGGGGAGACAGACGCTGCTTCACTGTTTACAAAGCTTTCAAATGTTTGTAAGGAAACATAAAGAACTGTAATCTTTGTGCAATAAAGGTTGAAACCATATTGGTATCTGCACACGTGCATTTAAGTCCTGGACTTCTCCTTTGTACTGCGGTTGTTTCAGCCTGAGCGAAGCTAACCCTTTATTGTGGACCTTTGAGAATGCAGTAGCTCAGGAAGGAGAGAGGAACCCTGAGCTGACTCTCAGCCTTTCCTTCACACGGTGTCAGAGTACAGCAGCGTGTCGCTGACACTGTGTGAAGGAAACATTCGCTCACTTTCTCAAGTCACAAATCAGTTTGAACGTTAGAACAAGAGGTTTCACATATTATGACACATTTCCAAAAACTGCTAGATAGTGATCCGTTTATACATAAAATATAACTCATTAAGTGGAACATTTAAATAGTTTGCAACAAAAACGTACAACAATGAAAGGCATCAACATCTCGCAGTAGTAATGCTATAGACATGGAAAAACTAAATCACACTTTTTAAAATGAACTTTATTTTATTTTTGAAAAGATGGTTTGAATGTCTTGTGATTCATGGTTTCCCACTCGCTGGGCGGATCCATTTGTAGAGTCATTACAAAGGGCCTCGGAAGCACCAAAGGTCAGAGGGGGGGCAGCATCTGGGTAATAAAGATTGGCAAATGGCCGAAGACGTATGCAACATGAACCGCATGAAACACTTCCTGTTTTACCAATAGACTCTATAGTTTCAACTTTTATCATTTGTGGTTTTCATTGCATTATTAAACATGATCTATTGTCATTATTATGGGCATTTGTTTTTGTGATGCTATATAATCTATTAGTGTTCTTAATGTTTTATCATTTATGTTCAATGGGTTTTTATATCAATCATATGATATGCATTTTATATATTTTATGTTTTCAAACTTTATTTGTATTGTATTTTATTTTCCATCTTATTTTTCATTCAATGTATTGTCCCATGTTAAGCACTACTGTCCTTCCGTCACGTTCTCCAGGATCTGGGAGCTACTACTTCCTGAACGTGGGTTGAAAGGTAAAAGAAACGTTCTGCCAGTGGGATGGAAGATAAGGAGGTGGGATGACTAACATGTCTGCGTAATGTGAACAGTGTTCCTGCTCTTCCTCACCGGGGATGAAGAGCAGGGCTCCAGCACACACTCGTGTCTCTGTGCCTTCACAAAGTCAGGGAAGCGGTTCAGGTCGGGGGAGTCGATGTCCAGGACTTCTGATTTATCACCTGATGTGATTAAAATGATAAAAGGCATTTTAATCACACTTCGCTAATTACATCTCTAACAAAAAATCATACTTCAATACAATCAAATACCAGATGAAATTGATGCAGATAATTGTGAGCGTTTAAACTCTGTTCCTTCCTTAGCCACTTACCTGACAGGTTCAGGTACTTAAGTAAAGTTGGAACGATATTGGCAGATTCGGATTTCACGGATCAATAACTTATGAACAAAACGTTATTCAGACACAAATGACGTCTCCTAAGTACCGTGGTCAGGTTGACAACGAACTACAATCACATTTTGATCCAAAAAAGCCAATACGCGCCGTCCTCCGAGCTGGACACATTACATTGGTCTCTGTCTGCAGCCGGAGAAGAAACGAGTGCTCAGGGACAGTCTGCAAAGTGCAACTCCCAAAAAAGAGAACAGGCTACAATAATATTCAATCAATATAGCTTATTACTACCAAACTCACTACACACATCAATAGTCACCTTGTGTCATACGACAGCAGAGAGTTTGGAAGAATATGGTTTTGAATAATTTTGGTGAATATTTATAGTGTGAAATCTTCAATAAACATGGCATCATCTTCAATAACTTTACCATTATACAGTATATTTCTACCAAACTCACTACACACATCAATGTATTAATGTGGACCGGAGGGAGAGGGTGACGACGAGCATAAGTTTCACTTTCCTTTTTTATTTATTTATTTGTATATGTACCAACTTTGGTCCTGAAGAATATGTGTCTCTGTTGTCCACGTTCATAAAGCTCAAAGCAACAGCATCAGAGCACGGTGCAGAGTAGATGAGTTTACAGTAGTCCGTCGTTGTATCCATGTTGTCGTCCGCTGTATAGAAAACTGTAGTTTCCATAGTTTCCCCACAGCAGCAGACGCACATTTATGACGCATCATAAACACGTATGATAGTGAAAGTGCAGTCGGATTCTCTAAAGTACCGCAGTCTCTTCTCCTAAATCCTTTTGAATTCTCCTATCCACTATCCCTTAACCCCGTGACGTTTCACTCAGAGGTCAAGGAATAGACGATAGGGTTAGACGTTAGGAGCTGATTTTTGGATTATCCGTCCGCAACCCACAGCTGCTGGAAGTAAACAGCTCCTGTAGGGAAACGGTGTCACATCGTTACTCTTCCCCAAATAAACCAAACATGACTAAAGAGTTGACTCCAAAAACAAACAATATCACATCATACATACATAAAACAAGGTGTTTGTTCTGCAAATAGTCAACATTGTGGATATTATCAGAATTTGGATTTGATTGTCTGTATTTTTATATTGGCAATTTGTTCCTCACCGGAAGATGCAAGGGCACGGACAAGAAGGCTCCCGGGGGCACAAAGATGGCGCTGCCCGTGCTGAGAGGGTGTCACAGGGTTTCATCAACACTGAAAATGACTCGTCTGTTTTTGAATGAGAGTCCCGTCCTGAACCGGGGTGGGAGACCGCGGCTGCCCCCCCCTCCCGCGCAGCGGCCGTTCAGCTCGGCCGCCGGCGGGCAGCAGAACCAGAAGGTGGTGGTGTTCGGCATCCCGAACCCCTTCATCTGGGTCCGAACCCGGATGTACTACTTCCTGATCCGAGCTTACTTTGATAAAGAGTTCAGGATCGAAGAGTTCTCAGAGGGAGCCAAGCAGGTAAACCCGTGAGAAGAGATGGGGCTGAAGTAATGCAATCCATTTGAGATGATCCTTTTATACAATCAGTGGTGTACTGTAAAGTAACTAAGTACATTCACTCAAGTACTGCACCTCAGTATTTCCCTGTTATGCTACTCTGTACTTCTACTTCACTGCAAATGAGTGTGTACTTTGACTCCACTACATGTATTTAATACCTTTAGTTACTTTACAGATCTGGATCATTACACCTGGGTAAAACAGAGTCCATTCTCTTCGGTTCAAAACATAATCTCAGCAAATCCGACGACTTTTCAGTTGCAGTGGGCGACATTATTGTCACAAGTAAGAAGGAAATTACATACCTAGGATCTATTCTTGAGGCAAACCTCTCCTGTGACAAAATGGCATCCAATGTAATAAAAAAAGTCAATCAAAGAACTAGATTCCTATACCGGATCTCCTCTCTGGTAAACAAGAACACCCTGAAGACTCTGGCAGGAGCCCTCATTCAAGGGTACTATGACGATGCTTGCACGTCATGGAACCATAGCACCTCCAAGGCGCTAAAAATAAAACTTCAAACATCACAAAATAAACTGGTCAGACTACTGCTTGACCTTTCATCTAGAACCCACCTCACCTCTGCCCACTTTGACAACCTAGGATGGCTTAGAGTAGACAACAGAGTACAGCTACTTGCAATGGGCCTGGTCTACAAGATCCACTACACCTCTATGGTACCCATGTACATGTCAAAGTTCTTCCCAAAGGTCAGTGAATACCATGATCATAACACCAGAGGGAGCTCCACAAATCATGTGAAACCCAGATTTGGCACAAAAAAGGGGGAATACACATTTCGGAAATATGCCACATCAAGGTGGAACGCTCTTCCCACAACTGTAAAGGAAAGTAAAACTATACTTACCTTCAAAGCCTCTCTTAAAGAGCACCTTCGGGGGAGAGCATTGCAGAACTGGCTCCGGTAATGGTACTAATCTCAACCTGTCGTACAATGGACAGCTTACCCCCCCCATCTATGTATATACTCATTTTAGACTCTGTTACTAACTGTATATCTGTAGACTTGGTTGGTCTTAAATGTCCGGTTAGGATGTAATAGAACGAAATCTAAAATGAAAATTGTAAATAAGAAATCTGTATGTAAAAAACCACCTGTATGTCAATTGTAAATAAGCCATCTGTTTGTCAAATATGTCTTACATGTCTTAAATGATATGATGAATTGGAAATGGGGGACCCTGATGTAAACAAGACGAAAGTCTTTCTCTGGTCTACATCCCCTTAACAATTGTATGTTTTGAGCTGTACTGTACTGTACCCAATATACAAGCTGTTAATACACTTTTCAATCAATCAATCAATCAATCAATTCAATCAATCAATGGATGATCAACTAAAACTAAACTAAAGTCTAAAAAAAAGTCTAAACTAAAGTCTGATTTAACACTTGATTATAATCAAGTGTTAAATCAGACTTTAGTTCCACCTGGGGTAAATTCACAAGCTACCCTGCAGTATACAAAGTTATTCAAACTAGCTGCACCTTCACCAGCTTTGAGAACACTTTAAAGGTCCCATGTCATGGCCATTTCTACTAATCCTAATTCCATTGTTGAGGTCTACTAGAATAGATTTACATTGTTCAATGTTCCAAACTCACATTGGTTTCTCCCAGCATCTGTATAGTATGTGTATTCACTCTCTGTCCTACACGGCTTGTTGGAGCCTGTTTTTCAGCATCTTTTGATTTCCTAAATGTCTTTGTTTACTCTTGCAGGCCTTCTCACATGTTTCCAGACTGCTGTCCAAGTGCCAGCTGGATGCTCTGGAAGGACTGGTGGCTAAAGACGTGAGTCTCAACCGTTCTCTCCTTACTCAATGTCTCATGCACTCTTCGGTACTACATGCATTTGTATACAACATGCCTGCACTGTTACGGCCCGTCCACACGGTGGCGTGCGTTGAAGCTTTGGCGCTTCTGCCCATTCACTTTGAATGGGGTGACATCACGCTTTGCCCAACTGCATTGTGGTTCCGTCGCTTTGCTCGCGTGGCTCGCTTCAAAAGTAGAGCAATGTTCAACTTTTGAAGCTTCGCTGGAAGCGTCAGCCAATCGAATCATATGCCAGTACAAGCTCTAGCCAATCAAACCGCTTCCTTGTGTGTCCGGGGTGGGAGATGCATGTGATTGGTTGTTGGTCGAGTTTCAGACACGCCCACCGGCAAGCTTCAACGCACGCTGCCGTGTGGACGCTGCGTTACTGTGTGTTTCTGCATGAATCTAAATAAGAGTTGTAATGCTGGTATTTATAATGTTTCATATAATCCTCTAATTGAGTGTCATGTTTTCGCTACAGTATCTATTTCCCTTGTGCATTAGATCATTACAGTACTTTACAATACATTACATTACAATACATTACATTACATTACTTTGCATTTAGCTGACGCTTTTATCCAAAGCGACTTACAATAAGTGCGTTCGACCAACAAAATACAAACTTGAAGAAAACAGAATCAGAAAGTACATCAGGTTTCATAGAGCTAAACATTTCAAGTGCTACTCAGCTGGCTTTAGAGAAGCCAGTCCTTTGTTAGTATATAAGTGCTTTGTTAATAGTTCTATTGGTAGATAGTGTGTAAGGATCCTGATCATGCAGCTCAAACAGTGATCACTTATTCATCATAACCTGTTCTGGCTCTGGGCGTTGTCTTCTCTCCGCCGTGCTCTGAACCGCATTCAGAGTTCCAGAAAGGCTCACATGCAGTTTATTATGAGGGGTTGTAAGAATAACAAAAAAATGATTTGAATTGAAAATGAATTGATCACACAAAGATATCATAACATAACCAAGACACATTTTCTTGTATGAAAGATAGACTTTCAGTATTCCTATCTAGCGTTCTGTGTCTGCAGCTGATTGGGAAGCTGGAAGAGAAGCTGAACCTGATGCCATCCAACTATAAGAAGGCTCTGTCTGTGGAGCCGGAGGAGATCATGTACACCACTCCTGGAGACGTGGGGATCTACTACGATGATGACGGTCAGCAGCAAGTCTACTTCCTCACTCTATGTTGAAAGGATAAGGCCGAGTGCTACCTTTCTGCTCCTGCAATTCCTCAAGTAGTCCCATGGAAACCAACAATACATTTTGTAAACAAGTATTGTCTGTAAAGGCCTAAAAACCTTTCTTTTAAAAAAAGCCTTTGATTAGTTTATTTTTAAAATGCCTCCTGTAGCACCTTGGGATTGCTTTTAGCAATGAAAGGTGCTTTACATTACATTACATTACATTTAGCTGACGCTTTTATCCAAAGCGACTTACAATGACCAATTACAGGGACATTCTCCCTGGAGTAACTAAGGGCTAAGTGCCTTACTCAAGGGCACACTAGTGGTGGTGTTCCTGGTGGGATTAGAACTCACAACCTTCTGATCTTCACCCCACCTCACTATCCATTAGACCACCACTATCCTTTACAAATCAACATTATTATTATTATTATTATTATTAAAGAAAACACCTGATCATTTATTTTTCTCTGTGCCAATAATCCATCTCTTCAAGGAGCTCTGGGTGACATGTTCTTTTATTACTATGAACGCACTTCCTGTAGGTTATTCAGATTGAATCTGGCACACACTGGTCATTTCTCAATGTCCAGTAAACCCGCTGCAGAGCCACTATTTCAAGCATTCATTTCAAACCTTTATTTAACCTGCAAGTATACTACGTCATGGAGTGGCGCCGAACGCTAGGCATTTAACATGCATTCAAAGCGTCCTTCGGCGCCACTCGATGACGTAGTATACTCGATGACGTAGTATACTCGATGACGTAGTATACTCGATGACGTAGTATACTCGATGACGTAGTATACTCGATGAAGTAGTATACTCGATGACGTAGTATACTTGCAGGTTAAATAAAGGTTTGAAATGAATGCTTGAAATAGCGGCTCTGCAGCGGGTTTACTCGACATTGAGAAACGGCCTCTGTCCTGCTTCTGGAAATCCAAAAGATGTCCGCTGTTCTGGCACATTGGGGAGTCTTCTCTTTCTAGATGGGTCCTCAGCAGAAAGGCCTCGGGGTGTCAGAGGTCTCATGGGACTAAGGGAGGGACTGGTACATTGTACATGTTGTTCTTTGTATTGAATTTGTGAGAGAAAATACAGATAAGAGCCAGACCTATACTGCAGGTGTAAACAATGCTCAGGTGTCTTTGCTGGTTCCGTATATATATGAAGTGGTAGGGCTGTATTGAATCGTTAAAAGATTTGTCCAACACTTTGACTAAATTTGACTTCTCTAAATTCTAAATTCAAATCAACATTCTAATATATATATTTGATTCTTTCTCTTTTCTTTTCACATTGTGTCTGAAGCTGAATCAAACCTTACCAGTAACTCCAGAGGTCCCAAGATGTTTGATCTGAGCAACCTTTCTGCTTCCTTCTGGATTCTAGAAAAGAAAAGGCTTATTTTTGGGTGAAAGTGATATTTTATGATTTATCTCAATAAAAGCTTTGAATGTGAAAAAAAGACATTCTGTAAAAATCTGCATTCATTTGTTTTTTTACAAGTAAATGTTATTTATGTTGCCCAATATCACCAATCACAAAGTAGCCTAACAATCTGTTCAGCATTCGTGTACATATATATATCAGGGTGACATGTATGCACACGTGCACATATATATCAGGGTGACATGTATGCACACGTGCACATATATATCAGGGTGACATGTATGTACACATATATCAGGGTGATATATATGTACATGTGTGTACATGTACATATATATCAGGGTGATGTATATGTACACGTGCACATATATATCAGGGTGACATGTATGTACATGTGTGTACATGTTGAACCATTGGAAAAGGAAAGGCCCAGATGACGCATTGATCATCGTTGTACGTTCTTTCTTTCCAGGGCGAAAGTTCGTCAGCATTCTGATGCGTTTCTGGTATCTGACGAGCGCGCGTCTCCCTGAGGACACCATGGAGGGGACGCGGGTGTTCCAGGTGACGCTCGGTGAGGAGGGAGAAGCAGAAACTAAGAGACTCCTGAGTGCACACTATGAGTGAGTCCTGCCCGGAACCACTTGGAAATGGAAATGTTGAAATAGTCTTGTGTGACTTTGACTTGTGCTCTGTCTCCCTCACAGGTTCCAAAGGGAGTTCACTAACGGAGTGGCTCCAGCCTGGACTATTACCAAGATAGAGCACTCCAAGATTTTGGATTAAGGTGCTTTTGATTTGACGCAGTGTTGCTGACTGAAGACAGGAACCCCCTCAGTATTTGCCTTCTGAAGGCACAGAGCAAGTGATGCTCCTTCTCCTCACAGGGCGGTCAGAGGGAAGGACCAGGACCAGGACCAGGACCAGGACCAGGGTGGGGTCAGACACTGTTCACTGGAGAGAAGACACATGGCAACCCCCCCCCCCCCACATCAGAACTTGTCTGGTTTTGTATAGTTAAGAGTGTGGCCAGATTCATGTAGACATTATTTTCAAATAATTAGTAAATGTAAACTATGATGTCATCATATGGAGGCGCTTGTTCTTAAAAACTCATCTTGTTTTCTATTTTTGAAGATTTGTTTCCATAAAACATTGTGTTTTTCAACACAACCCATTACAGTCAACTGATTCATACATATATATATATATGCATGTACATGTACAGGTGTATATACTGTATGTACCTTGTGTATACAAAGCTGCAGCAGACCTTTGATTGTTTAATTAAAGATTTGAGAAATGAAAAATGTGCCATTTATTCCACTCAAATTTTAAACATGTTTTGCATAAAAAGAAAGCTTATATAAATCTAGACGGTGCACAGAGCAAAGCACCAGGTGGCGCAACTGTTTGTGTTTGAAGAATTACAGTTAATAGGTATTTTTATTTATGTTGATCTCATAAGCTAAGGTGTAGTAACAGCATAGAAGATTCAAAGTAATGATTATCAAATCCACAATAGATGGAGCATAGTTGTTAGAAATACAAAAGAATTAGTCGCAACATACGATATACTTAAGACATGCAGTACAAAGTGAAAACAAATAGTGCACGTGACTCAATGGTGCAAATACAATTCAGGAATAAGCAATATACTGTGTATATGTAAAATAAAGTAAGATGAAACAGAATATAAAATACTGTAGGCTACAGTGGAATAAAATACTGCTTATTCTATAAATGTGTGGACTGTAAACAGATGAATATAATATCATCAACAAATACATCTTAAAAGTAAAAATGAAACGGAAAATTGCCTGAAAGAAAATAAATTTAGCAGCTAAATTGAGCAATTCCTTATGTGTAATTGTGTCACTCGCTCTCTGCTCTTCCATTGGTCTATTTTCACAGATCTCTCCTCCCATTGGCAGAAAAACCTGCCAATCACTAGCGTTTCTGTAGTGTGTGGTTCCTGTTGTGAGGTGAGCGGTGGGTCTGACAGCCTTTGGTGTTACAGCGAGGAGGAGTCCACAGAATGGAAATGAAAAGATGGAGGTGAAACACCTGTAGTATCTGAAACCCAGAGGCACAACTGAACCATGAAACTCGCCACTGTGGCCTTTTACGGGTTTGCTCTGGGGCTTCTGGCGGTCGGCCTGCGAGAGCTGCTGACTGGCTTCGAGGAGAACAGATGCAGCATGACCTACATGTTTGAATACCCGGAGTACCGGGTGAGTAGCCAGCCAATTATTATCCCCCAACTCTCAGCATGACGTTCCCCTTACATTAGCTAGTAGCAAAGTGTGCCTCCTTCCTGGCCAAGGCTAAATAAACCCTAGCTTGCTAAATGTTTTCATTTCAATACTGCGAAAATGGTGTTTGCATAGAAATGATTCACGTAGAGCTTCTTTAAGCTATTTCCTAAACCATGCTAATGTTACCTGGTAGAACAAGTACACGCCAAGTGTAGTGCTGTGATGCCTTCTATTTCCTCGATGGGACACACACACACACACACACACACACACACACACACACACACACATACACACACTTCAAGATTCATTGTCACATGCACAGTAACTACAGTGTAGTTATGGCAATGACAATGTTAAGTCCCAGGCTCCTAGACATAAAACAATAACACAAATAAAAAACACTGTAAGAAGAAACAGATTAGAAATAAAATAATGCAAGATTAGTAATGCAGAAGAAGTGAACAATATACATGTCAAATGAAATAGAAAGCTACATGTTGCTTAGACGTTGTTGGGGATTTGGATTAGCCACAATTAGCTATGTTCTAAAAGCATAAATCAGTTGCTGATCCGACACTCTGAGCCTTTAAGCTTCAAGTCAGCTACTGTTCGTTTTAGTAATGCAATGGAGCTCTCTTTCTACTGCTTTTCCTCAATGTGCTCACCTTTCCAGATGTGCAGCACAGCTGGGACAAACTAAGCTATGGTCATAAACTTGACTCCACACAGGACTGTAGGCTTTGTTCTAAGAGAGGTAAATACATGTACACATCTGTTGGCTGCTTGTGATGATCACGGGGCAGAGGGAAAGCTATTCAAATGGTGTACATGTTGTTTGAATAAGTATGCTGAGGTGAAAAGCATACATTGCTCTGACACCAGTGTGAAAACTCCATCTGAAATCACTTATTTTGACTTCTAAATCATTTAGGAAAAAAAGCATTCTGAAACTGTATTGCTCTCGCACACATTATCTTCAAGATTCTTGTTTTGTTCTTAATACTATGGTAATAATAGTCTGGACATCTCTTGGACACATAAAGGGTCAGCTAAACCTGAAATGTTCCTACTCACGTAAAAGCAGAACCCTGCAGCTGGCCAGCAAAGCAGGGAGGTGTCGTCCGCTACAGGAGAGTACAGTAGCTGACTAAGGTTAATGCCCAGTTAGCTGTGTGGGACTTCCCCTCCTGCTCTGTGTGATTGTGTGTGTCTGTGTGTGTTGTGTTGGCAGCGTGTGTCTCTGCCTCGCCGCGTGGCCAGACTGTACCCAGCGTACGGCCTCTACCTGTACGGAGAGGGTGTGTACGCCCAGGAGACCCGAGCGCTCAAACTCACCGGGGCCCCTGTGCTCTTCCTGCCTGGAAATGCAGGCAGCTACAAACAAGGTAAGTGCAGGAAGGAAACGAGCGGTCAACGAGAGTGAGGAAAAAAAGGCAAGGGCTTTGGAGAGCAAAGGCTTTCAGATGCAGAAGAAGGAGGTCAGTGGCTGAGGCTGTTTGAGGACCTGAGCATAGCTTCATGCTTCATGTGGATGTAACTGACTGGCATGCACACAAGCTTTCCCTTTGGTTAAGACGGTGGATGTTACAGTTCTGCCAGGTGGGTGGGTTTTGGGATCTCTGCATCCTAAACAACTGGCTTTCACACTAAATCACCCAAAGTGTGTTGTTTTAAACCTTTCCACCTTGGTGTTTCCTAAAAGAGTTGTTGGATTATGTGTGTGTTTTTCTCAGAGCACAGGACACTGCATGTGTTTCCTAAATAACTGCCCAACAGAGACTTTGATAACATGCTTACTGTCATTATTCTCCAGCCATTACTTTGTGCATCAGAATTCAAGTCATGATGTATTGCCAGTTTGAGGACATTGGTGTACACCCTTTCCCACCGAACCAGTTCCAGGGCCCGATTAGGAACCAGTTGGTCCTGTTCCCACGGCAGCGGGGCCGCCTCTTATCTGGCACCAAAACACTGCTCTGAGGAACACCGGGTGGAAAGCCATAAGACAATAGGGTGAAACATTGTCCTTTAGCTCTACTCATCACATTTGTTACAAATTAGAACATTATAAATGAATTATATTATATATGAAATGAAGCCATCGACTTGTGATGACATCATCCTTTGTCTGAATAATAAGTGCGTGATGCTCTCAGGGATGGAAGTCTTCCTGTGCTCTTGCTATCAGCTGTGTGTAGGAGGGGAACACCCACGCCAACACATTGTGCTGGTCCATGCTCTCTCTGCTCTTCAACATGTCTAACATTAAGAGTCTTTGAGCCAATGCATTTAGAACAACAGCTGTTGGTTTGATAAGCTTCCTAAGTTCACAAGTGAAACAGCTTGATGGAGCACCAGTGTTCAGTAAGACCAGGGTGCTGCTCGGTGTGTCTTCATACAGGGAAGTAGTCCAGACGGTTAGCATCTAACGAGCTTTCTTAGCAGTAAAGCGGGTTCAGCGACCTTGGGTCCCGTGGAAGGCACTTTAGAAATTCCACACAAAGTTGAGGATCTTAGGAAGTGATGACTCTTCAAT
The DNA here is from genome assembly GCA_902827135.1 of Harpagifer antarcticus. Taxonomy (NCBI): domain Eukaryota; kingdom Metazoa; phylum Chordata; class Actinopteri; order Perciformes; family Harpagiferidae; genus Harpagifer; species Harpagifer antarcticus. The sequence continues at coordinate 3,709,837 of CADEHL010001498.1, read as the reverse complement.
AATCAATCATTCAAACTAAATAACACAATACTTAGCATATAACAATCATTGCTGAATATATATGTAGTAATTCATTCATTTATATATTGTATTCTCTCACCCTACCTCGTAACATTTCAATTTCAATGTAAAAGTGCACATGAATGAGTAGTATCTTTAGTATCCCATGTTTACCTTTTTTACATTGTGTAAGTATAGTAGTACTAACTTATCCTCTATATTTATATTATGTATTCGATAGAGATACTCTATAGAGATATATGTTTTTACTGTTGATATTTGTATATATTTGAACTCATGCAGGGTCTTTTGTACATCCTGCTGTAACATGGAATCAAAGTCCTATTCTGATGAAATCTAAAGGCACAGCCGTCCACAATCAAACCATCTGAGAACATTTCTCTCTGCTAACCTTCATCCGCCAACAAGTCATCATCATCATCATCATAATAATAATAAGTGTGGGGGAAACGTCTGTGTAGCAATGCAGGAGGAGGAGTCACCGACTCAGGAAGGAGACAGGAGGAGAGCAGGAGCTTTGAGCTTCGGCCGGAGGATTCACAAAACAAGTCCAAGAGCCAGAGGTTCTGACTTCACAGTAGAGTTGCCACGAAGAGCTCTACCCCAGACCCATGTATTTAGCTAGTTCTGAGAGCATCATCAACATGCTGCATAACAAGATAGAATGATAACACCTCTATCAGCTGACGCCACCAGGCAGGAACATAGAACCATAACACCTCTATCAGCTGACGCCACCAGGCAGGAACATAGAACCATAACACCTCTATCAGCTGACGCCACCAGGCAGGAACATAGAACCATAACTCCTCTATCAGCTGACGCCACCAGGCAGGAACATAGAACCATAACACCTCTATCAGCTGACGCCACCAGGCAGGAACATAGAACCATAACACCTCTATCAGCTGACGCCACCAAGCAGGAACATAGAACCATAACACCTCTATCAGCTGACGCCACCAAGCAGGAACATAGAACCATAACACCTCTATCAGCTGACGCCACCAGGCAGGAACATAGAACCATAACACCTCTATCAGCTGACGCCACCAAGCAGGAACATAGAACCATAACACCTCTATCAGCTGACGCCACCAGGCAGGAACATAGAACCATAACACCTCTATCAGCTGACGCCACCAGGCAGGAACATAGAACCATAACACCTCTATCAGCTGACGCCACCAGGCAGGAACATAGAACCATAACACCTCTATCAGCTGATCCACCAGGCAGGAACATAGAACCATAACACCTCTATCAGCTGACGCCACCAGGCAGGAACATAGAACCATAACACCTCTATCAGCTGACGCCACCAGGCAGGAACATAGAACCATAACACCTCTATCAGCTGACGCCACCAGGCAGGAACATAGAACCATAACACCTCTATCAGCTGACGCCACCAGGCAGGAACAGGGAGACAACACGCTGAGAGCACAGCAGCCAGGGGCGGACTGGGACTACAAATCGCCCCGGGACTCTCGACCAGCCCACTTCGGTACCGCCGGCCCACCTCAGTACCGCAAGTAAATACCGCTAGTAAATTATCGACGACGACGGGGGCTAGTGACTTATCCGACCGGCCCACATCGTCCGACCGGCCCACATCGTCCGACCGGCCCACTTCAGTACCGGCCCATCGCGTCCCGATGGCCAGTCCGCCCCTGGAGAGTAGATATCTCCAACACTCTGCAACTCACAACTAAACTAATGACATGAATACATAGCTGGACAGGTCATAGGGGAACACATGGTTGAACCGTTGAGGCTGAGCACAGTGTGACGGGTACTTGGGTTGAATCTGCTTGATTTCTCAACATGTCTGTAAAAGTCCCAGCCTGGTTGCAGCGTTTGACACCATCAATGTGTTCTTCTCTCTAAAGCTCGCTCCCTGGGCTCTGTGGCCCTGAGGAAGGCTGAGGACATGGAGGGAGGTCTCCACTTCAACGTGTTCACCGTGGACTTCAACGAGGAGCTGGTGGCCCTTTACGGCGGCAGTTTGTTGAGGCAGACACACTTCCTGCACGAGAGCATTAAAGCCATCCTCAGGCTATACAAGGTCAGGCCTCAAATATCATCTAGTCCTCACACAGGGTCACTTACTTAGTGACAGACAGTGCTTTGGTTGAGTGTGAGGGTACATATCTCCTTTCATCACACTTTACATTTCAACTTTAGAATCAACCCATCTGACTAGCACATATCACAGTAGTGATGTGTGTCAATTAGACAGAAAACACACCTGTCCAAAAACACTTAATTTATGAAGTCTAAGGATCCAAATACAAAGTGACCCTTCAGAGGAACAGAAGTCACAGCTTAAACAAAGAGGACATAAGGAATGTTTATAGAGTTGTTGTCTACTGCACAATCGAATGGAAATACTGAACCTTTCTATCACTACTATTTAATAACAAGCCTCGACCCAGAGTTTAAGTGATCGTAGTAATTACATAAACCTCTTGTTTCAACACTCAGTATTCTCCTTTTCTCTGCCTGCCAGCACCTGAAGACCCCCCCTCAGAGTGTGGTTCTCGTTGGTCACTCCATGGGGGGGGTGGTGGCCCGGGCGCTGTTCACCCTGCCCCGCTTCAACACCAATCTGGTGAGCCTCATCATCACACAGGCCTCCCCCCACCTGGCTCCAGTGCTGGCCCTGGACCCCTACCTGCTGGGTGAGGACCCCTCAGGCTGTCTGCAGTCGTCCCGTGCTTTCACTGCAGCACAACCACTGCTGCTTAAACTGATGATCTGAGTAGCTTTATCCAAAGGAGCACTGTGTTGTTCAGCTGGTATGAAAAGCCTTAAACTGAACTCTTTACTTACCATCAAAAACAGCCAATCAAGTGCGAGGGTTGAGTGCTTAACAATGGCTTCCCTTCAGCTGTTAATAATATAAAAAAACAATCATTCTATCACAGCTTTGACTCTACCTTATCTGGAAACTTAGTCAAGATTCAAATGCAAGCTGTCGGATTCGTACTTTACATTTGAGAGTGACTTATTTGGGTTTGTAAACATTTTCAGAACCTTTCAATACCATTTGTGTGCTATGAAATATCAAGATGAGATAACTAAACGTGTCTTTGACCCTGCTCGATGTAGATTTCTACTCTGCAGTGAGACAGAAGTGGGTGAACCAGGCCAAAAAGCTCAGGAACGTCACAGTTTTGTCTGTTGGGGGTGGTTACCGTGACTACCAGGTCCGCTCCGGCCTCACATCCCTCCCTTGTCCCCCAGGAGACCCCAATAAGTTGTCACTGGTGGTAAGTGCTGTTATAATAATATGTTCTGTCTGTCCAGAGGAGTGTTTCGTCAGCCTCTATTCACCGTACCAGGAACATCTGTTGAAGTCCCACAAATTCAAATCTTTACTACATTTTACTTTACATGATCTCAAGACATAATGTCCAGTAAAAATAATTCCATCGAAGCACAATTTGACATTTTTAAAGGGTTTTCGAGGATGAGTCGGCACAAGCTGCTCTCATCGCTGCCCCAAGCTGGTTATGGAGATCATATTGTCTCTGCCTGCTACGTTAATGATGGCCAAAGTAGCCTGTGAACCCAGTGCCAGTGTGCCGGTGGAGAGAATTCTCTCTGCAGAACAGAATTAAACAGAACTTGATTTAAAAAAAAGCAAAGATTTTATTAAACCTTCATTGACAGCTGACTCCTCTTAACTGCTTCTATAGCAAAAGGCTCAAAACAAGCATGTTATGTCATGGCCATTTCTACTGATCCTAATTCCATTGTTGAGGTCTACTAGAATAGATTTATATTGTTCAATGTTCCAAACTCACATTGGTTTCTCACAGCATCTCTGTATAGTATGTGTATTCACTCTCTGTCCTAAACGGCTGGTTGGAGCTCCTGCCCCCCCCTCCCCCTCTATGAGCCCATTGGCCGTCTGCGAGACAGCAAGACACAGCGAAACCCAGCCAAAACACACACACACCCGCAGCCTGGCTGGGAGTTTGTGTGTGTGCACACACCGCCTCGCCGCGTCCCGCCGTCTCAGGGAGGAGAAATCGGCGGAGCTGTAGCTGAGAAAAGATTGAGAGTGTGTGTGTGTGTGTGAGGAAGTCCGCGGATAGGTCAATTTGAACCAATCCACGGACTTAACGTAACGGCTCCGCGGACGTAACGTAACGGCTCCACGGATTGGTCCATTTGGACTAGTGCTGTGTACCGGTACGCCGAACCGGTACTGGACTTGTAAAAAGTTTCGGTTCAAGCCCGGTTAAAACCGAAACGTCGGGAACCGGTACTTGGACTCGCAAAAAAACTAGCACTTACGTATATTCTCCTTTTTGTTCTAAACCATCTAAAACCTTCCATAGATCGAGAAATTTGCGCTGAGAAAAGACGAAAAACATCGTGTCGGCTTCTGATATGGCGGCCATTACTGAACTCACGAAGTCTCGCAAAATATCGCAACTGCTCGCGAGATCTGTGTGACGTCAAGGGAAGCTAGCGATGTGATTGGCTTAGACATAGTGGACAACGTGGGCTGCTGGTCGCCATATTGGATATTTGGTAGTGTAGCTAAGTCCTTTGTTTGGTGAAATCAATGTTTAAACTTTGTAGTAGTTCACTGTAGTTCTGTCATAAGTCATAAGATTTGTCATAAGTGGCAAAAAGTGTTTTTTTTGCATTTGTACTTTGTAGAGAAATGTAGACACAAGTTGGAAGGGAGCAAAATAAACCTGACGAGTTTGAATTTGAGTTGATTATGAGTTTATTTTCAATTGATAATTAGCTCACAATAAGTTCACTTTAGTTACTCACACAACTTGACACAAGCCATGGGCCCGGACTTATAAGTCCGGACCTGAACCTGAACCTCTGGACTTGAGTTCGGACCTGAACCTGAATGTGAGTCCAGGTACGCAGCACTACTTTGGACCAATGGGTCCATCTGGGTATGGGCCCGTCACTGTACCCAGGAAGAGAAAGAGAACTCTCCAACGAGGCGTTCAGGGGCAGCACACAGGTCTTCTCTGTGTTAGAGTTGTACTCGCTACAGGGTGCACTTTGAGGGTGTGTGACTCTGCAGAACGTTTACATGCAGAAAAACCTTTAACTAACATCCATAGAAAAGTTTGGTCTGATTTTGAGCTCGAGCATCTACAGATTAATTCCATAACTGATGTTAAAAAAGTAAAAGAGCCTTGTGATGAAAAAATATGCAATAAGTAAGTATAATGACAAAATCTCACGAATGAATGAGTAAGTGTACTTCAAAATGATGAGTAAGCATCTACAGGTGAAGTGACTGGGTCGAAATGTAGTTCCTGCTTCAGAGGTGTTCTTTTGTGCCTTATGAGACAATAACTCAAATACTACTGTTTTGATGTTGTTTCACTCGACGCTTTATGTCATCTTGTTTTTGTCAAGGCAACTGCAGTTCCCAGGACCTGGGTGTCTACTGACCACCTGTCCATCGTTTGGTAAAAGACATGACCTTATGTTTGCTAGACTTTGCATTTCTTTGGAACTATATTAAAATAGTATGCAGATGATATAAGTATATATGCCCTTGTGTTCCAGGTGCAAAGAGCTTGTTCTTGCTACTGTCAGGGCATTATTCGACCTCATCGATCCTGAAACCAGACAGGTGAGTACAGGACACCTTAATACTAGGGATGCATCCATTAACAAATGGTCTGCAGAGTAACAATTTTGCCGATGTTTTACTGTAAATACTGTAATAGTAGCATAATGCAGACAGCCTATCCCTTTGTTTAGGCTGAGAAAGAGGGGGATGTGTGTGTGGTGTGTGCATGTGTAGAGAGAGAGAGAGAGAGAGAGAAGTTGAGTGAGCTTAGTATGTTTCTGGAAGTTAACGGGAGAACAGTATAACAAAGTCACAAATATAAACAATGGCAGAGAACATTGAATGTTGGATTTCATTTACCTCACAGAGGAGACTGTACTCGAGACATTATATTTATTTTTGATAAGAATGCTTCTTCCCATCTGTCTCCAAGCTTACGTGTTTGTTCTTATTAGTTCTCAGTAAAGCCGGAGAAGAAAATGGCTGTCCTGAGCCATCACTTCATCAGACACCCTGTCAGGATGCTGGAAGAAAGTCAAGAAACCTCCGTCTCCATCTCAGGTTAGAGGGACACACCTCCCCCTGGAGAGCCGAGGACACAGACGTGCCAGTACTCTTCAGAAGTCTAGTGTTTGCAGCACATTCATGTCCTTGTGCTTTTAGAACCATATGAATATATAATTCATAGTAATGAATGAAGACGTGAGAGTGGCATTATTCATGATCACTTATTTCGGTGTCTTTTTTTCCAGATTTCCCTGAATCATGGAGTGAAGTGAACACACTGCGTCTGGCTTACAGCACACCAAAGGTATCAGACGTTGTTATTTATATATATTTGAGAAAACAAAAGCACTGATACTGTCAGAAAATGAATAGGCTGGTTGTCTTCATTGTTGCTCTGTGTCTACAGGAAGGACAAGTCAAATACTTTCTGTTTGCCCTGTCGAGCCGCAGGAAAGCCTACAGCCATTTCTACTGCCGGAGCAACAACCTGGTGAGAGTTGGCCGTGCTGGGCTAGTGCTGGGCTAGTGCTGGGCTAGTGCTGGGCTAATGCTGGGCTAGTGCTGGGCTAGTGCTGGGCTAATGCTGGGCTAATGCTGGGCTAATGCTGGGCTAATGCTGGGCTAATGCTGGGCTCCCCTCTGTGTTTAACTCACTCACACATGCTCCCCCTAAACACTTCATATCATCAAATAATTACTTGCTTTGCCAAAAAGATGACTTAGTATTGCAAAACATTGGCTTAGTATCTAAAATAATGAATCACACACGGCTATGATTTTATCTAATCTTTCTTCTTTTACAGCCAGGTATGAACTTTATAGATGACTCTTGTTTATGCTTGAATATGTCTTTTGGGCTTCCAAGGTCATCTGTACTCATTGTGATTGTGATTACTGTTGTTGTCCAACAGGAGATGGGTAGCTGGGTGTACGGCTGTGTGAACGCTTCTTCATGGTGAGAATCTGATCATAGTGTTATCTCTTTCCTACTGTATGTTCTCCATCAGCATCTGGATATTTTAACTGTCCTATTTCTTTCTGTACTTCATTCCAACGAACGGATCATATGATGTCATTTGGTTATATTACAGCAGATCCAAAATGTCTTTTCTATTTGACAGTGTGCATACAGTGGATCTGTCCACAGGAACTGAGCTCCTGCCACCCTACAAGGTAACTGTCCTCTGAAGAGACACCCTCCAGTCTGAGCTGCTGTTGGTTACTCATGGTTACTGTTCTCCTCCTCAGGTCCTCGTTCTGAGTCTCAGCAACTTGTCTTCAGTTACTCACCTGCTTGTTTCTGCCTCCAACCTCAATGGCAAACAGGTACATTGATGCTATGAGGCCTGAGACAGCCCAGCAACAGTAACCAGGGACAGAATGAAAGGTCTGTAACAACCTGCTTTAGAATGAGGACTAATTGTTAAACAAAGTGTGTCTGGTCCACAGTTTACAGTGGAGTGCGAGTGGCAGAGACAAGAATCTCAGACTCTGTCTGTCCCAGCACCACATGTCCTGTCCTTTGGTGAGCAATGTTTCTACGTTCATTTCCATCTACTGGTGTTTTGCTTTTTCAAATTTAGCATACAAAACTTGAGTGGATTTTTGAACAAAATCTTTAAATATAACTGATGTTTGGCTGAGGTGGGAAAGTTGGTGTATGGATGAAGGCAACATGTGACAATGTGCAATCCAGGCACATTTAGAAATGATGCAGATGTTCTTGGATAGATGGAGAGATATATACTAGGAAGGAAAAGACACATTACTTTCAGTAACTGTTGGTTGTTCCAGGTCTGACTGCCAGCGATGTTTCTGTCAACTCCTCTGGACTTCTTCACATCATCCAGCTGCAGCACTTCCACCAGGTAGATCTGTGTTCGCTGATGCTCGAGGCCTCTATCACTGCTCTTCCTGTCTAACTGCATTCTAAACCCTCTGTGCCTTTAGGTCTATCAGGCTCTGAGGATTAATGTGGCAAGCCAGTGCAAAGTACACAAAGGTACCTTCTTGTTGTTATACATAGGCAGACACATTGGCCCATCTTCAAATGTAATAATGACCATCTTACATGTGCCTGCAGATAGACTGCCCAACGTGTACAGAATACATGTCCCGTGGTTTGGAGAGGACTCTTTAACCACCGCCAGGTCAGTGTGTCTCTGAGCTCCTTCTGCTGGCACTCACACGTCATATTCACTGATTGTGACACTTGATGTTGTCTGTCTGCCAGTGTGCCGTCAGTGACTGAGATCTCAGGGATGCTACACACAAGTCGTCCAGACAACAGCTCAGGTGTCTTCCTTCTGCTTCACACTGCCCCCAACTGCCAATATAAGGTACTACTCCTCAGGCGTGGGAAGTACTCAGACCATCATGGCAAATGTTTTCTCTAATCACCGATAAGAAGGTTAGAACATGATGTGAAATATATGGTTCTCCCCCTCAGGTGTCAGTAAGGACTTCATTACCCCGGGTGTTGGGACAGGTAGAACTTTCTAGTATTTTATTTTCCGTTTGTTGCATTTAAACCACTTCTACATTTATTGTTCCCTCAGGTCTGATCGGATCTGTTCTCTCTTATTTTGCAGATACTGCGGTTCTGTGGTCCTATGGTGCCTGTGTACACAGCTGTTACCCTGCTCCTGGCCTGTAGGGGGCAGCTGTGCTCCATCCTGAAGTCCAGGCGCTCTGCAGACATGAGCCAGGCGGTGGGCAAAGGCCTGCAGCCCCATCAAGTCAATCTGCCCGTTTATATTCTGCACATGTTACTGAGGTGAGGCTTTGGAAGTTGCATTTAAGTGGAGATGGGAGAAGTACTCAGATCTGGTACTTGAGTAAAAGTACCAGTACCAGAGTGTAGGAATACTCCGTTACAAAAATCCTGCAATCAAGATGTTACTCAAGTAAAAGTAGAAAAGTATTTGCATGAAAATATAGTTAAAGTACCAAAAGTAGTGATTGTGCAGATTGGTCCATTTCAGAATAATATATCTGATATGTTTTATAATGATTGATCATGAAAGTGTTCTCAAATCTGGTGAAGGTGCAGCTAGTCTGAATGGCTTTGTAGACTGCAGGGTAGCTGGTGGATTTACTCCAAGTGGAATCAGTGGCGACTCGTCATTAGGGGCAGGCTGGCACAGCCCCACCTAGTGTCAGCAGAAAGTAATGCAAATCATAATTCCCCAAATATGCAAAACAAAAAATATGTTAAAATATATTTTAAGATCATGTTTAATCATCTGATTCGTCTGTACATTGCTGTTTTAGTCTGCGTTCTTGTAATTAGTTTCTACAGTGTGCCTATTGTGGGGCAAGCCCCTCTCTCTGCTGTTAAAATGAATGGGTGCTGTAAAAACGACACTGCGCATGCTCAAATAAATAATCACCATAGGGGCACTGTGCTGCCGTACCCACCAAACATCCTCTCATAGCTCAGACAGCTGATCGGTATGTGTGCCGCGGAAAGTGTAGATGTGAAGAGGAGACGAGAGAGAGCAGCGTAGAGCCATTGAAATCAGTAAAAGGGAAAGAAAAGGAATGAAGTCGAGCATCTACTTCAGCTTTGGTAAGTTCACGATGTCATAACTTCTGTGTTTTGCCTGTAGGCTATTGCTCTGCTGGGTTGATTGATATTGTTACCTTGGTGATGAGTGTCTGCAGCTTCTGCACCTGAAGCTTATATACACACTTCTAAGTGGTTCGTGCCCCACCTCTTTGGTACATGTAAAAACGCCACTGGGTGGAACTAAAGTCTGATCTAACACTTGATTATATTTCACATCGTTCATCCAGATCTGCAAAGTAACTAAAGGTACAAAATAAATGTAGTGGAGTAGAAGTACACAATTGACCTCTGAATTGTAGTGGGGTAGAAGTACAAAGTAATAAAACATTGAAATACTATTAAAAAAAAGTAAATATGACTTGTACTTGCTTCTCCCCCCTCCGATCAGTTGTAGCTGGTTTCAAGATGTCTGGTCAGTTCTCTACCTCCCCCTCATGGATGCCCTCCCCTCAACCACACCTGACATGACATTCCATGAGGGTGGGGTACCAGTTGAAGAATGGCCCCACCCCCTGTCCCCTCTGTTTTACATCTGGGGGGCCGCTGTGGCGTTCTGGGGAAGTGCCCTGCTGCGTCTCATCGTGAGGCTGATCTCTCTCATCCTGGCTCCACTGCACAGGTCGGGTTAAACATCAACATATGTGAATTCTAACTATTTGGATGGTCTGTAAGCATTTCAGTACGTATGTTTCTGCATGGGAAACAGGAAGCTTACACTCAGCTTGGCCTTGTGTGTCTGATCTGTATTTCAAGCTTAATCAGGAGTGTTTATCTTTTCCATTTATTTTGGCGTATTTAAGGTTTTGTTTCTCCGTTATTTAGAAATGTGCGAATACCCTGATGGAAAGGATGCATTATAGCTGATTTGCATGCATTTCTGAAAGTTGGAAATGTAAACATTAGATAAAGCCATGTTTCATATTCTTGGTGTATTTGCTTGACTTGTTAGAGTAACTCTCATGTGTTTTTAAGGAATGTTCTATAAATCAAGCTCCAACCGATACCTGACCAAACCCAATGTAACGCCTGGTGTTGGAGATTTCTGGCACATTTCAGACTTTAGAAATATTTAGTTCAAAAATCCAGATTCAAATCCAAGCTCATAACCGGAAGCCTCCTCTTCTTTGCAGACCATCCGTCTCTAGAGACTGCGGCACTCTGCCACGGCGGACCCTGCTCCTCGTCACTCTGGGTCTAACTGTTATAGGGGGGGTATCCTGCGGGGCGCTGTCTATCCTTGCTGCCTTTCTGCTCCACCTTTACAGAGTGAGTCTCAGCACGTGGTCCTACAGATGTCTTTATACACAGTAGCATTCATTATTAAACGGATAAATGACAACATTGACTCTGCTCCCCGACTGTCTCCTTTGCAGGTGCTGAGGCTTCAGATGACGGAGAGATCCTTGAGTCACATGTTAAATCTGGTGAGATTTCCAGCCCCAGATGATCTCTTTGGTGCAGTTTGAGGTTGCATTGGATGTGAATGCAGAGGCAGGATTTAGCAGCTATTCCAATTCATAGTGTTTCCCACCATGTGTCCAGGCCCCCCGGCAGCACAAGGAAGCAGAGAATGGCTCGGTGGAGGGAGACTCTCAGAGCAGGTCTACAGAATGTAATGGAGCCCCCCTGCTGTCTGAGTGCGCCCTGCAGGAGGTGCGGGATGACTTACAGCTTCACCTCTGCCTGTCGGCCCTCTTCACGCTGCCTGTCATGCTTATCGCACCCTCACTCATCCACTGGATCCGCAACCTGAGGTAATGTAAATGAGTGTGAGAGGTGAAGCGCCTGCTGGTGGGGTCACCACAGCTGTGTTATTAGAATGTCTGCTAACTGCATCATTAAGAGTGCTAATAAGTGCTATGTATCTGTTTAAGAAAAATACAAATGTCAACATAAAAAATGGAACGACCACACCCATTTCCAGCCACAGTCACACCTGCAGCAGCAGCGCTAACTTGGGCCCATAAGGGAGGTAGTATGTCCTATCCTAGCACTTCCTGTGCCCTGACTCAGACCACACTAATCGCCAAACAAGTCTTTCTCCACTCCCCTACATTTACAGACATATATTGGCACATTGTTTTGCAAGCTGCCTCATTACTGGATCTTTAACTTTCTTTATGAGAGCAGCTGTTGAATCTTGACCCGCTCCAGAGGTGCTGTGTGTCTAATCTGACCTGTGATCTGTCTGTGGAACACAGCTGACAAGAGGACTCTCCCAACAAGCGACTTACTGCTTCGCTTTCATGAATGATGTCCTTAGTTTTAAGTGTATTTCACAGTCATTTGCACGATATGGCTGATACCAATATCACTTAACTTAGTGATTCTTTTCCAGTCACCTTTATAGCAAGCTCACTTGCATACAGTAGATTACTAATAATTGTTGTTTGACACAATGTCGTGGTTGTGTACATGGTGAATGAGAAACGAGTGTGTGTTGTGATCCTCTGCAGGTATTCCCCCCAGCTGGACCCTGACCCTTGTTGGCCGCTCTCGGTGCCTCTAATTATTGTGTACATGCTGCTTATAAACTGCAACACTTTGAAACTCAGCAACAGGTAAGCACACTCACTCAGACTCGCTGACATTATAAACCTAAACAAAGTAGAGCCACACATTTATCAAGGAGCTACACCACCACATGTAGCAAGTTGATCAGCCTCATCACACCACGAGACACTAGCAGTAAGCAGGGGGTGCCTGGTGTCACCGTGAAAAGAACATCTTGGATTATCCTCATCCCACGGCTCTACCTTTTCGTTTTTTTACTTACAATGTTCTAGTCCTCCGTATAAATCTTTTTCTTCATCTCTTTCAGTAAACTCCTGCCTCTGACATCCTACATCCCGCTCCCTATGTCCATCGCCATGGTGACCTTCTCTCCACTCCACCTCTACAGAGTCAGCTACTTCCTGTTGGCGGCGCTGGTCCCTCTGGCCTCGTGTGTTCTGCTCTGACGGTATCTGTCTGCTTTCAGTCCACATCTCCACCATAACAAGCCTTTCTCTGGATTACAGCCCGCCTCCCTGCTGCTGCTCCGGACCCATCTGTTCTGGAAACATGCGCTCTATCTAGCTGCCGTGGAGCAGAGCCATAGACATACATAGCTTGGGGAACTGTCCGCTCGATGTTAGCACTAAAAGCCCCATGGAAATTACTCAATGTTTTAGAATGGGAGGATGTAATGACCCTGGAGCATTTGGTGCGAATATGGCTCCAAAGGAAGGATTGACCTGAAACCAAGTTTGCCTTACTCTGTATTTCTATAGCTCTGCCTTCAAGGAGCACTAACTCCACTACCAGTGAAGCTACTGATACTAGAGAATCTCAACAGGGTGTTGCTGTTCAAATATGTTGTAGTGTTTGGGTGGTTTCTACGGTCTACAGTGGCATAGTTCACTGTGGGCCCTACACTGTACACTGCTTCACTGCTTAGCGATGACTTGTGTTCTCTTTACCTAACGACTGTCCTAGCACTGCCACCAAGCCTGTGTACGCGCTCCATAGGAAAATCCAAAGTAATCATGTTTACATCCCCCCCCCACATCCACCTCTGGTGCAGAACAATGACAGCCAATGGAAGTTGTGCGACTGGAGAAGGCTTTGGTGCATGTGCAGGTTCTGATGTGACTCTTTGTGTAAACATGTCATTGGCACCGCTGCAGGGCTTGATCCGGAGAGCTCCGTGTGAGACCGTCTGCAGTCTGCTTGGAAGTGCCACACTTGCACAAATTAGGATTAGGCCAGGAGTTAATAGAGGAATTGGGAGATAAAGATTCTAAACAGACAAATGATCAACTGGGGCTGGGACAAATGATTCCTATGTATTGAGTGTGTATGTCAGAGACACATGGACACATGGACACATGGACACATGGTCACATGGTCACATGGTCACATGGTTACATGGTTACATACAGACGCTGCGTCACTGAGATGATGTTGATGTAAATCATGATATGGTCCTTGGTGAAGCTGTATGTTGGTTTTGATGAAGTTTAAAAAGCAGCTTACTTACTTCCTCTAAGCCTCGGATTTATGTTCATTGGAGGATTATGGGATGTCTGTTCAGAATTGCAGCTGATGTACAGTATGATTGGAGCTTGAAACTGCACTTGGGGGTTACTGAGAGAAGTGAGTTGGATGTCATGGTTACTGTAATCCACTGTACAGGTGAAAACTAAAGACCAAGGAAACACCACCTTTTTCTCTTACTTTTTTTATTTTGTTTGAAATACCTTTTTCCGAACCGCAAAGCTACCGGTCTGTTTCTATCTTCTGTTTTAAATGCTTTTACTTAATGTGTAAGAACACTTGATCATTTGTTTATTTACAGTATGTGGGTCACATGACGGTGATTGATCTACCACAGCTGAACTAGAGTTGGATTTCACATTGTGTATATGTAATGCCTCTGTGTTCAGGTATTGTGTATTTCTGTTTTGTTTTAAGGGAGACACTACAGGTGAATAGGGTTGACATTTTAACATGTCCATAATAGGGACATTAGATAATGCCAGGTTTAAAATCCATTGATTGATTTGACATTTAATAGAGTTGTGTAGGATGTATCTTTGTGTCACTCCATAAGTCAGAAAATACTATCAACCGTACATCAAATAATCCATTTTGACCTTGACAGTAAAGACAGGAATGACACTATGACATTTGGTGTATGTAGATCAGAGCATGAGAAATAACGTATTTTTAAGAAACAGTTTTTAAGATATTGTACATTTCCAGCGCCTACATTTTGCAACACAGTACAGGCGATAGTGTAACAAATAGATGATCACCGTAAAACCTCTACAGATGATCACCGACATGAAGACATTTGCTTTGTTTAAATATAAACAAGGCATTATCTTAAGCAACATGTTGGGTCATTTTGTGAGAAATCTCCAGAAACAAATGGACAAAGTTAGTCAAAGTGTATTTTCTGGATGTTTTCTTGCCACTAGTCTGAAAGAAGACATGTAAAGTAGCTGAAAGTGATTTCCTGTAGTGTCTCCTGCTGCTGCTCAGCTCTCATGTTGCCTTCCTGCTGCTGAATGCAGCGCTGCGTCTGGCCCGCCGTCAGGCCTCAGCAGCAGTGTCTTAGTGAAATGATACAGGTCTACAGTGAATGTGTTTACTCACTAAAACATGACTTCAATATGGCAGTATGATTTCACATTTGTGTGGCTCTATAAAACTAAAGATAACTTCATCAGGGACCAATCCTTCTTGCCCCTGCAGTAAGCAGTGTCATGAGTCAGCATTCTCTGCAGAGACACCGCTTCTGTCCCCGATGAGAATGTCCCGGCACAGAATGTCTTTGTGTGTCTATGAATTGATTACTGGTGGCGTAAATGGTCAGCGTTTCTGTGCACGTGTCTGTTGGGTGCAGTTTTATGGTTGGCCTCTTTGTAAATTGGTGGTGTACACTACTAGAAGAAATGAGTTGAGATTAGATGTGTTTTTATATCAATATAAATGTGATTATATCGGTGTTCACTGTGACATGATGTTTCACATTTTTTACATGAGGGTCTTGATTCTAAACTGATATACTATCACTTTGGCATTTTCTTTTTTATATTCCATCAGAAGAAAATAATCTTTCTTACTCACAAGATCCTTTTTTAACCTTATTGTCACTGACAATTTGTCAGTTATTTTCACAATTAAATTCTTTAACTTTATTTTCACTGAAAATGTGTCAGTTACTCACTTGATTTATGACAAGGAAGTAAAGAGTAAATGATTGTCCAATAAGTCTTTACAGTATGATACCTCAGGCAGGCATCTTGTTACTTTATCATCTTGTCAATAAAATCTACATTACACAACGTACAGTATGTTTCAAAAAACATTTCCTACAGACCCAGATTTGACGGGGCTTTGTGTCAAATCACAGTTTAACTTACTGAAAAGAATGACTCAGTCAAACCAAATCCCTTTTTAGAACGGAACATTTGAACGGATACAATTTCCCTTATGAAATGTATTCCAGTGTGGAATCCGTCGTAAACATGCTCTGGTGTTCTCAGCACAAACATCCTGATTTTAAGACTGTAGTACAATACCACAATAACACACACACGATAATGACAGCCAACGATGAATCATCATTTTCTTTACCAAGTAACCTAGCTGATGGTTTATCTAGTACTATGGGAGTCAAAGTAATATTGTTCTGTTACTACCGTTTCTAAGTGCTTTAAAGTCCAGTAACCCTATCCTGTGTCTTTATTCAGCTTCTGCCTACAGTGACTTCAAACCTGTAACCTCCTGCCAGCTCGTCCTTGTTGTGCACAATAAAGTGTCCTCTGACCTTAATGTCAGAGGACATTGACACAACCTGGCAGATGAAGGAAGTGAAAATGTACCATATCTGAGGGAAGGTTTCTTTTTTGTGTTGAGGCTTTGGTGTGAGAGAATGTTCTTCTCAGGTTTAAGCATTATTGTGTCAAAAGTGACTGCTTTGATGTTTTTATATTTTTCACATTTTTAATCTGATGTCATTGTAAACAGTCAAACTGTGCAATTTCTGGCACTATTGTTGTTACAATAAAACAAAAAATATATAATTGTTGTCTTGTTAATACGGTATTAGTATTGTTGTTGTTAGTAAAGAAATGTTATTGAAAGAGCCTTACATTTCTATTATATATTAAGTAGAGCTGCTTAGAATAATAAAGATGTTAAATAGTCCTGCCCTAACAATGAAGTGAGTGAGATGTCAATCAAACATTAGGCGCCCACAATGAAGTGTAACGCAGTAAGTGAACACACCTGTGAAAGTGAACCACAATTTTACATTTGAATCCTTTTAGTTTTCATTCCACATGCATTGAAACACCAAGTGAAGGACTTCAAGTATCTCGGGGTCTTGTTCTCGAGTAATAATAATAATGGGTTCCATTTATAAAGCACTTCATATTTGATTTCAAATCCCGAAGTGCTACAAGTAGTGAGCATGAACAGTATAAATAAACATTACACAACACGGTAGAATTAATAAAAAGCAATACAAAAATAAATAAAAGTGTGATAAAAAGGTCTAGGCAAAGGCTCCTTTGAAGAGATGGGTTTTGAGGCCTTTTTTAAAAGCCTCCACGGTCTGTGGTGCTCTCATTTGGTCGGGGAGAGCATTCCACAGACTGGGAGCAGCCGAGCAGAAGGCCCGGTCTCCCATAGTACGGAGCTTAGTCCTGGGGGGGTTTGAGGAAGTTGGAGTTGCTGGAGCAGGTGGTCCGCAAGGAGTTCCTTGAGGTAGGGAGGGGCAGTTCCATGGACACACTGGTGGGTGAGGACGGAGACCTTGAATTCGATCCTCAGTTCCACGGGTAGCCAGTGTAGTGCTTTAAGGATGGGGGTGATGTGATCATATTTGCGCACCCTCCTCAGGATCCTAGCAGCGCTGTTCTGAATGTATTGGAGCTTCTGGATGCTTTTGATAGGGATCCCGATGAGGAGTGCATTGCAGTAGTCCAGCCTGGAGGCTGGACTACTGCAATGCTCGCCCAAGGACCAGCTTTTCGGCGTCAGACAGAGTGAGTGTGGGGCGGAGTTTGGCGATGTTCCTAAGGTGATAAAAGGAGTTCTTGCACAGCTGTTTAATATGGGCCTCAAAGGTCAGATGGGCGTCCATTTTAACACCCAGGTTGGTGACTATTGAGGAAAGGGTAATGTCCTGGCCGGAGAAGGTGATGGTGGTGATGGTGGATGACCGAACCTGGTATGGGGTGCCAACTATAATGGCTTCGGTCTTGGAGCTGTTGAGTTTCAGGAAGTTTTGCTTCATCCACGCCTGTATCTCCTCCAGATAGGCAGTGAGTGTGGGTGAAGGCAGGGCTGCAGAGGAGGTAGGGTTGATCCTGAGGTACAGTTGGGTGTCATCAGCGTAGCAATAGAATGATACTCCATGTTGGCTGATGATAGAGCCAAGGGGGAGCATGTAGAGTGTGAAGAGGGTGGGGCTGAGAACTGATCCTTGAGGGACACCACAGGTGACGTTGTGGGTACCCGACTCTGCCTCGCCCAAGGAGACGTACTCTGTTCTCCCGGTGAGGTATGATCTGAACCAGTCAAGGGGAGAGTCAGAGAGTCCGATGGTGGAGTGCAGACAATGGAGGAGGATGCCGTGATCGACGGTGTCGAAAGCTGCAGTGAGATTGAGGAGGATGAGGAGAGAGGGAGAACCAGCATCAGCCGTCATCAGCAGGTCGTTGGAGGGAACAATGGAGCGTGAGATGGGCCGGAGAATCGGAGCAGCGGGAGCGGTACTACAGTCGCTTTACCGCACCGTTGTGACGAAAAGGGAGCTGAGCCAGAAGGCAAAGCATTCTGTCTTCCGGGCCATTTTCGTTCCTACCCTCACCTATGGTCATGAAGGATGGGTCATGACCGAAAGACTATCGCGGATACAAGCGGCCGAGATGGGTTTTCTCCGCAGGGTGGCTGGTGTCTCCCTTAGGGATAAGGTGAGAAGTTCGGTCATCCGGGCATGACTCGGAGTTGAACCGCTCCCTTCGCATCGAAAGGAGCCAGTTGAGGTGGTTCGGGCACCTAGTTAGGATGACACCTGGGCGCCTCCCTAGGGAGGTGTTCCAGGCACGTCCAGCTGGGAAGAGACCAAGGGGTAGACCTAGGACCAGGTGGAGGGATTATATCTCTTCGCTGGCCTGGGAGTAACTTGGGATCCCCCAGTCAGAGCTGGTTGATGAGGCCAGGGAAAGGAAAGTTTGGGGCTCTATGCTGGAACTGCTACCCCCGCGACCCGACCACGGATAAGCGGGAGAAGATGGATGAATGGATGGATGGATGCATTGAAACAACGCCATGGGAAACCCGAATCCACTCCTTCAGGGGAGACTGTGAATGCTAGCCGGTGATTGATCAATATCAGCTCCAACATTCTGCGACCAATAATCTTGGAGAATTCTTCCCGCCTTCAACATGTATAACAGAGGAGAAGATGGGTGTTTCTCAATGTCGAGGAAGGCTCCTCCAGAGCCACTATTTAAAGGATGCTACGTCATCGAGTCCCGTCGCATGACTGTTCCAATGTCCAGGATACTTGGAATTCTACCGAGGACTGAATCCTTCGTTGCGGGACATTTCGAGGCTGCACATGTGTATCCTCCGCGGTCTTAAAATCCCCACAATGCTTTGGGCAAGGACCAATTTCCCAAATCTTTGCTGGAAATCGCTCTCCATTTAAAGCGGGGCCTCGCATATGACGCACACCTGCACACCTGTTCCACCATTCTTCATTTTCCGAGGCTAAGAAGGATTCTTGACCTGACTCGGGAAACATGTTCTAGGAAGCGTCCTCGACATTGAGAAACACCCGATATCTAAATGAGCTCGTCTTGGGGGTGTGCCCCCAGGAAGTGCTCTGGATTCTGAGGAAAATATTCGTTGTGGCCAAACGGCAGTACTACAATTTCTGTGAGGTCCCTGGGCCCAGAAAGACTTTTTCCCATTGACTAACATTGGGGGTTGGCCGTGGCCACCCCCAGCTGAATCCTGGCTACCCTATTGGCCACCCCAAACACCCTCACCACGGGGGCCCAAACAATTTTAGAACATTAAGAAAAAAAAATGTAAGTAACCTTTTATCATTCATCAATAATTAACATTAATATAACGTTATATTGATAATGTACTCACTAAACTTACAATTAATTTAACTTATTTTCTTCCAAAAGTTAATTATCCAAAGCCTCTGTACACCCCCTTCAATTTACATGTAATGGTTTGGTCCCGCCTCCAAACGGCACTTTCTAGCAGAGAGTGAGAGCATGTGAGGAGCAGGGATGCTAGTACTTACGTGTGTAAGATGTCTCAACGACTCACAAAGTCAGGCTTTCGAAAAGAAAGGAGAGAAAGAAAAGAGAGAGGGACTAAAGGGCGACAGTAAGTCACCCAGTATTTCAAGAGAAAAGGTGGGTGTGTGGTCCATCAGGGGTGGAAATTAGTCTGTTTGCTAAGCGTAGTCCATTGTAAATAATAATTTTTATGTTGTTTTTTTTACTAAGCTGACATTAAGTACTATTAATAGCCGTGCCAGGACCAACAGATCCATCTCAAGGCTCAGCAGCCCTGTCCCCCCATAAGGCTGAACCTGAACCAGCTTTTCTCCCAACTGAAGGAGGTGAGCAGCATTGTGTTGATTTGCATGCCACTTAACATATCTGAAGGGAGACTGGAATACAATATATATACAGTGGGGCAAGCCACCAATTGTGCAAGTTCTCCCACTTAAAAAGATGAGAGAGAACTGTAATTTTCATCCTAGGTACACTTCAACTATGAGAGACAGAATGTTGGGAAAGAATCAAGGAAATCACATTGTAGGATTTTTAATGAATGAATTGGTAAATTCCTCGGTAAAATAAGTATTTGGTCACCTACAAACAAACTCTCTCAGACCTGTAACTTCTTCTTTAAGAGCCTCCTCTGTCCTCCACTTGTTAACTGTATTAATGGCACCTGTTTGAACTCGTTATCAGTATAAAAGACACCTGTCCACAACCTCAAACAGTCACACTCCAAACTCCACTATGGCCAAGACCAAAGAGTGGTCAAAGGACACCAGAAACACAATTGTAGACTTGCACCAGGCTGGGATGACTGAATCTGCAATAGGTAAGCAGCTTGGTGTGAAGAAATCAACTGTGGGAGCAATTATTAGAAAATGGAAGACATACAAGACCACTGATAATCTCCCTCAATCTGGGGCTCCACGCAAGATCTCACCCCGTGGGGCCAAAATGATCACAAGAACGGTGAGCAAAAATCCCAGAACCACACGGGGGGACCTAGTCAATGACCTGCAGAGAGCTGGGACCAAAGTAACAAAGGCTACCATCCGTAACACACTACGCCGCCAGGGACTCAAATCCTGCAGTGCCAGACGTGTCCCCCTGCTTAAGCCAGTAAATGTCCATTCCCGTCTGAAGTTTGCTAGAGAGCATTTAGATGATCCAGAAGAGGATTGGGAGAATGTCATATGGTCAGATGAAACCAAAATAGAACTTTTTGGTAAAAACTCAACTAGACGTGTTTGGAGGAGAAAGAATGCTGAGTTGCATCCAAAGAACACCATACCTACTGTGAAACATGGGGGTGGAAACATCATGCTTTGGGGCTGTTTTTCTGCAAAGGGACCAGGACGACTGATCCGTGTAAAGGAAAGAATGAATGGGGCCATGTATCGTGACATTTTGAGTGACCAACTCCTTCCATCAGCAAGGGCATTGAAGATGAAACGTGGCTGGGTCTTTCAGCATGACAATTATCTCAAACACACCGCCCGGGCAACGAAGGAGTGGCTTCGTAAGAAGCATTTCAAGGTCCTGGAGTGGCCTAGCCAGTCTCCAGATCTCAACCCCATAGAAAATCTATGGAGGGAGTTGAAAGTCCGTGTTGCCCAGCGGCAGCCCCAAAACATCACTGCTCTAGAGGAGATCTGCATGGAGGAATGGGCCAAAATATCAGCAACAGTGTGTGAAAACCTTGTGAAGACTTACAGAAAACGTTTGACCTCTGTCATTGCCAACAAAGGGTATATAACAAAGTATTAAGATTACATTTTGTATTGACCAAATACTTATTTTCCACCATAATTTGCAAATAAATTCTTTAAAAATCAGACAATGTGATTTTCTGGATTTTTTTTTCTCATTTTGTCTCTCATAGTTGAGGTATACCTAGGATGAACATTACAGGCCTCTCTCATCTTTTTAAGTGGGAGGACTTGCTCAATTGGTGGTTGACTAAATACTTTTTTGCCCCACTGTATATATATCAAAACAAAAAGCTAACATCTCATTTCAATTATACATTTCAAACACGGTATTTTCCCACATATTTAAGTTATATTTATTGATTGATGCATTCATGTTGAGAATGTTCCATTCAAAAATGTTATTATTAAAAAGGCATTTACACCATAAAAGATTACTATTGAGATCTATTGTCAGGAATGTTAGTTGTATATGTATGGCCAGAGGGCAGGACCTATAAACACATTTACTACCCTATAGCATTGTGAGGCTGAACAAAAGGACCTTTTGACTAAATGTAGTCTTGTAAAAAAACAAGAACATTTACTGACTTTTTTGGATAAGTAATGTTGTAAAATTACAACCGGGGGCCTTACAGGGTTAAGGGCTATTGTTTATTCTTAACCAGTTTAGCCCTGAGCCTGTTTTTCAGGTCTCGGGCTCGAAAATGACATTCCCAGAAGAAATGACCATATCTTCCCTTCTAAAAGGGTTAAATTAATAATCTTTTTTCTCAAAGTAATGATAAACCTGTGAGTTGGATGTAGAAAAGTCAGAATTAATATAGAAGTTTTTTATTTTGAAGAAAATTCAGATTGAACATAGTAAAAAACTGTAAATTATAGTGTCCGTCCAAAAATTCTTTTTTACTTACAGTGAAAACTACCCTTGGATGATGGTAAGGTAGACTAAAAGCTTTAGGAATCCAAAGTACAACATATAATAAGTACCCTGTATCCAGATGGATGCAAAACAAGTGACATTTTACCTTTTTAGAGAGGTTTAGAAACAAAAAGCTTATTTTCAGCTACAGAAACCATTCAAATATTAAACTATTCAGCCTGTTCAGGAATCGATGGGAAACCTTCAACTTTTTCAAAATATTTCATACTTTTTGAAATATTCAGCTTTTTAAACTTTTATCATTGAAGTCAATAGGAGATGCCTTCAAATCCACTTTTCCTACACTTTGCGCCAAATGCTTCTCCTTCCACATAATTTCAGCCAAACACTTCATTCTAACTTTCAAATGATCACAATACCTTCAGCTATAAAACTTGTATAAAAATGTTTTAAACTTGCCATAATTCCCAAACCCTACACTCCTCAGACATATTTTTTTCATGAAAAACGTAGGAAAACCTCTCCTAAGTTGGAAAATAACAAAAAATATTAAACAAAATGCCTCTTGAGGGCATGAAGAGAGAAAAAGTCCAGCTAGCTCCCAATTAATTCCCATGTTAAATTGTTCCAGATCTTTCTTCAGAGCAGAGAGAAGTACACTTTAGATAAACTGCTCCCATCTCCACATTGTACACACAAAACCCAAAAAAACAAACATATTTCAGTTCATTGGGGTTCCCTGATGCTCACGGTCTGGTAATTTTTTTATAAGAGCCATAGTTTTTGAACAGGTGGCAAAATTGTCAGATATAATCCCCAATGCATTCTTATGGGACTCAGTGCGGCAGTTGGTAAATCGTCACCATGGTAACCTTTGATCTCTGGGTTTACACACAGGTGTTTTTAAACCTTCACTACTACTTACATTTAATATCTTTATTAATCCTTCAGCCTAATTTCAGCTGCAGGAACCATTCAAATATCAAACTATTCAGCCTTTTCAGCACATGATGGGAAACTTTCACATATGTTATACTTTTTAAAATATTCAGCTTTTTAAAGTCTTTTTTTAACATGGAAGTCATTGCAATGCATTTGAGCTGTAACCACACACACACACACAGAGTGGGTGGAGGGGGTCTGGAGGACGGGCTTGGGCTGACAGGCCCGGGGGCAAGGCAGAGATCAAGGATGGGGTCTCGGGCGGACAGCCCGGGGGCAAGGCAAAGTTCAAAAAGGGGGACTCGGGCGGACGGCCCGGAGGCAAGGCAGAGTTCAAGGGGGGGTTCTGGGGCGGACGGCCCGGGGGCAAGGCAGAGGCCAAGGTGGGGCGAAGGCCACAGCGGGCGAACTCATGGGGCCGGGCTCGAGGGCGAAGACCAGACAGCCTCGGAGGCCGGGCAGGAAAGCGCAGACGGGACAGCTCCGGAGACCGGGCAGGACCCGGTGTCGGCCGGACAGGAACCGGAGCCGGTGGGACAGGCTTCGGCAGGATCCCCAACGGAAGACGACAAGGAGTTGGCAGGAACCCGGCGAGACAGGTGATGGCAAGACCTCCAACGGAACAAGACATGGGATTGGCAGGACCCCCGGCAGGAGAGTAGTCGGCGGGACCCCCAACGGGACAGGACATGGAGCTGGCAAGAACCCCAGCGGACCCTTCAACGGCACAGGACATAGGGTTGGCAGGACCCCCGGCAGAAGAGTCGTCGGCGGGACCCCCAACGGGACAGGACACAGGGTTGGCAGGACCTCCGGCAGGAGAGTAGTCGACGGGACCCCCAACGGGACAGGACATGGAGCTGGCAGGAACCCCAGCAGAACCTCCAACGGCACAGGACATAGGGTTGGCAGGACACCCGGCAGAAGAGTCGTCGGCGGGACCCCCAACGGGACAGGACATAGAGTTGGCAGGACCCCCAGCGGAACCTCCAATGACACAGGACATAGGGTTGGCAGGACCTCCAGCGGAACCTCCAACGACACGGACATAGGATTGGCAGGACCCCCGGCAGAGGAGTAGTCGGCGGGCCTTTGGGTAGGGACTTGAGACGTGACTCGAGAGGGGAACCAAGGGGGAACTAGAGGTGGGACTAGGGAATTGACTAGAGGAGGGACTTGAGAAGGGAATTGAGTAGGGAAGGGACTTGGCAAGGTACTAGAGGAGGGACCAGAGGTGGGACTCGGGAAGGGACCAGAGAGGGGACTAGAGGGGAACTCGAGAACAAACTGGAGAGGGGACTCGAGATGGAACTAGAGAAGTGACTAGAGGTGGGACTAGGGAATTGACTAGAGGAGGGACTTGAAGGGAAATGAATAGGGACTAGAGAAGGGACTTGGGAAGGGACCAGAGAGGGGACTAGAGGAGGGACTTGAGATGGAACTCGAGAGTTGACTCGAGAGGGAACCCGAGAGGTGACTCGAGAGGTGACCCGAGAGGGGACTCGAGAGGGAACCCGAGAGGTGACTCGAGAGGGGACCCGAGAGGTGACTGGAGAGGGGACTCAAGAGGGGACTCGAGAGGGGACCCGAGAGGTGACTGGAGAGGTGACTTGAGAGGAGACTCGAAAGGAGGCTTGAGAGGGGACTCGAGAGGTGACTTGACTCGTGAAAGGAGACTCAAGTCGTGAAAGGAGACTCGAGAGGTGACTTGAAAGGAGACTCGAGAGGGAACTTGAGAGGGGACTCGAGAGGGAGCCGGAGATGTGGCTTGAGAGGGGACTTGAGAAGGAACCCGAGAGGTGACTCGAGAGGGGACTCGAGAGGTGACTCGAGAGGGGACTCGAGAGGGAACCCGAGAGGTGACTTGAGAGGGGACTCGAGAGGGGACTCGAGAGGGGACTCGAGAGGGAACCCGAGAGGTGACTGGAGAGGTGACTGGAGAGGTGACTTGAGAGGAGACTCGAAAGGAGGCTTGAGAGGGGACTCGAGAGGTGACTTGACTCGTGAAAGGAGACTCAAGTCGTGAAAGGAGACTCGAGAGGGAACTTGAGAGGGGACTCGAAAGGGAGCCGGAGATGTGGCTTGAGAGGGGACTTGAGAAGGAACTTGAGACGGTCGGTTCGCCAACAGGGCACGGGGAGCTGGCATCGGCCGGTACGCCGACAGGACACGGGGAGCTGGCGTCGGCCGGATACGAGGGGCTGGAGTCGAAACCATGGCTGCTGGGGCCAGGACTGAGGCTGGAACCATGGCTGCTGGGGACAGAACTGGGGCCGGAACCATGGCTGCTGGAGACAGAACTGGGGCTGGAACCATGGCTGCTGGGGCCTGTACTGGAGCCGGAACCATGGCTGCTGGGGCCAGAACTGGGGCTGAAACCGTGGCTGCTGGGGCCAGAACTGGGGCTGGAACCATGGATGCTGGAGCCAGAACTGGGGCTGGAACCATGGGTACTAACAAAGCACTTATATACTAACATAGGACTGGCCTATCTATAGCCAGCTGAGTAGCACTTGAAATGTGTGGCTCTATGATACCTGCTGTACTTATATGATTCTGTTTTTCTTCTGGGCTGTGTCTTCCTGGTCGTATGTACTTATTGTAAGTCGCTTTGGACAAAAGCGTCTGCTAAATGCAATGTAATGTAATGTAATGGTGCTGGGGCCTGTACTGGAGCCTGTACTGGAGCCCAAAGCATGGCTTCTGGGGCTAGGGTTGCTAGCTTGGACCTGTGACTCCTTCTCTTAAGAGCCTTTTGGAGGCTCCGTGGACCTCCAAAAGCCAGATGAGTTCCAGAGAATGGCTCCTGGACAGGAGCAGGAACTGGGGAAGAAGAGGCCGACTCCAGACGGAACACACCGAGGCGCACGGTGCCAGGTTGGGAGTTGGGAGTCAGGGTGCTAGCATGCCTGGGGCTAGCAGGCCAGGAATCACACACCGAGAGGAACTCCAAGATCCAGCCAGGTAAGAATTTCAGCCAGAGCAGCCTCTCGCTGCTGAACTCCAGACGCTCCCCTCCACTTATCAGAGCAGCCAGCCAAAGAAAAACAAAAACTGAGTAATTCCAACTCAAAAGGATCTGCTGGGCCCATCCTTGGTGAGTTCCTTCTGTCAGGGATGAGCGAAGCAGGCAGGACCCAAACGCAGATTTCTCAGAAAAAACACCTTTATTCCAAGGCAAAATGAAACCAAACAGAACTCTTCCCCGTAAACAACGTCAAACTACAACAAGGAACTCACAAAGACTAACAGAAAACACAGAACCTAAATGCACACAGGACTAATCAAACAAACAAGAGACAGGTGAGGAGGGAGGAGAAAACACAGGGGCACCAGGTGAACACAATCAGGTAATCAGGGAGGGAAAACAGACAGAAAGCAACAGGCAAGACAGAAGGTGAACACTTTTCAAAAATAAAACAGGAAACCAAAGACAGAAAAAGACAAGACAAAACATAACATAACACAGACAGATCGTGACACATGTGTGCTAGCAGTCCAGCCGTGAGGGAAAGTTTTGAGATGTCTTCAAATGCCGTTGCCATGGCAACAGGTCATTCATCATCAAGTTAGTTCAAAAGTTTGCAGTTCAAATATTCTTCTGCTTTCCCAAGCCTTTTTACTTTCTTTTCTCATCTTAATACAAATTCATTCACTACTACTTACATCTGATATTTAACTCCTTCAGCCTATTTTCAGCTGCAGAAACCATTCAACTATTACATTATTCAGCTATTTCAGGACATCAAGGTTATACATGTTGTTGTTTATACCTTTTTTAAAACCTTTTCTTTCTTCTAAATATTAAGCTTTTCTGCATTTTTGTAGCTAAAAGCAGCTACCATTCAGCTAATAACATATTCAGCTTTTTCTGCATTTTCAGCTAAATTCATCCATAAATGTTCACAGTTTACAGCATTCGCACGCATTTTCTGCAGGAAATGCATAGTTTAACTCCTTCAGCTTAATTTCAGCTGCAGGAACCATTCAAATATCAAACTATTCAGCCTTTTCAGCACATGGGAAACTTTCAACTTTTTCAAAATATGTTATACTTTTTAAAATATTCAGCTTTTTAAAGTCTTTTTTTAACATGGAAGTCATTGCAATGCATTTGAGCTGTAACAATTAACACACACACACACACACACACACACAGAGACACACACTCTCTCTCATACACATATACACACACACACTCTCTCTCTCACACACACACACTCACACACACACACACCCACTCTCTCTCTCACACAGACACACCGATGATGATGAATGATCAAGAGAAGAGAGAGAGGGCGATCAAGAGAAGAGAGAGGGAAGAGAGAGAGAAGAGATATGTAACCTCCTAATGTAATGTATAACTCCTATGAAAATGTTCAAAAAGTGCTCAAACTGCACATGTGTGCGAACAGTCCAGTCGTGAAGACATCTACGGGAAAGTTTTGAGATTTCTTCAAATGCTGTTGCCATGGCAACACAATGCTCACCATGAAACACGGTTTTCTCATAACTTCAGTGAAAATGCTCGAAATGGCCCAAAACTTCACAGGTTTGGTAACGATGCAGCTATCAACACATCTAAGCGTATTATGGGATGTCATCAAATGCCGTTGGCATGGCGACAGATCATTCACCATCAAGTTAGTTCAAAAGTTTGCAGTTCAAATATTCTGCTGCTTTCCCAAGCCTTTTTACTTTCTTTTCTCATCTTAATACAAATTCATTCACTACTCCTTACATCTGATATTTAACTCCTTCAGCCTATTTTCAGCTGCAGAAACCATTCAACTATTACATTATTCAGCTATTTCAGGACATCAAGGCTATACATGTTGTTGTTTATACCTTTTTTTAAACCTTTGCTTTTTCTGCATTTGTTTAGCTAAAAGCAGCTACCATTCAGCTAATAACATATTCAGCTTTTTCTGCATTTTCAGCTAAATTTAGCCATAAATGTTCACAGTTAACAGCATTCGCACGCATTGTCTGCAGGAAATGCATTTTCTAGTTAGCTCAGTCCGTAGTCCAAAAGCAACTAAAAAATATAAACAATCTCATCTATTCAGGTGATCGGGCCCTATATGGGTGCTATGCGCGTGCTGATTTTCGGATAGCACCCTGCTAATTAAACAACTGCAATAAAACAACTACTTCAGACTGACTAACACCTGCAGCTAAATGCAGGCAAGCAATGCACAATAACCAACAGAACCACATCAGAAATTGCGCACACATAGCTACACGGGCAGTTCAGGCAACAGGTATGGCACAGAGAGTGCATTTCACTCACCCTATTTGAAGAGGAAGGCCATTCTCCTGTCTTTCATGGTGGCGAAGTGGTCAATAACAATGTCATAGAATTTCCCAGTGGCCTTTAGGTCCTCCACAACAACAGAGTCAATGGATATTGTGGCTAGGTTGACAAGTCTGTCCTATCCACACATGTTCCTCAGATACGTTTTTATCCTTTTTAGACAGGAAAAGGAGCGCTCTGCTGATGTGCTGGTGGCTGGTATCGTGAGCATGAGCTGAAGTAGCTTGTAGACCTTGGAGAGTGTGCCCTGTAGGCAGTGGCGGCCGGCCCATAGGGGCGCTAGGGGCGCCGCCCCACCTCTTCCCACATACCAAAAAATAAATAAAAATAAATATTAATTTAAAAAAATAAATATTTAAAAAATATATATTTTATATTTTTATTTTTAATGAACAAGGTAAATATCATACAATTGGTATCAGTAAAATGTATAATCTACAATAAAATCTCGTTTAAAATTGTGTTACGATGTCTAAAGTTACTGATAAGTCACATGTTTCCTGCCTGGCCTTGCCCGTGGCATTAGTTTATCATTACCGGGCGCCGTGCAAGGAGCCCCCGAGCCAAACAGCAGCAACCAGCACGTTGCAAAAGTCTCAATAGTAAACTGTGCCGCCGAAACATCATTTCAGCCAATCAGCGCGTCAAATATTTTGGTCACGAGGGCGCTCACGTTGGCCCCCACGTTGCTTACGTGCGTTGACGTGAGTTGTTTTTTAGACTCGTGAGTGACCAAGGTGACGCAGTAGTTGGATGAGAATGGTGTGCAGGTGGAGTCGCCGGACCTCGGTCCGCACCCAATTCCGTGCAAGAGCTACTCTCCAATCCTTTCGAAAGGAGAAGTTTGGGAGATAAATTGATACTTAAAGACCTTGGACTGGACCAACCTGATTTGTATATATCACAGCAAGCTCGTGAAAAAGACAAAACGTATCAACGAGGCTTCACACACAGCTGGTACACCAGCAAGGCATGGCTAGCTGGATGCAAACAGGTAAATGCTATCTTTTGTAACAGATACGATCTATTCAGAAACTAGACAAAAGTTAAACAAGTACAAACCACAGACTGCCTGTGTCATGGAGAATACAGTCGCTGGTTTATTTATGTCTGTATAGGCCGTTGTTGTGAGTGTGGACGGTCGGAGCATATATAACGTTAGCTTAGCCAAGCTCCATTCAGAAAACAAGCATTCGAAAAGGTTTTTCGCCTGCCGTCTGTCTGCAGACTTGTCAAAGCATTAATTCATGGTTTTTACTAACCGGTATCAGTATGTTGTTACGTCGGCATGATTTAGAAACGTGTATTACAATTTAATCACGGTAAAATATGTTCATCTTGTTGTAGTTGTAGCTCCCGAGCCAGCGCGTCTTGTTTGAATGATGCGAGTAAACACAGCTGGCAACCGTGGTGAAACTCGAGCGACTAGAGCAGCGGTCGGGAACCTATGGCTTGCGAGCCATATATGGCTCTTCCGGTGACGGCATATGGCTCCCAGACAATTTTGAGTTGAAAAAGAAAAAAAAAAAAAATCAGTTTGGAACTGATTTTAAAATACTTGTGATATTTCTTAATAATACTGTGTCATTTTAAAGTAAACAGAAATTAGTTTTGAAGATAAATTTCACGGGTCACGGGTCACTCGTGGGTCGGGTCGGGAACCAATGGCTCGCGAGCATGTCCGGGTCATTGTAAAGGTGAAGAAATCAATTTTATCAGATAGCCAACTAGTTTATCCGCTTCAACCCTTGTAACGGAAAAGATGGCGAAAAGAAAAAAAGACGATGATTACCGTGCATTCCAGGCTGCGTGGACAGAGGAATTTGCATTTGTGGAGAGAGCGGGATCTGCGGTATGTCTAATATGCAATGATAAAATTGCATCGATGAAACGGTCAAATATAAAGCGGCACTTCGATACGCACCATGCTTCATTTGCATCGAAATATCCAGCGGGGGACAGCAGGAAAAGGGCATGCGAGGAGCTACAGCGGAGAGTGCAGACGAGTCAGCAGCAACTACACGTGTGGACCAAGCAAGGTGACGGGAATTCCGCTAGCTTTGCGGGTGCTTTGGCAATAGTAAGGAATGGAAAGCCATTCACAGATGGCGAGTATGCCAAAACATTCATGCTTGATGTGGCCAATGAGCTGTTTGATGACTTCCCAAATAAAGACAAGATAATCAAACGAATAAAAGACATGCCCCTGTCAGCAAGAACTGTGCACGATCGTAGCATCATGATGGCAAATCAAGTCGAGGAAACACAAATGAAGGACATAAACGCCGGGACATACTTTTCTCTCGCGTTAGATGAGTCAACAGACGTTAGTCATCTATCTCAGTGCAGTATAATTGCCAGGTATGCTGCAGGTGACACACTGCGTGTGGAAAGCTTGGCTGTTTTGCCAATGAAAGGGACAACAAGAGGAGAGGATTTATTCACGTCTTTTATGGAGTTTGCTAAAGAAAAAAAACTACCGATGGATAAACTTATTTCTGTCTGTACTGATGGTGCACCCTGTATGTTGGGGAAGAACAAAGGATTTGTAGCGCTTCTCCGTGAACATGAAAAGAGAGCCATCCTAAGTTTTCATTGCATCCTGCACCAGGAGGCGCTTTGCGCTCAGACGTGTGGCCAGGAGCTTGGTGAGGTGATGTCGCTGGTCATTCGAGTGGTCAACTTTATTGTTGCCCGAGCTTTAAATGATCGCCAGTTTAAAGCTCTGTTAGAAGAAGTTGGGAATCATTATCCCGGTCTGCTTTTACACAACAACGTGCGTTGGTTGTCAAGGGGGAAGGTGCTCAGCCGTTTTGCAGCTTGCCTGAGTGAAATCCGGACTTTTCTTGAAATGAAAGGCGTCAAGCATCCTGAGCTAGACAACACTGGCTCCTGCAGTTTCACTATCTCGTGGACATAACTGGCCATCTGAACCAGCTCAATGTGAAAATGCAAGGTATTGGAAATACAATCTCATCCCTTCAACAAGCAGTGTTTGCATTTGAAAGCAAGCTGGAAGTCTTTCTCAGGGACATTGAAACAGGTCGTCTTCTGCACTTTGAAAGACTGCAACAATTTAGAGATGCATGCTTAGCAAGTGACTCCACTCAACATCTGGATCTCCTGCAGCTAGCTGGCTTTACGTCCAATCTCCTGCAGTCATTCAAAGCACGTTTTGGAGAATTTCGTGCGCGCACTGGTCTTTTCAAGTTCATCACTCATCCACATGAGTGTGCAGTGGACAAAATCGACCTGACATGCATCCCCGGGGTCTCTATCGGAGACTTTGAGCTGGAAGTTGCTGACCTGAAGGCATCAGACATTGCTGACCTGAAGGCATCAGACATGAGTAAGTTCAAGTCACTTAATGGAGAGTTGGAAAGTCTTACGCGACAGCGAGCAGAGCTGGCGAGGGAACACAAGTGGACAGAAATGAAAAATCTTCAACCTGAAGACCAGCTGATTCTTAAAACTTGGAACGAGCTTCCTGTGACATACCACACAATGCAGCGTGTGAGTATTGCCGTATTGACCATGTTTGGCTCTACATACGCATGTGAGCAGTCATTCTCGCATATGAGGAACATTAAGACCAACCTACGCTCACGTTTAACTGATGGAAGCCTCAACGCCTGCATGAAGCTCAACCTCACCACGTATGAACCAGACTACAAGGCCATCAGCAAAACCATGCAGCACCAGAAGTCGCATTAAAAGTAAGACATATTTAATTTATTATACGTTAAAAATACTATATGGCTCTCAATGAAATATATTTAGAAATATTTGGCTTTTATGGCTCTCCCAGTCAAAAAGGTTCCTGGCCCCTGGACTAGAGCAATGCGATAGGAGCGTTTAGAGCGAAGCGAATATTCGCATCGCGTCCGGTCTGAACGCAGCATTAAAGCGAGCTCCGTGCTGCACTGGAAACGCGCCATTACATCACCAGAAGTCCTAATTTAAGGGGTCATTTCTCCCAAAAAAAAATGTTTTACTCACTATATCAACAGCCCCACCAAAAATAATTTCCACCAGCCACCACTGCCTGTAGGTCATCCTCAATAAGAAGCTCTATCAGCTCTCCTGGTGGCTTGTGAAACAACCTGTTGTTGAACCAACCCAGTCTCATGGCATTTTGTGTTATAGTCACGACATTTAATCTATTGATTCGTGTTCACCAACACGATTTTCCCCTTTTTTTCGTGTCACACAGAACGATTTTAAAAGCAATGTATTTCTATTGGTAGTATGTTTCGTACCTGCACCACGTCTTTTTGTCCGTTCGGGTCTTGGAAGACCGGAAGCTGTGGGGTTCATTAAAACATGTTCTTACTCAATATCAAGCCACGATTATTGTTCCATCCATCCATCCATCTTCTTCCGCTTATCCGTGGTCGGGTCGCGGGGGTAGCAGTTCCAGCAGAGAGCCCCAAACTTCCTTTTCCCTGGCGACATCAACCAGCTCTGACTGGGGGATCCCAAGGCGCTCCCAGGCCAGCGAAGAGATATAATCCCTCCACCTGGTCCTAGGTCTACCCCTTGGTCTCTTCCCAGCTGGACGTGCCTGGAACACCTCCCTAGGGAGGCGCCCAGGTGGCATCCTAACTAGGTGCCCGAACCACCTCAACTGGCTCCTTTCGACGCGAAGGAGGAGCGGCTCAACTCCGAGTCCCTCCCGGATGACCGAACTTCTCACCTTATCCCTAAGGGAGACACCAGCCACCCTGCGGAGAAAACCCATCTCGGCCGCTTGTATCCGCGATCTCGTTCTTTCGGTCATGACCCATCCTTCATGACCATAGGTGAGGGTAGGAACGAAAATGGCCCGGTAAACAGAGAGCTTTGCCTTCTGGCTCAGCTCCCTTTTCGTCACAACGGTGCGGTAAAGCGACTGCAGTACCGCTCCCGCTGCTCCGATTCTCCGGCCCCTCTCACGCTCCATTGTTCCCTCACTCGAGAACAAAACCCCGAGATACTTGAACTCCTTCACTTGGGGTAAGGACTCATTCCCTACTTGGAGTGGACAGTCCATCGGTTTCCTGCTGAGAACCATGGCCTCAGATTTGGAGGTGCTGATCCTCATCCCAGCCGCTTCACACTCGGTTGCGAACCGATCCAGTGAGTGCTGAAGGTCGCAGACCGATGAAGCCATCAGAACCACATCATCTGCAAAAAGCAGTGGTGCAATCCTTAGTCCACCGAACTGCAGACCCCCTCCCCCATGACTACGCCTCGAAATCCGATCCATGTATATTACAAACAGGATTGGTGACAAAGCGCAGCCCTGGCGGAGGCCAACCCTCACCGGAAATGGGTCCGACTTACTGCCGAGGACCCGGACACAGCTCTCGCTTTGGGAGTACAGAGATTGGATGGCCCTGAGTAGAGACCCCCTCACCCCATACTCCCGCAGCACCTCCCACAGTAACTCCCTGGGAACCCGGTCATACACCTTCTCCAAGTCCACAAAACACATGTAGACCGGATAAGCGTACTCCCAAGCCCCCTCCAGGATCCTTGTGAGAGTAAAAAGCTGATCCGTCGTTCCACGACCAGGACGGAATCCGCATTGTTCCTCTTCAATCTGAGGTTTGACAATCGGCCTGACCCTCCTTTCGAGTACCTTAGAGTAAACTTTCCTGGGGAGGCTGAGTAGTGTGATGCCTCTGTAATTGGCACACACCCTCTGGTCCCCCTTTTTAAACAGGGGAACCACCACCCCGGTCTGCCACTCCTTCGGTACTGTTTCCGACTTCCACGCAATGTTGATGAGACGTGTCAACCAAGACATTCCCTCAACACCCAGAGCCTTCAGCATTTCTGGGCGGATCTCATCCACCCCCGGGGCTTTGCCACTGTGGAATTGTTTAACAACCTCAGTGACCTCCCCCCGGGAGATTGGTGTTGATCCCCCGTCATACTCCAGCTCTGCCTCTAACATAGAGGGCGGAGTTGTCGGGTTCAGGAGTTCCTCAAAGTGTTCCTTCCAATGCCCTAACACATCAGTTGAGGTCAACAACGTCCCATCCTTACTGTACACAGCTTGGATGGTTCCCTGCTTCCCCCTCCTGAGGTGTCGGACAGTTTTCCAGAACAACTTTGGTGCCGCCCGAAAGTTCTTTTCCATTATTGTTCGATTATTGTTTTTATTTTATTTTTTATCGTATAATGTCGGATATTTGTTGCCGTCTGTGAGGAAAAGAAATGGGGCTCAGAGCCTCAGAATACTGAAATCTGTATTTTTTAAAATCTTTTTTTCCTTCTAAATTGTTATTCTTTTCTAAATAACACACTGTTATTTACTCACCAATAACACACACTTATCCTTGTTTTTATTTATTTGTTTAATTCCATAATCTCTGGCTTTTTTGGCGTCCATGAGGAACTGAATTTCAAAATAAAAATAACCGGATACAGACATAGGCCTGTAAGGGACATTTCGAGCATCATTGCGATTGTCAACATTTCTGAGTTTAGGATGGCCGAAGACACTACACTACCCATAATCCCCAGCTATCATTTAGGACTACTGTCCCCGTGATTAATCTTCAAGCTCTGGGATTGGATGTTGGAGTGTGATAGAAATCAACACGTAATGAAATAAGACCCCACGGTTTGATGATTGATAGGTATGTGGGCTGTCTTTCATTTTGACACACAGAACAATGGGGACTATCCACCCTTATCCACAATGTAAAGTAATTCACACCGCCTCTTCCCTCTTCTCTCTTACCTCATTCACACCAACGGTGTTTCAGGGCCGGTTCGGAGCTGGAGCTTGAAAAGCACCGGGTTTTCCTGTTCATACCGCAGCGGAGCAACCTCTTAGCTCCGGAATCCGGTTCGTTTCAAGCACCAAAAAATTGTCCAGCCAGAGCAAAAGCACTACATACGCTCAGCGCCATATAGATAGAAGAGTTACGAAATCTCCGTTCACTCCAATGGACCAGTTTTTTTACAGCAATAGCGGATCGTGGAGCTCTCAATAGTTCCCCGGAAGTTAGCTTGCCGCTGACTCGCGGGGCTATCTGCGGCTAGCAGCACAGTAGAGTTGCAGCATAATAGACCGTTAGTGTTGGACTTTGAAAGGTAAGAAGATGTTTAAAGATGTATATTGCGGATATTATCAGCACATCTGAGTCAAATTAACATGTGTATTAAAGGATGTTAGTGGATTCCGTGAAGATTATCCCTAAATCAGTAGATTTAGGGAACGTTTACAGATAACAGATTAGGCTAGGATTCCGGATAACGTTAGCAACACACGTTAACCACGAACAGCCTATTAATCCGTTCTCTTAATGTTATTTCAACCCAACGTTGTGGAATTAGAGAAAAGGGGCTTCTTAACGTGCTTTTGGGTGAGTGTTTTTAGCAGAGCCATATAATGTCCTTGTGATTCTGTTGATTATTACCTGTCTGTATTATGTTGCAGCTCAGCTGATGGCAAAGGGAGAGGGACTTAAGTGAGAGTGAAAACACAAGGTAAGTTTCAAGGTAATGTCAGCAATTTCCCATCCTATAGGTTGCTAGATGTATCTAACCCTTTCTCCTGTCTCCCTTTCTCAGCACAAGAACCCCAGGGGGATTCAATGGAGCCTGAAGACCTGCAATGAGACCCTCACCCTGCACCTGAGTCTCAACTCCCAGAGCTTTGCAAGCCTCTCCCTGTTCCTTATTTTGATTAAACAGACGTTAAGCTTCCCAATGGTGTGGTCTTCGTTTTGTGAAAAATATGATTACCTCACATATGTTGTTGTTGCTGTTGTTGTCTTTTGTGAGTTAAATTGCTCCTGTTGACTTGAGCCAGCCATTCTTTCTTCCTCTCTGTGTCAGTGGGGAAACTTTACATGTGTACTCCTTTCTCTGAGCGCTTGGAGCAGCACAGCAAACCATGGGGGAGACTATATGGCAGGACAACACGGAGGAAAAAGCACAGACAAACTGCATGATATGCTATTCAATGTTTATTGAATTCCATTTATTTACATGGATGTTCCTAAAACAACACATTTAACATCATCATCACGCTGCTGCTAGTGCTTTGATAGTCACCTGTCGGTCTCCTGTCCTTTCTGAAAGTCATAAAGATTACATTAGTCATTTAGATTGCTTATGTCCTCAATTACCATGGGATTACTGAAACCACCATGAATTAAAGAAATGGTAGAAATGTATCTAATCAGAATTTTGAAACCTTCCTTCCCTCCCTCTAAATATATCAATAAACATTAGGATGTGATGCTCCTGACTACCATACAGGTTTAAGAAGATAATATAAAGAATTCAAAGCAATAAACAACAGGCTCTTTAACCAAGCCAACGTTAGCCTAACATGTATATGTTAACAGGTAAGATACCTGTTCACACTGTATATTTTTCTACTTGTAATGCTATTTTATTTTTATTTAAGATGTTTACATTTTCGATTGTTTAATTCTAGTCTTTTAACTGTCTAATGTACAATGCCTTGTCTTTTGCTGCTGCAGTGTAAACATTTCCCCAATTGGTATCAATAAAGTACTTCTTATTTTATCTTAATCCTCAAATATTAGCAAATGTTACTTTAAAAAAACAAAAAAACATTGATGTGACTACATACACATATCGACATGTTGTATAAATATTGCAAATCAAAACCTTTATTGACCACTAATTACCAAAAATTGCATTTTTATCCTGGTATTAATGCATTCAAATCGTGATTCAAATGGCCCGCCACGAACTTCCGGGGAACTATTGAGTCTCCCTGAACCATGTGACGATCAAGCATTTTGGACTTCCGTTGTCGCAACTCTTCTATCTCAAGCGGGAAACTCTGGGGAAGAGCCGGGACGCCAATACGGAAGTGCCACACACTGCAGTTCATCTAGTGGCCAGTAGGAGCAGGCTGCAGAAGGGAGACATTTCCATAGACCCCCATGTTAAAATGCCCAACTTTACAGCAGAAATAAACATGTTTACATCGTGGTTAAAAAAAACATATTCTCTGTATAGTTAGATTCCCCCTTCATGATTACTGTGTGGGGGATGAATTTTTTCTCAACTCATCTGTTTAATTCATATTAAGCCTTTAAGCTTTTGCATAAATTAGGGCGTGGTCACTTTGATGGACACGTACATGCCTCACTGTCAGCTAACAGCAACTTGTCCACTCTGCTAGGCTACAACCATAGAGGCTACAACGTTAGTTAGTTGTAGTTACTGTACTTGACCCTTTAGCTTTAGCCATGTTCGTGGTGATTGTGCCTTTTAGGGAATATTGTTACAAATACCAGACAATTAAAATGTTGTGCTGTGCGCTTGAATGTACTAACAGAACTTCCAAGAAGTCTAAAATGATAATATTATACATGTTAACCCCGTTCGCAGGTGTTTGTGTGCTTGGTAGCTTAGCTTGTTACTTATTAGCCAGCTAAGGACGTAACCCTTTATACATACATATACATTTTAGTTTATGATTCAGACTTGTGTAAGACTTTTATAGTCTATGGCTATGACGCCCATAATGCTAAACGGGAGCAAATGTTAATAGGGGACCCAATTATCCCAGTGGTGGCCGCCGGAGCTAACGCAGCCGCAGGGGGCTAGCTCCAGCCGGCGTCTCGGAGCTAGCCCACTGCGGCCCGGTCAGCGGCTCCGTTAGATTGTCTCATTTGATTATGAATGTAACGTTTATATAGGGGAACTACACTGTTAGCAGTAACTTGGTATGCATGTATTTCATGTTAGCTTCATAGCCTGAGCTAGCTCTGTTTACTTCCAGTTCGGAGGCAGCAGGTCCCGCCTCGGCTCCGCCTCTTTGCCCTTATTTGGAGCAGGCGGGATTAGACTCTGACGTCACAGTCGAGCCGTTAGTGGCCGACTCCGCCTACTAAGGGCTTCACGGCAACTCTGCAGAATCCTATGGGTGACGTCACGGACACTACGTCCATTTATATATACAGTCTATGTTCTATCTATATGGCGCTGGTCACGCTTACGTCGAGGCGGGGGCGGGGGCGGGATCAACTCCTGAACAACAACAAAAAGCCCGCGTTTTATCCAGTTTGTACACAACGATGGAGAAACTTAACAAGCAGCAGAGGTCCACTGAAGAAACCAGCTATACTGCTGGGAATCTGCTTTTCCGAAGAGGTACAGAGGAAGCTGGAGCACAATCGGCCATTGTTGTTGTTGTTGTTGTTGTTGTGAGCTGTGAGGGGTTTCCGCGCGGTTTGGCTTTATGAAACAGGCACGCAAACGGTTACGTCATGACTCAAACGATGACGCAATGACGCAGCACCAGTCGGACTCTGGGCGGTGTGAAAAGAGCCGGAGCTAAACCGAAGAACCGGTTCTGAACCTGAAAAGCTCTAGCACGGAGCTTGAACCGGAGTTGCGTTGGTGTGAATCAGGTATGCGAGGAGGGCAGGTTCAGCTTTCAGAACAAAGTAACAAAAAACGGCATTCATTTTTTTGAATATGTCGTGTAGTAATAGATTTATTTATTTTTCTTCTCAAGAGAGTACCAGAATGTGTATTTTATGTTAGTATTTCAAAAGATCTCCTGAGGGAGAATCCCCCCCAGACCCCCCTGCAGGGGTTGGGTTTTCAGCAGGTCAACTCTTTCACCTGTGGGGAAATTGCAGGATTGGCTCCAGGTCGCCCTTTTTATTTACTACAAGACAAATGTGCCTTTTTATTTCATACAGTTCAATTTGGATTGAGACAGGGAAATAATCTAAACCTCACGCTGGCGTTTCACTGTCAAGGGGAGCGTGTATGTAATTACATTGCAAATACTGACTTGAGCCCCACCACTGTATGGGTTAGCCCTACCATAGATTACCCAACACAAATACTCATACCAGTATTGCGCATGCACAGATCTAAGATCCAGTAGAAATGATAAAAAGTAAAAGTTTGCTGCTTATTGTTCAACACGTGGGTTTGCTATCCTGGCTCCAAAATGGTGGAATGAGCTCCCCATTGACATCAGGACAGCAGAAAGCCTGCACATCTTCCGGCGCAGACTGAAAACTCATCTCTTTCGACTCCACTTCGAGCGATAGAATTACTAACAAAGCACTTATATACTAATAAAGGACTGGCTTATCTATAGCCAGCTGAGTAGCACTTGAAATGTTTGGCTCTATGAAACCTGTTCTACCTATATGATT
This sequence comes from Harpagifer antarcticus, assembly GCA_902827135.1. Taxonomy (NCBI): domain Eukaryota; kingdom Metazoa; phylum Chordata; class Actinopteri; order Perciformes; family Harpagiferidae; genus Harpagifer; species Harpagifer antarcticus. The sequence continues at coordinate 3,670,344 of CADEHL010001498.1, read as the reverse complement.
CTGTTTTCTTCAAGGTTGTGTCTTCCTGGTCGAATGTACTTATTGTAAGTCGCTTTGGATAAAAGCGTCAGCTAAATGCAATGTAATGTAATGTACTAGGCCAAAATAGAGTCAAAGAGTATATGAGAGTGAGAGTGAGTTAATTAATATATTTGGCAGTTTGGAGTAAGTCTGTAGATGTGTGTGTGTGTGTGTGTGTGTGTGTGTGTGTGTGTGTGTTTGTTTGTGTGTGTGTGTTTCATGTATAGGCCTCTCACAATAATTAATTTTGTTGGATACATTTTCCCGGAAATTATTGCGATAAACGATAATATTGTCGGCACCGTTGTATAACCATTTTAGACCACTGACATAATATATAATAATAATTCAAGTACATGCTTTCAAACTGCTAGTCACATCCTCATGTAAATGGCAATTTATCAAGTTCATTTTATTTATCGTACGATAAGTCAATGAATTGCTTATCGCGACAGGCACACAATAAAACAGTGGAAACAAACATGTGTTTGACTTTCATTAGTGAATGAAACTGTGTGCCCTTTATAGTCTGTGTCCAATATTGTGTATTTGTATATATTGTGTATATGTCCTATGCTAAGGTCCCGCTGCTGACACGATAGCAGTCATTTAGTGCGCATATGTGTAATTAAACCATTACACGTTAAGTACTTTGTCAGGCTTACTATTTATCTGTAGATAGATACCCCCAAAGCTTTTTTCTTATTTGAAAGAAGACCTAAAGTATTCTTTAATGTGTTAATAAAGGTTCATTAGTTTGTCTGTTTTGCACATCCTCCTATTAATATCTTTGTACATCCTGCACTAAACTGTTTTATTGTAGAGATCACTTATAGTAACTTCTTGATTTTTTATATTCTATATTTCTATCATTGACCTTCTACTTTCCCCCTATGAAAGTATGTACTCTTAATATTTTTTTCATCAAATAACATTATTCAACACAAATAATTCAATAACGTGCTTTAACCACTAGGCGGCGCACACAAGGTACACACAGCACACTAATAATAACTTTGTATTATTAGTGTAGGACACTTATGTATGTATAACATCTGAAGATGTGTAGTTTTATTCCTGTTTTTACATAATTTTACAGGATATTGCTATACTGTTTCTCATGTTTTACTTCTACACATTAATATCTGATTTGTAAAACATCACAGACAGAAAGGTATATTCATCATTTAATGGTCAGCTATTGAAATTGTGATTCCATAGATGTGTCTCCCATCACCCAAATTCCCTGATTATTCTCTCAACTCAGTATTTACATTCTTATATTCAAAGAAAATCAGTAATATCTTTAAAAACTACAAGTCCTTTTCTATCATCTGTGCACCGTTATGGTGTAAATGTAAGTAATCTACCAATTGGATCAAATATAAAAGTCAGCCGAATTACTATTGATACTGCAAAGAGACGTATTGTGTGAAAAGAAATGCAAGGTGTTGTTTAATTGTTGATATATTTATGATCCACGTCAAGTATTCAGTTTTGGCGGCAGTTCTCCTGTTTGTCCAGAAGTCTTCTCATCAGGGCTCTATAAATAAAGAACTACGGCAGATCTGTAATATGTAATGCAGCCGAACCGTGTATTACAATGCCGTTATGTGATGACTTCCAAAGAGAAAAGCAAGCACACTCGGAATAAAGTATTATTATTATTTTTTTTAAATGTTTTCGGATATCATATCGCATTAACATCATATCCCAACATGCATTGCGGCTAAACATCCAATCAACAAGCTTCAAGCTGAGGATCTTGGGTAATCTGTTCAGTGGGTTTGTGTGTATCCTCAAAATGTCCCTTATAGGCCTACGTCTGTTTCCGGTGACTTTATTTACGGCTAAAAAGCCCAAGATTATAGAATTAAACGAATAAATAAAAACAAGGATAATTGTGTGTTATTGTTGAGTAAATAAGGAAAAAAGGATTTAAAAAAATACAGATTTCAGTATTTGAGGGTCTGAGCCCCATTTATTTTCCTCACAGACGGGAAAAAAGTCCGACATTATACGATTTAAAATAAAAACAAATAAATAAAAAGATAAAACACTGGCATGTAATTTACGTTAGAATAAATATAATGGTTTTGAATAATAGGAGAGTAAAATCTACATCACTTTACAGCCCCGCCCACTTTTGGGGAAACCAACGCTGTCATTTGAACCGTGATCAAGCGTGCTCTAAAATGATATTTATAAATGACTATTATCATTATCATAAGCAAGACAATACATGGCAAAGATATGTAGAAAATAAACGTATTTAAGATACGTTCATAAGAAACGTAACGTGGGAGAAAATATGTTTCTAGAAGATATGTAGAAAATAAACGGATTTGAGATACGTTCAAAACGAACGTAACGTGGGAGAAAATATGTTTCTAGCTAAATGTAATTGAGAATGCAGTTTAGTTCTGTGGGAACATAATTTTTAGGAGACAGGGTTGGTCTTTCAGGCATGTCCTTTCCGAACAATAATGACAGGAAACATAAAACATATTATTGCAGAACAAGTGTGTTATTTATGAAAGAGGTGTGTTTGTGTGTTTAGGGGCTGGAGATATAATTATTTTGTAATTATAATGATTTTTTTTTATTTCAACAGTGAGCTACAAAGACGATCAGATTATGAATGAACCGTATGAAGTTCATCAACATTGAAATATATGTTATTATCAAAATAATATTTAACTGTTATCAAAACGTAGTGCAACTGTAGAAGCTTGCTCTGTTGTCTCACTGAAAGAATCAATTTTACCACGTTTTTTTCAGACAATATTGAGAGATAAATAGTAGCAGTTCTCACTATGTGTTAAATATATTTGCCTTCAGTACATTAAATTAGAAAGCTGACAAAGTCATATTGCTAAACATCTAAATGTAACTTTTTGCATGGAAAAACCCCTCAACTTAACTGATGTGTAGGTGATCTAGAATTTAGTATTGTTTAATGGAATGTATATCAGTATATTCAAGTCAATACTTCATTCATTTAAACCAATATCTTTCTTGATTCTTTGTACAGTATGAAAATAGAGTATTTGTACCTATGCTGAAGTTCACTGCTGCAAGGAGTCCAGTTCTGTCTCTCACTCTCTGGTCCAGCCTGTCTGCATCACCTGGACACCTTAAACAAACAGATATATATATATATGTAAAGTACCATGTGTACAAACAATATAACTGATTCTCTTCTGTTGAACATGTTGGATTGTGTATTGGCCGAGTCAGGGTCCTTTTTATTTTACTGTAACTTTGGAAGTTGTGTTACCAATGCTTACTGTTTATTTGATACCCATTTGGTAATGCAATTAATAAAAACAACAAGGTTTGGGTTCGTTCTTCAGACGACTGTGAGGTTAACGTGTAAGCTCGATAATGAACTCCAGATCAACCATATTGTAATTTCTAAGTAATCATCTTGAACAGGTGGAAATTACTTTTGCAACATTCATCGCAAGAAGTGTAGCAAAAGTCAAGGCCGCAGATTCGTGAAGTTGTAATGACTGATTTGAGAGGTTGTAATAACCAAGTTGTAGTTGTAATGGAAAATATATTTAAAAAAATATATATTTTTCTGCAAGTGAACATTTCATCACTAAGTTCATTTTTTTCTACAAGCTACAACACTTTTTTTTTTCTTCTGTGACTTCCAATTTGGTTCACAGATACGTAGATATTTTTATACAAGTGTAAATGTATGCACACAAGCTTAGATTTCTTTTCTGCAAGTGCTCACATCAGGTTTTACACGCTCTCGCCTTTTGCACCATATCTACCTTCATACAGAGCTGGCTGCTGTCAGACGATCAGCTGTGCATCGTCATCACAAACGGACGTTGCTTCACGTGACGCTCCGGAGGAAAGGACGTCCCATTGCTCTTAAAACTCATTTCCCTGCTTCTCGTGGTTTCCTTGCGTCTCTCCATGCTTCCCTGGTGGGAGGGACTAAACGCAGGGAAACGACGCAAGTGAGGGACGCAAGGATTTAATTGAAGTTGTTATTACAACCTCTCAAGTGAGATGCAGACACAGACAGAAGCAAGCAGCAGCGCTGAGTGGCAGAGCCATCTGTTTCCAAGGTAAGTCAGTTGAAAGCCGAAGTTCAATAAACATCCCAATCCTCTATGCTGAAGTTGCAAAAACACCACGATCTTATGATCTAATTATATCAGTTTCCCAGTTACACTGAAAATGCCCGAATAATGCACTTTGTTAGATTGATGCATAGCCAGCGAAGGTCGACTGAAATATAAACAATATAAACATGTTACAAAAAAAGATACACATGTCTCACAAATTAAAATGAGTCCTAAGTTCATGAGAGAAACTGCTTCATAAGAAATGCTGCTGGAAGCTCCCTGCACTTCTTGTTTTAAGATGTTGGAAGGTTAATTAAACATATGCTTAAAGGCATTTCAACGAAGTTTGGAGTAGTATTCTACATTTTGACGCCAAGATTTTCTGATTTTACTGCAAATGTATATCGGTTCCAAATAACGGTTATCGGTCTCCTTGATTACTAATAATCTGTATCGGTATTGCATCGGCCTTGAAAAAGCCATATTGGTCGATCCCTATACATACATACATACATACATACATACATACATACATACATACATACATACATACATACATACATACATACATACATACATACATACATACATACATACATACATACAGACATACATACATACATACATACATACATACATACATACATACATACATACATACATACATACATACATACATACATACATACATACATACATACATACATACATACATACATACATACATACATACAGTAGGCCTACAACCTTTAATCCCCATACCTGCATGACCACTGAGGACAGATGGAGAGGTGGAAGAGTATTCAGATGTGTTGAATTGCAGAGCCCCTCCTCACACATTAATGATGTGTTTTGTGCTCATCTACAACTAGCTCTGAAACCACTGACGTAGTATAGCTCGGTGCCTTAACATTGTTGTAAATTAACTTATGGATGAATCAGTGGAGTTATACAGGTCTCTCTCTCTTCCCCCCCCTCTCTCTCCTCCCCCCCCCCCCCCTCTCTCTCTGGTCTCCTGTCACCTCCCAGTCCACATTGATATGCACTGTGTGTGTTTTAGTATATGAAATGCGCTGAAAAACTACATCTCAGTTACTCAACCACGACATTCGTGTGAATAAATCCCTCCGCGCCCCCCAGCGAAGAAGAGCGCTCCGCCGCAAAACATCCTCACACGACGCCATCCTCCGGCAGGGACTGACAGCGGTACATGCTCAGCCCATCACATCCAGACCGTCTGCTGGGAGGAGGCGGCCGGGACTGCAGCTGCATTGCGATGCAGGGATGGAGAGTCTGAGGGAGAGGTGCGAGCCACACGGCTGAAGCACGCAGAGTGCAGGAAGCTGCTGTCTGCAGGGGGGAGGCTGCTGTCTGCAGGGGGGAGGCTGCTGTCTGCAGGACCTGCGCACACCTCTGGAAGCTGCCGCCGTGCTGGGCCGAGGATCTCCGCAGCGCCGCAGCGTTTCGCAGGGAAACCGTCTCCATACGTGACTCGGAGCCCAACGCTGCCCTGGCTCGGGATCTGAGAGGGAGGGGGGACCTAACGCGGCACCCCGCCCGTCCCGCCTCATTTGGACTGCAGGGATAACGACCTAAACTGTGCTCAGATATCCCCGCGCAGAAAGCAGCGAGCAGGTGTCGGTGGCACGGCTGTCCTGTCCTCCATCCCGCACCTCTGCGCCAAAGGTAAGCTCCGCCAGCAGTGCGCCGTCAGGAATGGAGGCAGCGTATGTCTTTCAGCAGCGATGGTGATAACCATGATGGGGATGTTGCTCAAAGCAGTCTAATCTGTCATTAAACCGCTGCAGCGTCGTCTCGTGCGTATCGTGTTCTGCTGCTGTTGTTGTGGTTTGCACTGATGGGGATAATTGAGCGAATGTCTATGTTTCATGCATGCGTCTTGCGAAAGAGATGCATACAAAGAAAATGACGTAGGGAATTCCCACAGTAATCCAATAGTGAGCGGTGACACTGGTGCGGTCCCGCACGGCCTGCATGTGCGCAGAGTGGCGGCCTCGCAGCCACAGTGATTCGGAATGATTAAAGTTGGAGACTATCGGTTATGTAACGCGATTTTGCTGACGTGATGTTGCTGTAAGAGGGGGTTACCTTCACGTCTCTCTAACTGTGAGGTGTGGAGATGCCCACGGTGCAGAGTGCTGTGTTTACATTAGAGCACACATGTAGGCTAACACACTGTCATGTCTAAATAATGACATTATTTTGTGCTACTCTATGTTCCTTCATATGGCCTACAGTGTCTGCGTAATTCTACTTTGTGTATCTTGAAGGATTTTACTGAAATCAGCAAAACGGCACATCTTTCTCAAACTGTGATACATTAGGCAAACCTGTAATCTGAGACCAACTGGAGCAAGCAGAAATAGAGTTGTGTTGGATTGTTAGAATGCAGATCATCAAAAAAAATCCTCACTTGACAGAATTGTACAAGGGGACAACCTGTCCAGATGTAGCATGATGTCAGGGGATGTAGCTGAGGAGTATCAGCGAAGCTTCTCAGTGGTAGATGTTACTGACAGAGCCGAGGGTGAGAATAAGTAAGAACATCCAAAATGCCCTCAGGGTACAAAAGGTATGCTACACATTTGTTTTGACACCATTTAATATGTGTTTTAGAAGTATGGCTGTACACATGAAAAGACGTTCCATAGAACAAGCATGTCATGTGCAGCATGTTTTAACCAATGACAGGTCTCTCCCAGTGCCACCACTCATCAATTCATCTTCTAATCCAATAATACCTAATAAACAATGCCTATACTATTGTTAACAAATTCATAGTCATTTTTTCTTAACATTTTTTGTAGATGCTGTTTTTCAGCCTCTTACATGTTTCCTGCTTTTCTCTGTTTTATATACACAGTGAATGGATCTGGGGTTTTGACTGACAACACAAGAAATGTTAGGCTACTTTAAATCAGGGGTGGGGAACCTCCGGCCTCCTTCAAAGTCCCTTAAAAGTTTAAATGGACTTTGAGAATTTGGGAGGGGCATTTCTCACTGTTTTCCCACATTTTATAGACCAAAAGATGAATCTATTAATGCATAAACTATTGCGCATTTAAATCAATAAAGAACTGAGTAGCAGCTGTACTTCGTTCCACACGATGGTGATCAGAGCAGCAGATTAAAGCAGAGTTAAGGGTCACTTTGAGAATCCATCATAAGCCCTCTTAACATGAAGAGCAGATGTCCTTTAGTTGACCTGAGGTTGACTTCAGATGAGGAGACGGTTGATGTGTTGGACTGCTGAGGAAAATGAAATGAGGATGTCCTTTTATAGGCCCTGTGTACAAACTGATCTTTAATGACATCTCCTTACTAATCTTGTTACAACTGTTAGAGCACGAGTGCATAGAGTTTGGCAAGATTTAGCATTTTAAATCTCCAGCCAACTTTTCCCATGAGTAGAGTTCAGAAAACACCTGTCAGGCCTTCACTTTCACAATATGTACATTTCTGCCACTCTGCGTCTGTCCATCAGAAACAACAAATGATGGAGATTTGTTGTGAAGTATAGTGTGGATCTTGCATTAGATTTGGTGTCCCTCATTGGTCATTAATAAGGAAGTCTTTATTGGGAGCTACATTTTCCACATATGTCTCTTCACCTTAAAAAACAGAAACACTGATTATGCAGTTTTGTATTAAACGTGAAACTGGTGGGGGTAGGTAAGTTTGAGAAACCAACACATCCTCACTCCCAGGTCGGCCTATGTTGACGTTATGTCAAGTCCCCTGTGTCGGCTTTTTCCAGCTTTTTCCAACACAGGGGGGGGGGGAGGGATGGCGGCCGTGTCGGCTTTTTCCAAACCTTCCTACGCACGGCGTTATAAATGTTCTCAGCCTCTCGTGCACACGAGAAAGTTACCGGTGCACCAAGTGGGTGAGGAGCGCACAGGAGACAACCGTTTAATTGCAGACTGTTATGTCCTTTTCTATCAGCTGTGCACCGTTATGGTGTAAATATAACCAATCTATCAATTGGATCAAATATTAAAGTCAGCCGAATTAGCGTTGATACTGCAAGGAGACGTATTTTGTGAAAAGAAATGCAAGATGTTGTTTAATTGTTGATATATTTATGATCCACTACACATATTCAGTTTTGGCGGTAGTTCTCCTGTTTGTCCAGAAGTCTTCTCATCAGGGCTCTATAAATAAAGAACTACGGCAGATGTGAAATATTTAATGCAGCCGAACCGTGTATTACAATGCCGTTATGTGATGACTTCCAAAGAAAAAGCAAGAACACTTGGAATAAAGTATTATTTTATTTTTTTAAAATGTTTTCGGATATCATATTGCATTAACATCATATCCCAACATGCATTGCGGCTAAAACATCCAATCAACTAGCTTCAAGCTGAGGATCTTGGGTAATCTGTTCAGTGGGTTTGTGCTGTGTATCGCTCAAAATGTCCATATAGGCCTACGTCTGTTTCCTGTGACTTTATTTACGGCTAAAAAGCCCAAGATTATAGAATTAAACGAATAAATAAAAACAAGGATAATTGTGTGTTATTGAAAATAATAACAAATTAGAAGGACAAAAAAAGTCCGACATTATACGATTTAAAATAAAAACAAATAAATAAAACGATAAAACACTGGCATGTAATTTACGTTAGAATAAATAGAATGGTTTTGAATAATAGATGAGAGTAAAATCTACGTCACTTTACAGCCCCGCCCACTTTTGGGGAAACCAACGCTGTAATTTGAACTGCGATCCAGGAGGACGTCAGCTACAATCCTGAGGAAGCCATCAGGGAAGCAGCATGGCGAGACCCAAGGCAGGACCGCAGAGACAGGTTCAGCCACGACTTAATCCAGAACTCGGGATAGAGGATCCAAGACACAGTACTACAGCAAGAGGATCAGCCTCGATTCCGAATCCCGGCGTAGATATAGATACAAAACAAGAAAAAATATTTGGCTGGGTTAATCGGAACAAGAGAATACACAGACACAGACAGAGAGGGAAAAGGTCATTGGATAAAAGTTATTCTTGATAAGGGATACAGTGGTTCTCAACTGGTCAGGCCTCGGGACCCACTTTTTACTTGGTCAATACATCGCGACCCAACATTTTGAAGCACTCAAATCTATTCAACAAAAAATTGTGCTGTAATATATACGCTTTTCAGCATACAATATTAATACAAGTGAAGTACAGTGCATATATCCCTTATATCCCTTCACAGAACTAAAGTATGCTTTTCAAAAAGGTTTAATGAGATGATGGAATCAAAGCTGATTATATAAAATGGCACGCATGCTGAAAACCCAACCCCAGCAGGGGGGGTCTGGGGGGATTCTCCCCCAGGAGATTTTTAGGAATACTAACATAAACTATGCATTCTGGTACACTGAGAAGAAAATAAATACATCTATTGCTAGCTACCCGACATATTAATAATATTTTATGCCATTGTTTGTTTTTCACTTTGTTCTGACATCTTACTGCGAGAAGAGTAAAGAGGAGATACTCTGTGTGACTTACTTTAAATTGTGGGTAAGGGTAGATAGCTCCCATTGTTCTGTGACCTGTCAGTCATCAGACCGGGGGTCATATTTCATTATGTGTTGATTTCTATCTGAAGTTGTAACCATGGATGTATAAAGAAGAGTTCTACCGCTAAGTTATTCTCCGTGGGGACTTCTGGCAACAATCTTGATTCTGATTGGCCAGAAGACTCGAAAAAACATCAGCAAAGATATTTTATTGAGAAGATGATCACTATGTGACAGAAGTTTTCAAAACCGTTTATGGTCTCCGGTACTTCCAGTCCAACGCCGACTGCATGCACAGCGTTAGAAAATCTGGCCTTCAAAATAAAAGTTTGACTTTTTCCCCCAAAAAACAAAACAAAAATTGAAAAAAAAAATTCAATTTTTTTTTTCTTCACTCACACATCCGCGACCCACTCGAAACGGGTCCGCGACCCACTTTTAGGTCGCGACCCACCAGTTGAGAACCACTGCTCTAGAAAGATCTCATGAACTTCCCCACTCAATCTATCAAGACCCGAGCAGTTCTATTAACAGGCCGGCGCATATTGCTCATGGAATATTAAACGAGTAAGAGGTGAAGAAACACAAAGCCAGAAATTGAAAAGAGAAGGCACCATCATGCTTCCCCTTAGAATAGGGTGGAAATTATGAAGACCCAAATTATGAAGAGGGGACATGGGATACTAGTGAAGAGGGACAACAGTGAAAAAGCCCAACATATCCACGTACTAGCACTCTCCAAAGAGACAGAAAGTCAAAGTATACGCCGAGAGGCACAACGTAACTACGTAAATGCACTCTCCCGTATAAATTAAAAACTAAACTAATCAAAAGAAGGAAGTAGAGAGGCCTAAATGCCCTCTCCTAGATTCAGTTAACCTGTTAAGCCCCAAGGTCCCCGCCGGCGGGGACCCCGTTTTTTTTTTTCACGACACTGTGTCTCAGGGCATTTTAATATTTAAAATCCTATTAATGTGTTATACCAGATTAACGAGAAGAATCTCAGCTAACTGACGATACGAACCATTTTTACTGAAACAAAACACAAGTCTCACAAGAAGCGTTAGCATTAGCCCTTAGCTAAAACGGGCAGATGCTACTTCCAGTGCTAACTAGCAAAAACGATCTTTAAAACTTAATATTTTCTGCACAAACTACATATCATCTGGAAAGCTGATACTCCACAGATTATTTTGTTATAAGTATCATCCCTGTAGGACACAAACTCACTGAGCTAGCAGCCAGAACAGAGAAGAAAAAAAACAACAATTTTTAAAAACATAACAATAATTATGTCTTACCGTTGCTGTTTTGTGATCAAAGCTCGTGTTCAAGGGAATAAAAACGCTCCTCAAGGTTAATCCAATGTCTCTTAGTCACTTTAGAATTGTTCCTGATAATCTATCATTACATTCATGGCAGCAGAGTAGGTATAAAGTTTCGCAGTCCCAAGCTAATGCTGTCTCACATGCTGTTTACGCAAACCTCTCTCTACTTGACGTAAGTGTTTAGCGGGACTTACTAACTGTCACTCGATTCTATTGGCTCTAACGGTTCAGAAAAGGTGTCAATCACCCAAATCGACCAATGGGTTCCAAAGATATGATCCTGCGTAGTATAAACTACGCCTGCTCCGCCTCCATTACGCATTACGCAGCAGGCTCCACAGAGCACTGCACCGCAGCAGGAGCCACAACGGAGCACACGCAGCAGGAGCCACAACGGAGCACACGCAGCAGGAGAGCACACGCAGCAGGACAGCACCACAGCACCACAGCACGCAGCGACGATAGCAGGTAACAGGTAACAGAGCACATTTCAAGGACGTTGATTTCTTTGCTTTTAGATATTTTTCTTGTGTATCCTCTTTCCATTTTAGCAAATAATGGCAGCCAGAAGGGAGAGCTTCACCACCGAGCTGGTGCTAGAGATGCTAGCTGACGATAGTGGAGCTATGATCATACCAGATGACTCTTCTTCGGATGATGAAGATCTCCTCCAGCCAGACCTGGATCCAGACAGTAGTGACTCGGATGTTGAACTTCCACCACGGGAAAAGTATGTAATCTCTCCGTTTTTATATATTACTTATGTGTTTGGTGGAACTGCGTCACAGTGCTAGCTTAGCCAAGAAGCTACAGGAATGATGCTAAATGCTAAATGATGCTAAATGCTAAATAGTGTTACTTGTCTTTTTGGAGTTACATTTTCTAAATGAATGGCCAGTGAATGAATATACATGGGTTTACTTATTTATTTGGTGTAATATTATTCATTTATAGTCCAATATTATCCTTTTTATATATTACTTTTGTGTTTGGTAAAACTGCATCACAGTGTTAGCTTAGCCAAGAAGCTACAAAAAATGATTAGGCAAAATGCTAAATAGTGTTACTTGTCTTTTTGGAGTTACATTTTCTAAATGAATGGCCAGTGAATGAATATACATGTGTTTACTTATTTATTTGGTGTAATATTATTCATTTATAGTCCAATATTATCCTATAAATTTAAGCCAGTGAATTAATCTAATCTCTTTGTTTTTCCACATGTGTTAGATGAGGAGTGACCCCAGCAGGACAAAGACACACACCCAGAAGACTTTCAGGGAGCAGCTTGCTGCAGAATTGTTGGAGTTTGCTGAAGGGCCTGCACCACCACCCCCTCCTCCACCACCCCCTCCTCCACCACCACTCACATGCATGCCCGAGTATTATGGGGAAGATGCCACCAAGGTCAGGAAGAACTGCAGGAGGTGCCTAGATGCTGGACTCAAAAGGGTGAAGACACCCGTGTACTGCAGGAAGTGCCAGGTCCCTCTGTGCTTCACTACCAAAAAGAACTGTTTCAGGGAGTGGCACGACCTAAATACTGGAACATTCAGGTAGGTATAAAGTTCAGGTAGGTATAACGTTTGCGAGTGTTTATTTAAAAAATGTTATATACCTAGTGTGATTTTATTGTATAGTACGTTGGTAAAATGTTTGTTTTACATGCCTATAGTGTTGGTAAAATGTTTGAAATAAATCTGCCCCAGTTGGAGTCAAATGTTACCTATGTTTCTGTTTTTTTTATTGTGCAAGTACACCTACACACACTGACCTACAGTGTAGTTTTATTGTATAGTGTGTTGGTACAGTTACATACACACACACACAGCTACACTTACACATACCCACACAGCTACACTTGCACACCTACACACACCCACACACCTACACTTACACATACATACCCACACACACATCTACACACACTCCCACACAAACAAATATTTAAAAAAATATATATTTAAAAAAAATATGTATTTATTTTTTTGTTTTGTTTTGGGTGGAATGAATACCTATAGTGATGATTGAATGTAATACAATGATTTTTATAGTCTGGTACCTGAAAAAGGTCAAATGGCACTGATGGAACCAAATGTGCCCAAATGTGCCCAAAGCTTATTCCGCCTGGACTTTATTTTCATAAACCTCTCTAAAAAGGTCAAATGTCACTTGTTTTGCCTCAATCTTGATACAGGGTACTTATTATATGTTATACTTTGGATTCCTAAAGCTTTTAGGCTACTAACCCATCATTCAAGGGTGGTCTTCACTATATGTAATGGGTTTTCTTTAGGCGGAGACAGGAATTTACATTTTTTTGCTATGTTCCATCTGAATTTACTCTGACACAGAAAAATCTATATTGATTCTGACACTTCTATATCCAACTCACAGATGTAACCTTGCTTTGATATCAAATATTATTCATATAAACCTTTTAGAAGTGAAGTTATAGTCATTTATTCTGGGAATGTCATTTTCGAGCCTGAAACCTGAAAAACAGGCTCGGGGTTTAACAGGTTAAAGGAAAGAACTGGGGAACAAACAAGAACAGGAGGAAAGGCCCAACGAGTCAACGTCAACAGTAGCAAGCACGTTAGTTAGCATTACAGCCGTAGCTTTGTCATTTTTATTAGCCTTAACATGAAGTAACATTAAGTAACCCAAAATGTTAAACAGTAAGAGTAGTAGTCATATTTCGTGAACCCTTTGAAGAGTACTGTCACACCGGTGTGATCATTCTATAATACACCATTTAAGCCTGGGGGAGAAATGCTAACGCTACATTAGCATCGCCGATCTGTTCTACTTCATGCTATCTGCACAAATGGTTGACATTAAACATTAAAAAGACCAGGCAGTTCAGAGAGAATCGAAGGCAGGCAGGCAGGCAGCTTTGCATGACATTTTTCTGGACGTGTTTCATTGTGGTGATAGTGAGGGTAGTTAATCCTTTTGTTGACAGTAGTGACGGCCATCTTGGTGACGTGTGTTGTTATGCTAGTCTGCGAGACCAGAGATGTAGTTCATTCAGCGTTTCACACAAACAAATGTGTTACTTCACAGTTTTACGACACATTTTAATTTTTTTGACTTGCAAAGTTATCTTTTAAATTGACAAACATCATATGTGTAATTTGTGGCATAATTCAAACGGGATCGAAAGATAATCTTTCTCTCTCCATTGACTTCAATACATAATTTTCCCGAAATAAGGTCCCATGGAGGTCCCCCGGAAGGGGAGGGACTTCGCCACTCTATAACACTACAGGAGAGGGAACACCCCAAAAAGCTTTTTATGAGCTGAACCCTAATTTGTCGTTTCCCCTAGAGGCTTAACGATGCGTTTTTTGAAATGCCCCATTCCATCAAATGGACATTTCCTAATAACCAAAAATGGCCGTGGAGACGCAGACGAAATGTTGCATTTATGTCATGCAGTGTACCCATTAAACCACCTAGCTATTCAAATGGAAATATTCTTCATATTTGTTTTATTAAAATGTGATGACACATCCATTGCTCTAGTTAAGACCGCTTCTATATGGGTTTAAGAAGAAAACCTCCAGCATATAGCAGATCTTTCTAGTTTTGTACATACAGTTGTATGCCTTTCATAAATGCATACACAACCCACTTTTCTATTTATAGAAATGCCAGAGTTCCAAACCCTGGAGAGGGCGATATCAATCAGTCTTCAGGCGTAAATGGAATTTTGGACTGGACGAGGCCTGTCATTGAGGGATACCTCAGGAGGAGTGACTCATCAAGATGTGTGCTGTCAGGCGGTGTGTAGAGGGGGACAGGGCTGCCCCCCTGACATGTTGTCTGTGTTCCCTCAGAAGGCCCCCCGTCTTCACCCATCTTTAGGTTGGAGCTCAGTGGGAAGGTAGTTTGTGAAGGAAATGTATTTTCATCCTCTGAGTCAGAGACACAGTTTGTATAAGCATGGAGGAGCATGTGTGTGTGTGTGTGTGTGTGCGTGCATGCGTGTGTGTGTGTGCGCGTGCGTGTGTGCGTCGGTTTAATTTAGTATGCTTCTTTTTGGTTCTGTGTTGTGTTCCTCACATTATGGCACAATAAGACCTCAGTGTGTGCCAGCTCCCAAGGTGCCCGTTCTGTCAGGATGTAAAGTGCAGCAGTCACCTCCACAGGGGCACCGAGGGGTCCCTGTGCTGACACACACACACACACACACACACACACACACACACACACACACACACACCACACACACACACACACACACACACTAGAAGGAGGAATACCTTAACTGACATCACTGCACCGACAGCTCTCGACACGTAAGCGTTTGGCCAAAACACGAGTCAAAAGGAATTTTGATTATTGTCTTTGATATTATTAACTAATAATTAGTGGTGCACGATAATTATCGGTCCGATGTTAGGAATTATGACGTCATCCCGATAAACCCGATAAAAGTATTAATAGCCCCGATAATATACAATATATTTTTTGGGTAAAAAAAAGAAAAAAATACTGCGGTGTGGGTGGATTGGGATGAGGGGCGCTTGTTTTTCACTCGGCTCCTCCCGTTTTGCCAGTACTGTGGTATTAGTGGTGGTTTAGGAAGAGGGGAGTTTTTCACAAATCCAGCGCTCCCTAACTCATGCCTGGCTGTGACGTAAATGGTGTGCGGCCGTGAAGCCAGGACAGTAAACAAACAAGTCGTCGGTAGTATGGGACTATTTCAAGGTTTCAGAGTTAGATAGTTCGCTTGCTATTTGTATTAACTAATGAAATGCAGAAGTTCCACGAGGAGGGAAAAAGGCAACGAGCTATAATACTTCCAACCTGATTAGTCACCTGAAACATCGCCATCGCTACGATGGTGTGTTAAAAGCGTACGAAGACGCCTGCGCTGCCAAACTAGCGGCAAATCCAAAGCCAGCTGCAAAGGCACCGGGCTTTTACCTATCGACGAGGCTTTTGAAAAAGGAAAGAACTTTATTTGGGAAAATAAATATGGTCACTTTGAAGAGTCAAAACTGTTCTTGGCTTTGTTTTGTTCATAGTAGTAATGCTCATGTCATTTGCTCACTACTAGTCTTTTTTTGACCACCAGGTGTTCAAAAACTACAGGTACATTTAATATATATATATATTATATTATTATCGGTTATCGGTATCGGTCTTGAGAAGCAGGAAGTTATCGGTATCGGTTTAAAAAAACCAATATCGTGCATCCCTACTAATAATAATATTTTTTAGGTGTCTGTCTAAGTACGTCATCCTGGTGTGTGTGTGTGTGTCTTCTCTTGTTGGCCCGAGGTATAGGGGGGGTGCAGCTATATTTCGACGATGGTGCCTGTCTGTCACACATGGGATGCTAAACAAGACAGATATGTGTCACCCTCTGTGTATTCATAAAGCAAAGAGCTGTCACATACTATAGCTCCCAGATACCTAGACATCTAAAAGCCCCCTTGCTGAAAGATCTTTCTCTGAAGAAAAGCTTTTTGACAAGATATAAGACCACAACATTCCAGAACATTCTGCCAGACTCCATCAGATGCTCTACTGCAGATGTGTTATTATTCTCAGAACAGTGATGCTCAGCACAAAGTGACTAGATCTGCAGCAAAAAGACGACGCAAAATATATATTTTTTAATATATTTTTTTGAATATGTTTTTTAGTTATGTTTTTCATTAGTTTTACCAAAATAACTTGATTTAATTGTATTTAAAATAACATTTCCATAGAAATAAATCCTTCGAATCTGCCTATTCTGTTTCTGTTAGAATGTGAAGGGTTAAATGAAAGAAGCTCGTCTCTGTGAGTTACTGTGAAGACAGGAGCTGATTGGACGTCCAGCTATGAATTCACAGAGGGCCCAGCTATAGTAACTGAACGAGAGAGTAATGTCAAATGACAGTCCAATTGACCAATCATATCTTCCCTCTAAATGGGTGGGTGTTATTATCGCGGACTTTATGACAAGTTCCGCCCGCTGTGAAACTTTTCTTGTTTCCATAGCAACAACAACTTCCTGTCAACAGCGTAAACTCGCCTTCAAAATAAAAGCATGCCAAATTACACTTAAGACATACAACTGCAACGAAAGTAACAAACACAATGCAATATCCTTTTCAATTTCAAACAACACAAATGGGGTTATTTACAGGTGTTGTTTTGTGTGGTAGAGGGTGGCTTTCATTGATGCGTTTTGCACCCCGGGCCGTTGTTTTGATATTCCGCTGAAGTATACGCTGTGACGTAATAACTCGGAAGGGGTCAGAGGGCCTAGGTATAAAAGTCACGGCTCGCCACTGGTATTGAGTCAGCAGGGCTTTGGCCACTTTTACGCACTATGCGCCCCCCCCTCCCCCCGCTCTGTAACTTTACGTGGTCTGACACTTCGTGGCTGAGTTGCAGTGGATACTAAACGTTTCCACTTTGCAATAATACCACTTATGGTTGATCATGGAATATCTAGGAGAGAAGACATTTCATGAACTGACTTGTTGCAACGGTGGCATCCTATTACAGAACCATGTTGGAATTCAGTGAGCTCTTTAGAACCACTCATTCTTTCACAAATGTTTGTAAAGGCAGAATGCATGGCTAGGTGCTGGATGTTATACACCTGTGGCAATGGGACTGAATGAAACACCTGAATTCAATGATTAAGAGGAGTCTCCCAATACTTTTGTCTATATAGTGTACTGTATATTCCAGAATCCAGCCAGGGAAACGTTCAATGTTCCTTCTGCACTCGGAGCCGGGTGGCGACAGGTGCCAGGCCTTCACAATAAAATAAACTTGAGTCGGTTATGCTGAGTAATTTTAGCGGATCTAAAATACTGCACTGCATCAATTTAGTTTATGATTTCCCCAGAAAAAAACTAAAACAAATGTTTGTCCTCATCCGATGCATGCTTATATTTAGTTCATTTAGATCAGAGGTCTCCAACCTTTTTTAAGATGAGAGCTACTTTCAAAAAATAAAACAAGTCGTGAGCTACTTTTACTCCTCTTTCTTTAGTTTTTTTCCAGTGTATATATTTAGCACATTGTAACATTATTATATGCTGACCTTTAACTTTTGTGTGCTGTTTGGATCTGTGGGACCCGTTTTCAGTGTTTACTAAAAGAAAATGTATTCAATTTAATTATTTTAACCGGCTTTATTTTGGGGTGGACCTCACATCCTCTAGGGGGTCCGGGGGCATGCACCCCTGGGCAGATTTGAAAAGTTAAATGCATCAATCTGGTGCACTTTGAGCACAACATGAATGTATGGATAGTACAGCTCTCAAAACTCAGATGAAAGGGAGCTGTATACTTTTCAATAATCCAAACATCTTTAGAATATGATCACAACCAATAACAAATCATTTAAACTTGTTTATTCTTATCTTATGTTACCTATAGCATTCTTTCTTTTTATATATGCATATTTTACGAATCACTCCCCTTTTAAACTGTTTTTTTTACTGTCTTATATAGGGATGTAACGATACCCAAAACTCATGGTACGATAATATCGCGATATCGCGATTTTGGAAAAAAAGTGATTTTTTTTTGGTAATCTTTTTTATTTATTTTTTTTAATTTAATTAGTTTTCTTTATTACATAATAAATCAGATTTGTACAGCATTTTAGTAGGATAGTAGTATTTTAAAGTGTCAACAATATAATAATCAGACCCTGCAATAGAATAAATCAAGTTTCACTTTAGTTTTTCAAGTAACTCAACTCTAACTCACTCACTCAGCGTCATCAAAGTTATCTTTTAGGAATATGAGCATGTCCACATTTCCAGGTAGAAGCTGGGATGTTTGGGCGTTTGCAATATCCCCTGCTGTGGAAAAAACTCTCTTGCTTGGTACTGATGTTGCTGGGACAGAGACATATGCTTTGGCCATGGGTGACAGCAGTGGGTAAAACTGTGCATTGTCTCTCCACCACTTCAAAAACAATACAGTTGTTGCCAAGAAGGTGAGGCTTATTGACAGGGCGAGATATAAATATACTGTTGGTACTTGTCAATGTCTCTAGGTACAGTGGGGCAAAAAAGTATTTAGTCAGCCACCAATTGTGCAAGTTCTCCCACTTAAAAAGATGAGAGGCCTGTAATGGTCATCCTGGTATACCTCAACTATGAGAGACAGAATGAGAAAAAAAAATCCAGAAAATTACATTGTCTGATTTTTAAAGAATTTATTTGCAAATTATGGTGGAAAATAAGTATTTGGTCAATAACAAAAGTTCATCTCAATACTTTGTTATATACCCTTTGTTGGCAATGACAGAGGTCAAATGTTTTCTGTAAGTCTTCACAAGGTTTTCACACACTGTTGCTGGTATTTTGGCCCATTCCTCCATGCAGATCTCCTCTAGAGCAGTGATGTTTTGGGGCTGTCGCTGGGCAACACAGACTTTCAACTCCCTCCAAAGATTTTCTATGGGGTTGAGATCTGGAGACTGGCTAGGCCACTCCAGGACCTTGAAATGCTTCTTAAGAAGCCACTGCTTCTTTGCCCGGGCGGTGTGTTTGGGATCATTGTCATGCTGAAAGACCCAGCCACGTTTCATCTTCAATGCCCTTGCTGATGGAAGGAGGTTGTCACTCAAAATCTCACGATACATGGCCCCATTCATTCTTTCCTTTACACGGATCAGTCGTCCTGGTCCCTTTGCAGAAAAACAGCCCCAAAGCAGGATGTTTCCACCCCCATGTTTCACAGTAGGTATGGTGTTCTTTGGATGCAACTCAGCATTCTTTCTCCTCCAAACACCTCGAGTTGAGTTTTTACCTAAAAGTTCTATTTTGGTTTCATCTGACCATATGACATTCTCCCAATCCTCTTCTGGATCATCTAAATGTTCTCTAGCAAACTTCAGACGGGCCTGGACATGTACTGGCTTAAGCAGGGGGACACGGCTGGCACTGCAGGATTTGAGTCCCTGGCGGCGTAGTGTGTTACTGATGGTAGCCTTTGTTACTTTGGTCCCAGCTCTCTCAGGTCATTGACTAGGTCCCCCCGTGTGGTTCTGGGATTTTTTCTCACCGTTCTTGTGATCATTTTGACCCCACGGGGTGAGATCTTGCGTGGAGCCCCAGATCGAGGGAGATTATCAGTGGTCTTGTATGTCTTCCATTTTCTAATAATTGCTCCCAGTTGATTTCTTCACACCAAGCTGCTTACCTATTACAGATTCAGTCTTCCCAGCCTGGTGCAGGTCTAGAATTTTGTTTCTGGTGTCCTTTGACAGCTCTTTGGTCTTGGCCATAGTGGAGTTTGGAGTGTGACTGTTTGAGGTTGTGGACAGGTGTCTTTAATACTGATAACGTGTTCAAACAGGTGCCATTAATACAGTTAACAAGTGGAGGACAGAGGAGGCTCTTAAAGAAGAAGTGACAGGTCTGTGAGAGCCAGAAATCCTGTTTGTTTGTAGGTGACCAAATACTTATTTTACCGAGGAATTTACCAATTAATTCATTAAAAATCCTTTAATGTGATTTCCTGGATTCTTTCCCCCCATTCTGTCTCTCATAGTTGAAGTGTACCTAGGATGAACATTACAGGCCTCTCTCATCTTTTTAAGTGGGAGAACTTGCACAATTGGTGGCTGACTAAATACTTTTTTGCCCCACTGTATGTAAATGTAGCCCTGTAAATACGATGTCCTTTTGTGTTATCTGTTGTTTTATGTTCATGTTGTACTACTACTTGCTGCCATGTTGGACAGGTCTCCCTTGAAAAAGAGATTGATGATCTCAATGGGACCATCTGGTTGAATTTATTTACCGCGATATTCGATATATATCAACTAGGGATCGTTACATCCCTAGTCTTATAGTACACGATAGCCGCGTTCACCCCACAGTACTTTTCCCACTTTAGTTCCGAGGCAAAACACTGCATAGTTCCGAAATGTCACGTTCACACCATAGCCGCGGGAAGTCATTTTGCTCAGGGGGTGCTGCCAAAAGTGGGGAGGAGGCCGCTTAAAAAAAAGAAGAAAAAAGGCGGTACCGGGCCGGGCCCGGCTGTCAGCGATACGAGCTGCATACATTTTTGTTAAAGGCGAGACACCGCAGGCAAAAACATCATTTTTCATTCACTGGTCAATTTTGAGATGTTGTGCTATTTTGATTCCATAACATATTTTCTTTCAGGCTTTTGGAAGGAAAACGTGCAAAATACACATTTAAGTGTTTATTTGACTATAGTTTATGTCTATTTGCGTCTGTATATTTCTCCTAAATTCACCAAAAGTTAGCATTCTAACCTAACATAAAGTACCGCGACCGCTGTGTGCACCATGTCAGCAGAGATATCGTTGGAAAGCTCCGTCTCTCCTGCACAATCTCATCAGATCCAAATATGGTTATTTCCTTTGTATCAGCAACCAATCGTGAAAGTACAAAAGGGTCTTAAACCAATAAACGAAATCTCATTGGCTGGTGACTCGTGATTCGTTCAGATGCGTCACGTGGTGTGCTAAAACACTTCCTGGTTAGCTTCCTCTAGAAATTGAAATCTCAAAATGGCAAAAGAACGGCGAAAGAAACGTTCACAGAGAAGACAACAACAATTGTCACTTGCACGAAGCAAGATTATACAAAAAACAAATGACCCCGAACATGAAATACCTTCACGGAGTGCGTCGATGCGCAAGCTATCATCCAAAGAACAGGAGGGTTTAGCTAGCGCCTCACTGCAATCTTTAAAGGTCGTTTTCTCAAAATGAGTTTTTTTTCCTACTCTGAGTCCGACATTTCCACTTCAGTTGCACGTAGAGACACCAAACCTTCCAGTTCTATTCCTATCAATATTATGAAGGCTTTTACAGAAGGGTTTGTTCATATGTCATTCATAGCCTGAATTATATAAGATTGTATACCTAAAAACATGGAGAAAATTGATATTTTAGGGCTGTTGACAGTATTTTCTGATTTATGGAGTGATAAAAAGAGATATCCAAAATCCCTTCTGTAAAAGCCTTAGATACTAATATGACTACAAAATGAAACAACAATTTTGAACCTGGCTTTATCCAAAGTTCAGATTTCGGTTCCTGAAATGTGTTAAAATATGCGCAAATTTAATGAGATAATGACTCATTTGCATATTCAGAAAACTTGTAATACAAGAAACAATTGCCTTATTGTAGGTAATTAACTGGAGACATTTCTAGCTGATATCTTTAAGATAAAAAAAATTACCCTATTCACCTGGGGTGTCTCGCCTTAACTGTTAGGCTTAATAAACCATTATAGACCTACATCACTTAGCAACAGCTGCACATGCCCACATGCTAACTATGGGTCTTACAAACCTACATAACATTACAAATAGTCAGAAAATATTATTTACAATATTAATAAAACTATGAATTCAATTTTAACTGATTGACAAGGCAAAACACTGCACAGCATTAAAGGAAACATATCGTTTTACCTTGTGTTGGGGCTTCACAAAACACCAAATGTAGCCTGGGGTGGCACTAATGAAGACCCTCATTAGAGCAGATACATCCATTGTCCAAAATGTTACTATGGACATGCACCAAAGTCAGATGTGTCAGTCTCTTCTGTGTCATATTACTCTAGTTGTAGAGGTGGTGGGCTGAGGAGTAGCTGGTGGTCCACTCTTTTTACTGGGTCGTTTGTTGGCGCCATTCTAGAAAGTTGTCACTCTACAGTATGTGTGTCGCGTCAATTACGTCACTCTCCCACGACCTACGACCTAGATGACTCGGATTTTATTTGGAAAATAAATTCAAGCCACCTGACTGATACAAATATATACTATGATTATTACTGTATACAGCTAATTTTATTTTAAGTAAAATCATAACTATTTTATGTAGTTTAATCATTTTTATTTAGGTGGTCACTCAGTTTTTCAAATGTACACCACTCGCCAACAGGGGGTGCTGCAGCACCCCCAGCACCCCTACTTCCCGCGGCTATGGTTCACACCAAAAAGAGCTGGAACTAAAATTAGTTCATGAGAACCTTTTCACCCCCTTTTCCGTCCCTCCTAAGGCGCATTCACACCGCAGTACTTTTCCCACAAAGGTTCATGCGAACTTAGTTCATGCGAACTCTTTAGTTCGCATGAACTAAGTACAGATCGCGTTCACACCGGAAAAAGTCCCTGGGGGTGGATTAGGCAAATGAAGCCACTGACGTCACTTCTTCTTCTTCTGCTTTGGGTTTACTGGCAGGCTACAAACAACTTCACGGCGGATACTGCCGCCCAAAGTCCCCGGCCGGAAGTCCCCGGAGTTGTAAGAGGACTTCAGTAGAAGTTGCTGGGACTCCCAGCAGCTTCTACTGAAGCCTTCCGAGTAAATCGCCAGAACGCCGACACCTCCTCATCTCCACCGCTCCCATGTTTTATTTTGTGTTGCCATAAGTTAGTCTCTCTGCGTTTCTGCGCTGGGCTAATGCTAATAATGCTAATGGCTAATTAAGGATAATAAAATGGCGGCTTCACAAAACGTTTTGGGAGTTTTACGGGGCGTGGTTTGCAATCCGCACAGCCAATCAGAAATATAGCTCTTTTCTCACAAAAGAGCCGCTCGAAAGTCCCTGCTCTCTAGCAGGGACTTTCGTGGGGGTAAAAAGGTTCTCATGAACTAATTTTAGTACCGGCTCTTTTTGGTGTGAATGCGATAAAAGAGTTCGCATGAACCTTTGTGGGAAAAGTACCGCAGTGTGAATGCGCCTCTAGAGAGCAGAGAGAAAAAGGTTCCTATGTCTGATTGGCTGGGCGGATTGCAATCCACGCCCCGTAAAACTCCCGAAAAGTTTTGTGAAGCCACCATTTTATTATCCTCGCATTAGCATTATTAGCATTAGCCCAGCGCAGAAATGCAGAGAGACTAATTTATGGCAACACAAAATAAAACATGGGAGCGGTGGAGATGAGGAGGTGTCGGCGTTCTGGCGATTTACTCGGAAGGCTTCAGTAGAAACTGCTGGGAGTCCCAGCAGCTTTTACTGAAGCCTGTCCCCAACTCCGGGGACTTCCGGCCGGGGACTTGGGGTGGCAGTATACGCCGTGAAGTGGTTTGCGGCCTGCCAGTAAACCCAAAGCAGAAGAAGAAGAAGTGACGTCAGTGGCTTAATTTGCCTAATCCTCCCTCAGGGACTTATTCTGGTGTGAACGCGATCAGTACTTAGTTCATCAGAACTCTTTAGTTCTGATTAACTAAAGTGGAAAAAGTACTGCGGTGTGAAAGCGCCTATTGGAATCATTTCTTACTTTATCTTTATTAAATAGATAAAGGTGTGCTCTCTCTCCCTCTCTAGCTCTCTCTCTCTCTCTCTGTCTCGCTCGCTCACTGAGGCTGTGTGCTTCTCCGTGGCGATGACGGCTTGCTTTAAAAAATAATAATAAACATATTTGTAAAGTGGGGGAAGACAAACGGGATTTCGAAAAGTGGGGGGGACATGTCCCCCCGGTCCCCACTCTTTATGAAGCGGTGAGCTGCCGCTCCACATTGCTTTTCTTCCCGACTGCAACACTGGTCCCGCAAATCAAGCAAGAACATGATTGGTCGATATTCATTGTGGGGGTGGGGGAGGAGGGGTGTTAGACAGAGTTGTAGTAAGTAGATAGAGTTCGCTATGATTGAGGTTTCGTTTATGCATAGGGTAGATTCTTTTAATTACATTTCCTTTTTTGTTTTGTGTATTTTATACATTTTGGATTTGCTTGGCGAGCTATGTTTAGAACATGCCCGGCGGGTGACTCACGTTGCCCCTGTGGGCGACTAAGTGCCCGCGCGCACCATGTTGGCTACCCTTGATTTAGATATATATATTTTTTTAACCTATTTTGGAGCCAGCCCTGGACTCGGGCTAAGATTTCCTGCTCTTCTTGTTTATTTTTACAATAATTAAGTGAATATCTTTGGGTTTGGATTGCAACTGGGATAGACATTCTTAACTGTTTTTGAAAATATTATAGGCCAAATTATCACTTAAACTAGTCCAAAAAAGAAATGTAATATTAATCTAAAATAAAAATGTTTTAGTTGCAGCTCTATTTTAGAGCTATTTTTATTATTTACAGAACGGTGATCAAATGACTCTTTGCATCATATCACAGTTTGATTTCTGGTTACTCAAACAGTATAACACCTTGTTTATCTACTTCCTTTTCCTGAGAATCAATCACTAATCCGTCATCAAGTCAAAGATGTGCAGAGCAGTGGAATTGGGATTATAATGTGAAATGGCAATCCACCCCCCCAAGGTTCTGTTTTGGTGTGTGCAGCGTGGAGCTGGCAGACAGAGTCATCGTCCTCTGCTTGGAGTGGGATGCTCCCATTCCACAGAATGAGACAATGCCTGGCAAACATGGGACCACAGGAACACTTACATCATTCAACAGTTACATACACTGATTTTACTTTCTCCTTCAGCTGCTAAGCTCCTGCCTGTTGATGGACCCCCCCCCCCTGCTGCTGACTGTGTGTGAGGCCATGGGCACACGTGAGCAGGATTTACGTATTCCTGCAGGTTTTATTCTGTCATAAATCCCCCATGCTGTGTGTGTGTGTGTGTGTGTGTGTGTGTGTGTGTGTGTGTGTGTGTGTGTGCATGTGTGTGTGTGTGTGTGTGCGTGTGCGTGTGTGCGTTTGATTGAGCCGCACTCTGGTAATCTTGTTGAGTCAGGGTCTATGCTTTCCCCCATGTGAAATGCAGCAGATCTTATTTCAATAAAAAGGCCTGCGTTATCCGGAGAACACAGCCGACCCACACACATCAGCAGAGAGACCAGGGCTCTCGACTAATTTTTTTCACCATCCTCCCGGAACCGTCCCGAAATACAATCTAAGCCGTCCCGAAATTAATGTGGACCGTCCCGAATTTAAAATATTAGTTTTTCTACATTATCATTCGTTAAAATCATTCAAAGTGACCTTTAACATAAATAAAACATCATACAAATCTAGATGATAATTCATTAACCTTTTTATTTGAGGAAATCAGTCAAAGACAGAAACAAAGGCCAAATATATTTTTAAAAAACACACAACCGAGAAAGTTACTCTAATATTGAATCCAATCAAGTCTCATCCAATTCACAAAAAAAATCCAACACTCTGTCGAGTCTGTCCTGAAGACAGAACCAAGAGCAACCACTAACCAGGATGACAGTCTGTAACACAGTCAGGAGACCTTTACAAACGGCCCCGCCACTTCGCACACAGACGGGAGAGAGAGATCTCGTCTGGATTGGAAAGATCGAAAATACATCATAGACGCATGTTGTAGTCTTATTGCATATTAGAAACGGAGTTGGTGAAACTAAAACTGCGATATAATGTTTATGTAGCAATAATACATAAGACGTATATTTTTTAAATGTCTCCACCAGTACCATAACGTCGGAGCTTAACGTTACCACTGTCTTTAATAATTCCGGCCCAGGGCCCGTTTAATACCGGGGCTCGGTACCCATCCCTACATGGGGAGAGGCGCAGCATATTGCTAAGGACTGAATGCGATGGAGAGTTCTCATAATTTGCGGGTAGCTGTGCGGCTGGCTGTCGGTATACGTACTGTGTGTGTGTGTGTGTGTGTGTGTGTGTGTATTTTGCGGGTTGCTAAATGTTTTGTGCGTGTGTGTTTATGTTGACAAGGAGGTTTAATAACTGTGTGCTACACAAAACGTGCAGTCAGTTTCATTTTCATCGCCGTTCGTAGAGAGTTAGCAGGGTATTTTTATTTGAACTCTCGTCCCAAATTCGACCCTATTTTTCCCGGCCCCGGGACGACGGGATGCCCTTAAGCTCGAGACCTGACAGAGACCTGATCATAATTTCTGATCAGTCAGTTCAAAATGCAAATTGAATTGATTCAGAAGCTGCCCAGCTAGCGGGGAACATTCTCATAACTTTGGCTAACGTCACCTATTGGTTCTAATAAGGTTTTAAAGAAGCGTTTTAATCTGATGTTCAAAGAACCTTTTTAGGATGTTTATTTTTTCAAATAATGTTCCTATAAGGTTTAAGGTTAACTAAGACATAACGTTTTAACTGCAACATTCAGAGGATGTTTTGAGGATGTTATGCCTGAGATGACAAAAAGTTCTTTTATAAAATGTTCCTTTAATGTGATATGTTAACAAAGGTGGAACATTTTGCCTGCAACATTCTAAGGATGTGTTTTGGACGTTGTTGGGTAACACATTAAAGATGTTCTTTATAACAATCTTAAGCAAGAATTGAAACTGAGCAATCTCATTCTTCTGCATGTTTTTAAAACTAGGCTAAATGAAATGCTCGTTGATACTATGGGCACTTGTAAATGTCTATGTAAATGTACCTGTAAATATAATGTTTTATGTTTCATGTGGAACCCTTGAAAAAGAGATCTATGATCTCAAGGGACAAAGTTGATTAAATAAAGGTTTGAAATGAAATGAAATGAAAATAAAACGTTGATAACAAATGAAGAACATTAGCACGTAATTCATGATAAGCTGTAAGCAGATATTGCATGTGGCATGTGTGAGTTCCCAGCTAGAAATATTTTAGTAAATTGTTACCACAGAACATTTGCTTAATGTTTGAAACATAAAGCATGTTATCCTTCTCTAAAATAATAACATTCTGGCAACATAAACAAATCTAACTTGCAGCGAAAACATTGTAAGAACAGTAGGGCATAATGTTCTAACAATGTTATCAAAAACATTTTAAGAATGTTTTTAGAGAAGGTTATCCTACCTTTCAGAAGAACATTCTGGGAACCAAAATAAAAGCTTCTGCTGAAAACGTTTTAAGAATAGTAGGGCATAATGTTCTAACAATGTTATCAAAAACATTTTAGGAAGGTTATCACCAAATATTTTAAGAATGTTTTTGGAGAACGGTATCCTACCTTTCAGAAGAACATTCTGGGAACCAAAAGAAAACTTCCCGCTGAAAACATTCCTAGAACAATGAATGTAACATTCTCAGAACGTTTTTAGAACCAAAAATGTCTAGCTGGGTGAGGAGCAATATATACTGTATATCAAACCTGTTCTACACCGGAAACAGCGTCTGAGGGCATCTTAATATTAAATAAACTATGAATGTTTTATATC
The DNA here is from genome assembly GCA_902827135.1 of Harpagifer antarcticus. NCBI lineage: Eukaryota > Metazoa > Chordata > Actinopteri > Perciformes > Harpagiferidae > Harpagifer > Harpagifer antarcticus. The sequence continues at coordinate 3,642,272 of CADEHL010001498.1, read as the reverse complement.
CATGTAACGGGAAGAAACTCAGCTAACTGATCATTTTTTTTATCAAAAAAAAGCCACAAAGCTAACGTTCTGCCACTACTTTTGAGTTACTTTCACCAAAATAACCGCAAAAGAATGGCTAGGTATTTGAAATGCTAAAATGTAGTTTAGTGCAGCTCATCATACATCCAGTGAAGGGCAATGTGGTATAGCATAACAACTGTGTCGGTCCTTAAGGCTACTAACAACTTGTATTACACGGCTTAGTTGAATACTCGATTTTGATTGTCAAGTGCAATCCTGAAATATTTCATACAGTCCAAAGTTGACGATGGCAAGGAAAAGCACAAAAGCTTCAAAACTGTACTGATAAAACCAATGAGAACATATTGTAAATCAAGGCAAATATTATTGAAACCAGCTCATGGTTTGAAATGGCAAACATTGAAAAGCTAAAGTATTTTTAAAACCATGTACTAAATCATCACTTTGGTCCCATCATATACTCTGGGAAGAGAACATTTACTGTGCTTGAAAACTGGTATCACATCATCATGTGAGGTTGACTTTGTGGCCTGGAGAACATTTCAGCTGCAACCATAGACTGTATATATAAATGGACGTAGGGTCTGTGACGTCACGCATAGGATTCTGCAGAGTTGCCGTGAAGCACTTAGTAGGCGGAGTCGGCCACTAACGGCTCGACTGTGACGTCAGAGTCTAATCCCGCCTGCTCCAAATAAGGGCAAAGAGGCGGAGCCGAGGCGGGGCCTGCTGCCTCCGAACTGGAAGTAAACAGAGCTAGCTCAGGCTAAGAAGCTAAGCTAACATGAAATACATGCATACCAAGTTACTGCTAACAGTGTAGTTCCCCTATATAAACGTTACATTCATAATCAAATGAGACAATCTGCAAGAGAATTAGCTATATTTTGTTATTCTTAATGCTTGTCATTCACACGTTGAGAAAAGACGGACTCCACCGCACGGACCTAACGGAGCCGCAGTGGGCCAGCTCCGGGACGCCGGCTGGAGCTAGCCCCCTGCGGCTCCGTTAGCTCCGGCGGCCACCACTAGGATAATTGGGTCCCCTATTAACATTTGCTCCCGTTTAGCATTATGGGCGTCATAGCCATAGACTATAAAAGTCTTACACAAGGCTGAATCATAAACTAAAATGTATATGTATGCATAAAGGGTTACGTCCTTCGCTGGCTAATAAGTAGCAAGCTAAGCTACCAAGCACAGAAACACCTGCGAACGGGGTTAACATGTATAATATTATCATTTTAGACTTCTTGGAAGTTCTGTTAGTACATTCAAGCGCACAGCACGACATTTTAATTGTCTGGTATTTGTAACAATATTCCCTAAAAGGCACAATCACCACGAACACGGCTAAAGCTAAAGGGTCAAGTACAGTACTATGACTAACTAACGTTGTAGCCTCTATGGTTGTAGCCTAGCAGAGTGGACAAGTTGCTGTTAGCTGACAGTGAGGCATGTACGTGTCCATCAAAGTGACCACGCCCTAATTTATGCAAAAACTTTAAGACCTAATATAAATAAAAGGGTCGTGTTAGAAAACAATTCACTCACAGATTCATAATCATGAAGGTGGAATCTAACTATATCGATAATAATATTTATTGCATCCATGGGAAGAAACATGTTTTTTTCTGCTGTAAAGTTGGGCATTTTAACATGGGGGTCTATGGAAATTGCTCCTTTCTGCAGCCAGTCCCTAGCGGCCCATGTATGAACTGCAGTGTGTGGCACTTCCGTATTGGCGTCCCGGCTGTTCCCCAGAGTTTGCCGCTTGGCTGCAACATTAGCTTGTTGATAAGCTTGGGATATGAGATCTTTTTGTAGCCATTCGTGGTGAAGGCATCTGTGCTATTGTATGCATTATTTTTGACCCAACATTTCTACAGGCATGGCAGAATATGGCACTATTTTCACATGAATATTCTAGCCCTTGTCTATTTGTATACCACGAGCTGCAAAATGACCGCCTAACCCCACTGTACAGGCGGGTACTTGTTTAGATATACCTGGGCAGGCTCTGTTTTGCCGTGGTATCCTGGCACCTGCGGGCCGCAGAGGGGCGGCGTAGTTTCGGGCGACGAAGACTGCTGCTCCGGGGGCGAGGGCAGGGAGTCAGGCGGGAGTAAGCTAGTCAGGCGGGAGTAAGCTAGTGTCCACAACGGAGGGTAACGTGATGTCGCCATCTGACCTGTTGCTACTGTCTGCAGTGTTGCTGGCGTTTAGTGATGGTTGCTTTAACCATTTTCGTATAAATGATTATCCACAGATGTGTGTCACTGCTGTGGAAGCACTTTGGAAATGATGCACGCGCAGCGGAGCAGGTCACGCGCACCTGACACAATTTGTTGTTTGTATTTTTCGCTCCGTTGTCTTTTTTGAATAGAGGGTGCATAACATTCAACTGCTCCGAAGATCCCAACGCGAAGCCTGAAGGGTAAACACCAGGTTTACTAATCTACCCGCACAATTTGTCTGGTGTCGGAATGTTAGTACATTCTTAAAAAACAAAACACCATTTCATTTCGGGTTAAAATGTGTTGTAACTGCGTTACTGAGCATTGTAACGGGTAATATATTACCCACATTTCATTAGTAATGCGTTACATTACTTCGTTACAGCAAAAAGTAATATATTACTGTAAAGCGTTACACCCAACACTGCTCATAACACCCTTATAACTTATCGTAGCTGCACGTCCAACCCATCGATTAGCATCGTGAGAAGACACAGAATCGATCGGACATTATCACTCCATGATAATAACTCGCGAAGCTATTAACAAGAACAGACGTCAAAACATGTGGTGCTCGGTAGCTAAAAACGGCAAGATGGCTTACCTTTGTCGTTGTCTGGTCAAAAGTGGTCTTCAATGGCATTATAACGATAAAAACGCAGCTGAAGTTAATCCATAGGTTAATCCAATGTGTCTGTGTCCCTTTGAAATTATTTCTGATAATCCATGAGCAATAAATCAGCTTTTCCGTTTCCAGATGTCAGAGCGAGAGATAGGTTCGCTCTGATGCAAAACTGTGTGTGCATAGCTCTCATTTCTCAATGGTAAGGTGTGTGTGTATGTGGAAATTCCCCTTTGATTCTATTGGCTCTAACGGTAAAAAATAATCGACCAATGGGTTCCAGAGAAACGGTAAAAACGGCCATTTCCACCCAAATCACCTCAGAGGTGGAGATTTCTTTGTTAAACCTCTCTAAAAAGGTCAAATGTCACTTGTTTTTGTATCAGTCTTGATACAGGGTACTTATTATATGTTGTACTTTGGATTCATAAAGCTTTTATTCTACCTTACCATCATCCAAGGGTGGTTTTCACAATAAGTAATGGTTTATTTTTGGATGGACTCTATAATTTATATTTTTCTCAATTTACTTTAAAATAAAATAAAATCTATATTGATTCTCACTTTTCTACATCCAACTCACAGGTTTATCATTGCTTTGAGAAAAAAGATTATTAATTTAACCCTTTTAGAAGTGAAGTTATTGTCATTTGAAGTTATTGTCAGTTATTGTCATTTCTCATTGTCTCCATCCCCACCAACTCATAAAGCTGGCAATGTCCTTGATCTCATATTCTCAAGGAATTGCACTACTTCTAACCTCTCTGTTAACCCGCTCCACACATCCGATCACTTCTTCCTTTCATTCTCTCTACCCCTTTCCAGACATAACAAAATAATCTCTTCTCAGCCTGCACCTGTCCGCCGTAACCTTCGTTCCCTCTCCCCCTCTACCTTTGCCTCATCGGTGCTCTCAGCCCTCCCTTCCTCTGATTCGTTTCAACTCCTGCCTCCAAACTCTGCTGCAGAAACTCTCCTCTCTTCTCTCTCATCCTCTCTGGACTCTCTCTGTCCTCTCACATCTCGGCAGGCTCGTCAGTCCCCCCCTGCTCCCTGGCTAAATGATGCACTGCGTGCTAATAGAACCGTCCTTCGGGCAGCAGAGCGGAAATGGTGGAAATCCAGACACCGTGACGACCTCCTAACCTATCAGGCTCTCCTCTCCTCTTTCTCTGCCTCCATCTCTCAGGCAAAGAGCACTTTCTTTCAAGATAAGATCCAATCTTCCTATTCCAATCACAAAAAACTATTTTCCATCTTCTCCACCCTCTTGGACCCTCCCAAAGCCCCTCCCCCCTCCTCACTTCTGTCAAGCGACTTTGTTAACCACTTCGAAAAAAAGGTTGATGATATTCGCTCTTCTTTTTCTGACTCACCTTTACTGACCGCTGGGTCACCAGACCCTCCTTTCAACCACTCACTAACCTCCTTTTCCCCTTTCTCTCCAAGTGAGGTTCTTACCCTCATTACCTCTGCCCGCCCTACCACCTGTCCTCTGGACCCCATCCCTTCAAACCTCCTTCAGACTATCGCTCCTGAAATTCTACCGTTTCTCACCCATTTCATCAACACTTCTCTAACTTCTGGTCACTTTCCAAACAGTCTCAAGGAGGCGAGAGTAAACCCTCTCCTAAAGAAACCCACTCTCAACCCGTCCGATGTTATAAACTACAGGCCTGTCTCTCTCCTCCCGTTCCTGTCTAAAACACTTGAACGCGCTGTCTTTAAACAACTCTCCTGTTATCTCCACCAGAACAACCTCCTGGATCCGCACCAGTCTGGTTTCAAGGCAGGTCACTCCACAGAAACGGCCCTCCTTGCTGTCACTGAGGAACTGCACACTGCTAAAGCTGCATCCCTCTCCTCTGTCATCATCATGTTGGACCTGTCAGCTGCATTCGACAC